>CM075730.1:115730113-116237613 GCA_037974335.1 Prionace glauca | reverse complement strand
AGTCTCACAACACCAGTTTAACGTCGAACAGGTTTATTTGGTAGTAAATGCCACTAGCTTTTGGAATTATGTTCCTTCGTCAGGTGAGTGGAGAATTCTGATCACAAACAGGGCATATACAGACACACAGTTTACAGAATACTGATTAGAATACGAGTCTTTACAGCTATTCAAGTCTTAAAGGTGCAGACAATGTGAGTGGAGATAGCATTAAGCATAGGTTAAGGAGATGTGCATTGTCTCCAGACAGGATAGTTATTGAGATGTTGCAAGTTCAGGCAAATCATGGGGGTTACAGATAGTGTGACATGAACCCAAGATCCCGGTTGAGACCGTAATCACTATCAGTCTATGCTATCACTATGATCACCTCTGCTTGAGGTTTAACATGAGAGGGGAGAGACAAAAGTGTCCAGAGGGGAATTTTTTCACACAGAAGGTGGTGAGTGTCTGGAACAAGCTGCCAGAGGTAGTAGTAGAGGCGGGTACAAATTTGTCTTTTAAGAAGCATTTAGACAGTGACACGGGTACGATGGGTGTAGAGGGATATGGGCCAAATGAGGGCAATTGGGATTAGCTCAGGGGTTTAAAAAAAAGGCGTCATGGACAGGTTAGGCTGAAGGGCCTGTTTCCATGCTGTAAACCACCATGACTATGATTAATGGCCATGATTCCCCCTACAGTTGATCAGCTGTTGAAATCATCTTGGGTTTAAATGATTCTTCCACATGAGATGGCAGAGAGAACTGGAAGACAAGTTTGTTCCTGCTGGAGTGTTTTGAGGACATTGTTAGCAGATCTGATAAGGGGGGACCAGTGGGTGTGATATATTTAGGTTACCAGGAAGCTTTTGATAAATTCTCACACAAGGTGTTAGTAAGCAAGATTAGAGCACATGGGATTGGGGGAATGTACTGACTTGGATTTAGTTCTGGTTAATGGATGGAAAACAGAGGGTTGGAATAAATGGGTCATTTTCAGTGTTAACCAAGAACTTGGCTCCAGTTAATTGATAGACACAAAATCTTTATCTTTAAATTATGTCATTATTAGGAAAATGTAACAAAACTTTAAATAGTTACGACTATACAAGACCGACAAATCAATGCTTCTATTCCCCTGTAAATTTACACTAACAAGTACACATACCTACATTCTAACCATTTATATTTAACTATTGGACCTGCAAGGTTACCTTTAACCACTCACGCTGGACAGGCATGGAGGAGGTCAGCTTGAACTTCTCCTTGTTACGTGCTTCTTCTCTTCTCATCTGGTTCTGATTTCCAAAACTCCAGATTTATTCCTTGAAACTGGTTCAAGCACACTGTAATTCAATGTGTGGCTGTAATCACAGGCATATCATCCCAGCCGGTCCGTGGCAGCTGCCTGAACTTAGGGCAGTGTCTTCAGCCTGCTTAACGTTTAAAAATAAGACTTCTGTCTCCATTTCTATTTGGTTTCTGTCCATTTGATCGATTCGAATGACTCGGTGATCATGGATGTTCCAGTTTCTCCCTTGGAAACAACCTTGTTGTTTATCCTGCTGACTTTATTGCCCATCGTAAAACCAAAACCATTTGTTACAGGTAAACAGTGTGATGATACTGTGCCTTTAAGAAATGTATTATATCATGTTTCCTGGGATGGGTGTTTAAAATGAAATTCTGATTTACGGTGCCAATCTGTCTGATCTAGGTAGTCCACATGCTGAGAGTGTGGAAATATAGTTGTTTCTAGTTACTGGGGTGTTTGTTTTAATCTGAGCTAATGCATTTTTGTTTATTTTTTGGGTTGCCCGCTGAGGTTTCAGAATGGGGTTTAATTAGGTTGATTAAAAAGAGTGTGTCGTGTGTTAATGGGAGAAGTTAAGTTTTCAGAGGGAAATAGCAGGCAGTTTCTGTTTAGGTTTGCAAAAAGCAGCAGCTCTTCTCTCCCTCCCTCTCTTTGGAGACTGAAGTCTGGGACTTGCTACAAAATAGGTATCTCTTTCCAGAGGTTTAGAGACTAGCTACCCACATACCTGTGTGTAAGACTGCTAACTGATTTTGAAGAGGAGATTATGTCTATGAGGAGTATTGCTTACATTGGAACTAATAGAGATAGTTAGGCGTTAGGAATATAAGAACTAAGAGCAGAAGTCTGCAAATTCAGCCCTTCAAACCTCTCTGGCTGGTCATGGCTGATCTTTCCCTGGTCTCAAATCCCGTCCTCCCCTCTTCCCCATGTCTCTTTTTCCCCTTTTTTAATGAGAAATATATCTATCTCCTTCTCGTCACCATTCAATGATTCAGATTCCACCGCACTATGGGGCAGCGAGTTCCACAAACTCACCACCCTCTGTGAGAAGTAATTCCTCCTCATCTTAGTTTTAAGTCTACCGCCTCTCACTCTATACCTGTGACCTCTTGTTCAGATTGTTGGTATCAATGGGTGCTATTCTGATTGGCGGTTGGTAACTAGTGGAGTGCTGCAGGGATCGGTGCTGGGGCCTCTGCTATTTACCATTTATATAGATGATCTGGAGGAGGGGGCTGAGTGTAGGGTGTCGAAATTTGCTGATGACACAAAGATGAGTGGAAAAGCAAATTGCGCGGAGGGTGTGGAAAGTCTGCAGAGGGATCTAGATAGGCTGAGCGAGTGAGTGAGGACCTGGCAGATGGAGTATAATGTTAGCAAGTGTGAGGTTATCCACTTTGGCAGAAATAATAGTAGGAGGGATTATTATTTAAAGGGCGAAAAGCTGCAGCATGCTACGGTGCAGAGGGACCTGGGGGTCCTTGTGCATGAGTCGCAAAAACCCAGTCTGCAGGTGCAGCAGGTGATCAAGAAGGCGAATGGGATGCTGGCCTTGAGAGCGAGGGGGATAGAATATAAAAGTAGGGCGGTCTTGATGCAACTGTACAGGGCATTGGTGAGGCTGCAGCTGGAGTACTGTGTGCAGTTTTGGTTGCCGCACCTGCGCAAGGATATTTTGGCCTTGGAGGGAATGCAGAGGAGGTTCACTAGGCTGATACCGGAGATGAGGGGGTTGGACTATGAAGAGAGACTAAATAGACTGGGTCTGTACTCGTTGGAGTTTAGAAGGGTGAGGGGGGATCTTATTGAGACATATAAGATAAAGAAAGGGATAGATAGGGTAGAGGTAGAGAAATTCTTCCCACTTAGAAAGGATAGCAGGACTAGAGGGTACAGCCTCAAGATAAAGGGGGGGCGGTTTAGAACAGAGTTGAGGAGGAACTTCTTCACTCAAAGGGTGGTGAATCTCTGGAATTCTCTGCCCATTGAAGTGGAGGCTGCCTCGCTAAATATATTTAAGTCACGGGTAGATAGGTTTCTGATAGACAGGGGAATTAAGGGTTATGGGGAGAAAGCGGGAAAGTGGAACTGATCCACTTCAGATCAGCCATGATTTTATTGAATGGCGGTGCAGGCTCAAAGGGCTAGATGGCCTACTCCTGCTCCTATTTCTTATGTTCTTAATTGCCTCACAGTGGAAACATTTGATCTGATTTACTTTATCAATCCCTTTTAAAATTTTATACCCTTCGATCAGATCCCCTCTCGTCCTTCTAAATTCCAGTGAGTACAAGCCCCAAACTGTTTAATCTCTCCTCATACGCCAATCCTTTCATCCCCAAAATCAATCTGGTGAACCTCCTCTGAACTGCCTCCAATGCCACCACATCCTCCCTCAAATAAGGAGACCAAAACTGGGCACAATACTCCAGATGTGGCCTCACCGACACCCTACACGACTGCAATAACACTTCCCCACTTTTATACTCCAGTCCTTTTGCAATAAATGCTAACATCCCATTGGCCTTTTTATTACGTGCTGTATCTGCATATCGACTTTCTGTGATTCATGAACACAGACACCCAGATCCCTCTGCCCAGAACAAGCACACCCAGATCCCTCTGCCCAGAACAAGCACACCCAGATCCCTCTGCCCAGAACAAGCACACCCAGATCCCTCTGCCCAGAACAAGCACACCCAGATCCCTCTGCCTGGACGCATTTTGAATCTACTTTCCATTTAGGTAATAATTTTCCTTTTTTTTTCTGCCAAAATGGGTAACCTCACATTTATCCACATTAAACTCTACCTGTTAATTTTGGCCCATTCTCCTAGTCTGTCTCTATTTATAGAATCTTTATATCCTCTTCACTGCCTGCTTTCCCACCTATTTTAGTATCATCTGCTAATTTTGCTGTGTTATACTCTGTCCCTGCTTGTAAATCATTTATATAGGTTGTAAACAGTTGAGGTCCGAGGACTGATCCCTGCGGCACCCTCGCTAGTTACTCTCGCCAGCCAGAGGAGGAGTGATTTATCCCGACCCTCTGCTTTCTGTTAATCAGCCAATCCTCAATCCAATCCAAAACTCTACCCCCAATCCCCTACAATCTCACCTTCTAGGTCAGCCTTTTATGCAGCACTTTGTCAAACACCTTCTGGAAGTCACATCCTCAGGTTCCACCTTGCTGGTTAGGTCCTCAAAGAGCTCAAGCAAGTTTGTTAAGCATGACTTTCCCTTCATAAAATCGCACTGGCGGATTGAGTTTTGTCTTTCCAAATGTCCAGTCATCTCCTCCTTAATGATTGATTCCAGAAACTTCCCCATCACAGAGGTCAAGCTAACCGGCCTATAGTTTCCTGCTTTTTGCCTCTCTCCCTTTTTGAATAGAGGCATCACATTACCATGTTTCTAATCCACCGGGATCTTATCAGAATCCAAGGAATTCTGAAATATCCACAACCAATGCATCCACTATCTCTGCTGCCACATCCTTTAATACCCTAATGTGCAGGCCGTCAGATCCCAGAGACTTATCTGCCTTTAATCCCATTGGTGTTTTCAATACCCTCTCCCCAGTAACAGTTACTGCACCAAGTTCCTCTGCCTTCACTAGAATTTGTGGAAAATCTCCATTATTCTTCACTGTGAAGACAGAGGCAAAATATTGGCTTGGAGCCTCCGCCATGTCTGTGTTCCCTATTAATACCCCACCAATATCATCCTCTAAAGGATCATTCTCTTCCTCTTTATATACTCATAGAAGCTTTTGGTATCTGCGTTTATCTTTTCTGCTAGTTTCCTTTCATAGTTCATCTTAGCTCTTTTGATTCTATTTTTAGCAGCCTTTTGCTGAAGCTTAAAGGTCACCCAATCCTCCAGCTTCCCACAAGCTTTCGCAGCTCGGTGTGTCCTAGTTTTTGCCTTTATGTCCTCTTTGACTTCCTTGTCTAGCCATGGAACATTTTTCTTCCTTTGACAATTCCTCGCCCTCTCAGGAATATATTTAATGGAGAGGTATTCAATATCTCCCTGGATATCCTCCACACCATTGTCCCTCAGCTGTCCTGCCTTCAATTATTTGTTTATTTGGGCTAACTCTTTCCTCAGGCCTGTACAATTACCTCTGCCCAACGCTAAAACTCTAGTCTGGCACTTTGTCTTCTCTCGCTCAACCTGATTCTGAAAGTCTAGCATGTTGTGATCACTCTTTCCAAGGAGGATCATTCAGAGTGGTATCTTGTCATGCTTAAGTATTTCAATTCAAAAGCTCTTTTTTTTTGTTATAGTTAAACTGTACTGTTAAAGTTTATTTTGATAAAAGTTTCCCAGTGTGTCAACACAATCACACTGGAGTAGAACACCTTATCCTCACAATAATGACAAAATAAATAAGAGTTGGAGACCAGACTATCTTCATAAAATACCTTGGAGTTTCTAATCCGATCCCCAACAAGATAAGTCCACACTCTCCACCTGGAGCTTAAAAACCTCCAGCCCTCAAATTGACCATATTTTCCATCAGGACATCGTACTGTCCTTTACTTGTTTGGTCATTTTGTATTGGACAATTCTCACCAGCTACATTAGGGCTGAATGGCCTCCTCCTCTTCCAATCAGCCCAGACTAGTTCTAACTGTTATGAAAGCAAAATACTGCGGATGCTGGAAATCTGTAGAAGTCATACAGATGGGAACCGTTAACTCTGTTTCTCTTTCCACAGAAACTGCCAGACCTGCTGAGCTTTTCCAGCATTTTCTGTTTTAATTCTAACTGAAGCTGGTTTAGTAAAGTCCACATTTAGTGTAAATGATTCTGACTGAGTTTGGGAGTGATTTCCTTATGTTTTCATCAGCTGATCCACCAAATCCCATGATGAGGCTGTGGAGAACGCTTGCAGATTATTCTCAGTCTCCTGTTGTCAGCTATTAGGACTGTAAACTAATAAACAAATTGCAGAAAAGTGCAAAAATGTTCAAGTATTTACAATGTGGAGCGGAATGTTAAAACGAGTGCGTCCAGGAGAATTTTTGACAGCAGTTTCCAGTCCAAAGAGATGAACTGCTGGACCTTATTCAGGCAATCGGTGGATTAAGTGTCAATGAGGGAACATTTAGGAAACAGTGATCATTGTATCATTACGTTTAAGCTGACTATGGAAAGGGACAAAAAACATTCCAGAGTAACACAGGACTTTGGAACAGGATTTTTGATTCGATTTATTATTGTCACATGTATTAACATACAGTAAAAAGCATTGTTTCTCATGCGCTATACAGGCAGAGCATACCATTCATAGAGAAGGAAATAAGAGAGTGCAGAATGTAGTGTTACAGTCATAGCGAGGGTGTAGAGAAAGATCAATTTAATGCAAGGTAGGTCCATTCAAAAGTCTGACAGCAGCAGGGAAGAAGCTGTTATGAGTTGGTCGGTATGTGACCTCAGAGTTTTTGCTGATGGAAGAAGGTGGGAGAGAGAATGTCTGGGGTGCATGGGATCCTTAATTATGCTGGCTGCTTTGCTGAGGCAGCAAGAAGTGGAGACAGAATCAATGGATGGGGGGCTGGTTTGTGTGATGGACTGGGCTACGTTCATGATCCTTTGTAGTTTCTTGTGGTCTAGGGCAGAGCAGGAGCCCAGACCAAGCTGTGATGCAACCAGAAAGAATGCTTTCTATGAGGCATCTGTAAAAGTTGGTGAGAGTTGTAGCTGACATGCCAAATTTTCTTAGTCTTCTGAGAAAGTAGAGGCATTGGTGGGCTTTCTTAACTACAGAAAATGCAGATGTATGGGATTGGGGGTGATCTAGGTAATTGGATCAGGAATTGGCTAGCAGATAGGAGACAGAGAGTGGTGGTTGATGGGAAATATTCGTCATGGAGTTCGGTTACAAGTGGTGTGCCTCAGGGATCTGTTTTGGGGCCACTGCTGTTTGTAATTTTTATTAATGATCTGGATGAGGGTATAGTTGGGTGGATTAGTAAGTTTGCTGATGACACCAAAGTCGGAGGTGTGGTAGATTGTGAGGAAGGGTGTCATAGTTTGCAGGATGACTTAGAAAGGTTGCAGAGCTGGGCTGAGAGGTGGCGGATGGAGTTTAATGTGGAGAAGTGTGAGATAATTCATTTCGGTAGGAATAACAGATGTGTTGAGTATAGGGCTAACGGGAGGACTTTGAATAGTGTGGAGGAGCAGAGGGATCTAGGTGTATGTGTACATAGATCCCTGAAAGTTGGGAATCAAGTAGATAAGGTTGTTAAGAAGGCATACGGTGTCTTTGCGTTTATTGGTAGGGGGATTGAATTTAAGAGTCGCAGCGTCATGATGCAACTGTACACAACTCTGGTGCGGCCACACTTGGAGTTTTGTGTGCAGTTCTGGTCCCCGCATTACAGGAAGGATGTAGAGGCTTTGGAGAGGGTGCAGAGGAGGTTTACCAGGATGTTGCCTGGTATGGAGGGGAGATCCTATGAGGAGAGACTGAGAGATTTGGGGTTGTTTTCGCTGGAAAGAAGGCGGCTAAGAGGGGATCTCATTGAAACATATAAGATGATTAGAGGTTTAGACAGGATAGATAGTGATAGCCTTTTTCCTAGGATGGAGAAAGCTAGCACGAGGGGGCACGATTTTAAATTAAGGGGGGGTAGTTATAGGACAGATGTCAGGGGTAGGTTCTTTACCCAGAGGGTGGTGAGGGACTGGAATGCCCTGCCAGCTGCAGTTGTAAATGCACCTAGTTTGGGGGCGTTTAAGAGATCTGTGGATAGGTTTATGGATGAAAAGGGATTGGTTTAGGCTAGTGGGTCATTGTTTTGTAACTGGTCGGCGCAACATCGTGGGCCGAAGGGCCTGTTCTGCGCTGTAATGTTCTATGTTCTATGTGTCAGCATGGGGGGACCAGGACAGGTTGTTGGTGATCTGGATACCTAAAATCTTGAAGCGCTCGACTCTTTCTACTTCATCCCAGTTGATGTAGACAGGAGCACGTTCTCCTTTATGCTTCCTGAAATCAATGACAATCTCCTTTGTTTTGTTGACGTTGAGAGAGAGATTATTGTTGCTGCACCAGTTCACCAGATTCTCTATCTCATTCCTGTACTCTGTCTCATCATTGTCCGAGATTCAACCCACTACAGTGGTGTTGTCAGCACACTTGAATGTCAAATTGGAGAGGAATTTGGTCACACAGTCATAGGTGTATAAAAAGTAGAGTGCTGAGAACACAACCTTGTGGGGCACCGGTGTTAAGGATGATCATGGAGGTGGTGTTGTTGCCTATCCTTACTGATTGTGGTCTGTGAGTAAGGAAGTTCAGGACCCAGTCGCAGAGGGAGGTGCCAAGGCCCAGGCCACAGAGTTTGGAGATGAGTTTTATGGGAATAATGGTGTTGAAGGTTGAACTGTAGTCAATAAATGTAGTCTGACATAGGTGTCCTTATTATCTAGGTGTTCCAAGGTTGAGTGCAGGGCCTAGAAATGGCATCTGCTGTGGATCTATTATGGTGGTAGGCAAACTGTAGTGGATCCAGGTAGTCTGGAATCGACCAATCTTTCGAAGGATTTCATTATAATGGATGTCAGAGCCACTGGCCGATAGTCATTAAGGCACACTGCTTGGTTTTTCTTAGCTACTGGGATGGTGGTTGTCTTCTTGAAGCAGATAAGGACCTCAGATTATTGTAAGGAGGGATTGAAAATGTCTGCAAATACTGCCGCCAGCTGATCCGTGCAGGATCTGAGTGCACTTCCGGATATCCCATCAAGGCCAGACGCTTTCCATTGGTTGACTTTAGAGAAAGCTGCTTTAACATCTGCAGTGCTCCAGGAGGACACCCTTCAGGACTTTGAGCCTGTTCCACCATTTAGTAAGATGGTGGCTGATCTGTTGTGGTTTCTATCCCATTTTCCTGCCTGCACCCCCTGCCCAGCATTGCCATCATAGCCCTTGATTCCCCTCTCAATTATAATCTAACTCAGCCTTGAATATATTTACGGAGCCAGCCTCCACTTCTTTCCAAGGAATAAAATTCCACAGACCAAACCCTCAGAGAGAAAAAAAAATTCTCATTTCAATCTTAAGAGGCAGATGGATTATTCTTAATCCTCTGGGTATTCACCCTGTGAAGTCCACTCAGGATCCAATATACTTCAATAAAATCACCTCTCATATTTCTAAACTCCAGTGAGTGTAAACCCAGCCTGCCCAATCTTTCATCACCCCTCGACTGAGTCCAGCCAATCATCTCTGAACTGCTTGTGAAGAAACTGTTTTTTTTCAAGGAAAGAGACCAAAGCTATATACAGTATTCCAGATATAGTCCAACCAGTGCCCTACACAGCTGTGGTCAAACATCCCAACTTTAATATTCCATTCCCCTTGCAATAAACAATATTCCATTTGCCTTGCTGTACCTGTATACTGTTTCTGATTCATGTACCAGGACACCCAGATCCCTCTGTACTTCAGAATTCAGCAATCTCTCTCCATTTAAATAATTTGCTGTTTTTGTACTCTTTCTGCCTAAGTGAACAAGTTCACATTTTTCCCACATTGTACTCATCAGCCAATGTTTTACTCACTCACTGAACCTGTCTATGTCCCTCTATCTGTTCTTGGCCACATCCCCTCCTACCTGTCTTTGTGTCATCAATGAATTTAGCTCTATATATTTGTCCTTTTCCTCCAGGTGGTTGGTGTAGATTGTAAATAGTCATGGCCCCCAGCACTGACCTCTGGTGAGACTAATCCAGTCTTGAACCCCTGTGGTGTAGGTACACCCACACTGCTGTTCGGGATGGAAGTTTTAGATAATCTGAATCCTCCTGGCAAAGCTCTAATCAATGTTCCGTAAACAACTAACAGAATTTCTCTATTTTCCAATTCTAGAAATAAGCCCCAGTGCTTCAACTTTAAAAAACCCTTATTAACCTGTGCTGCTACGTTTAGAACCCTAGAAAAGTTACAGTGCAGGAAGAGGCCATTCAGCCCATCACACCTGCACCGATCTTGAAGGAGAAAAGTAAACTATCCACTCATTTTAATCCCATTTTCCAGCACCCGGCCTGCAGCCTTGCAGTTTCCAATATTTCAGACCCAGGTACCTTCTAAATGAGTTTCAACCTCAATCACCAACTTAGACAGTGAATTCCAGACACCCACCACCCTCCGGGTGAAAAAGATTTTCCTCATGTCCCCTCCAATCCTTCTACCAATCACCTCCAGTCTCTGGCCCCTGGTAATTGGTCCACAGCTCGGGGAAACTAATCCTCCCTGTCCCAGCCCCTCATCATTCTGCACACCTCAATTGCATCACCCCCTTAACCTCCTCTGTCATCAGGAAAACAACCCCAGTCTATCCAATCCCTCCTCATAAGCTGCAGTTTTCAAGTCCTGGCAACATTCTTGTAAATCTCCTCTGCACTCTCTCCAGAGTGTCCTTCCTGTAACGTGGTGACCAGAACTGTACACAAACTCCAGCTGTGATCCAACCAGTTCCAACATTACATCTGGATTCAATAACTTGCTCAGTAAAGGAAAACATTCCATTTTGACCACCTTATCCACCTGTCCTGCCACCTTCAGGGACCTGTGGGCATTCACTCCAAGCTCTCTCACTTCCTCGATTCCTCTCAGTATTTTCCTGTTTATTCAGTATTTCCCTCGCTTTGTTTGCCCTCCACAAATGCATTTCCTCACAATTTTCCAGATTGAATTCCACTTGCCACTTCTCCGCCCACTCACCCAAACCATTGATATAATTCCGGAGTTCACAGCTATCCTCTTCACTGTCAACTCACGGACAATTTCTGTGTCATCTGCAAATTTCCCCTTCATGTCCCCCACATTTAAACCTAAATCGTTAGCATATCCAACAAACAGCAAGGGCCCCAATACTGAGTCCTGTGGAATATCACAAAAATTGTTTTCAAAAGAACAAAGAAAATTACAGCACAGGAACAGGCCCTTCAGCCCTCCACACCTGCACCGACCATGCTGCCCAACTGAACTAAAACCTCCTACTGTTCCGGGGACCAGATCCCTCTATTCCCATCTCATCCATGTATTTTGTCCAGATGCCCCTTAAAAGTCACTATCGTATCTGCTTCCACTACATCCCCCACCAGCGAGTTCCAGGCACCCACCCCACTCTGTGTAAAAAGATTTGCCTCGTACATCTCCTGTAAACCTTGCCCCTCACACCTTAAACCTGTGCCCCCCGAGTAATCGACTCTTCCACCCTGGGAAAAAGCTTCTGACTATCCACTCTGTCCGTGTCCTCATAATCTTGTAGACTTCTATCAGGTCTCCCCTCAACCTCCATCACTCCAGTGAGAACAAACCAAGTTTCTCCAACCTCTCCGAGTAGCTAATGCCCTCCATACCGGGCAACATCCTGGTATATCTTTTCTGTCCCCTCTCCAAAGCCTCCACATCCTTCTGGTAGTGTGGTGACCAGAATGGAACACTATATTCCAAGTGTGGCCTCACTAAGGTTCTATAAAGCTGCAACATGACTTGCCAATTTTTAAACTCAGTGCCCAGCTGATGAAGGTAAGCATGCCGTATGCCTTCTTGACTACCTTCTACACCTGCATTGCCACCTTCAGTGATCTGTGTACCTGTACACCCAGATCCCTCTGTCAATACTCTTAAGGGTTCTGCCATTTACTGTATATTTCCTATCTATATTAGACCTTCCAAAATGCAGTATCTCACATTTGTCCGGATTAAAGTCCATCTGCCATCTCTCCACCCAAGTCTCCAACTGGCCTATAATCTGTCTTATCCTCTGATTGTCCTCATTGCTATCTGCAAATCCACCAACCTTTGTGTCATCCATAAACTTACTCATCAATCCAGTTACATTTTCCTCCAAATCATTTATATATATTACAAACAGCAAAGTTCCCAGCACTGATCCCTAAGGACCACTTCTCACAGACTTCCACTCAAGAAGGCACCTTTCACTGTTACCCTCTGTCTTCTACGACCGAGCCAGTTTTGTATCCACCTTGCCAGCTCACCTCTGATCCCACGCAACTTCACCTTCTGCACCAGTCTGCCATGAGGGACTTTGTCAAAGGCCTTACTGAAGTCCATGTCGACAACATCCACTGCCCTTCCCTCAATCATCTTTGTCATTTCCTTGAAAATCTCGATCAAGTTCATGAGACACGACCTCCCCTTCACAAAACCATGTTGCCTCTCACTAATACATTCACTTATTTCCAAGTGGGAATAAATCCTGTCTTGAAGAGTCCTCTCCAATAATTTCTCTACCACTGACGTCAGGCTCACCATTCACAAAACATCCAATGACCTTTACAGTTTTTTCCGATCTCTGAGCCAATTTTGGATCCAACCTGCCACTTCCACCCCCCCCCCACCCCCCACCCCCCACCCCCCTCCTCTACTCTATGAGATCTCAAGTCTCTGACCAGTCTGCAATATGGGACTTTATCAAATGCCTTATTGCAATCCATGTAGACACCATCCACTGCACTACCCTCATCAATCCTCCTTGTTACTTCATCAATACATTCTATTGTTAGTAAGACACAACCTTTTCCCTAACAAAACCAGGATTAATATGCCTGTACCCATAAGCGCTTGACCACATTTAGACAATCAGTTTCCTGACCAAAATACACCACCTCACATTTGTCTTTGAAGATTTGCTGATTACCTGTCCATTTGACAAGTTTACTCAACTTCCTGTATTTTGTTACAGTCCTCAGAATTAACTACATCCTCAATTTAGTGTCATTGGCAAATTTTGAAATGCTATTTCCGACTTGAGTTGAAATTGTTTCTATAAATGATGAATACCAGTGGTGCCAGCACGGATCCCCGTGAATCTCACTTTCACCATGTACCACACCGAAGAGCTGTCTTTAACTCCTCTCTTTTCTCTGCAGATTGTAATCCATCCTTTTACTTGATCCCCGATGCCAGACATTCATTTGCAAACCAGAGATTTGAACAGCCAAATATATTTGGGCGGCACAGTGATTACCATGGCTCTCTCACAGCGCCAAGGACCCGGGTTCAATTCCGGACTTGGGTCACTATCTGTATGGAGAACATAAGAACATAAGAACATAAGAAATAGGAGCAGGAGTAGGCCATCTGGCCCTTCGAGCCTGCCCCGCCATTCAATAAGATCATGGCTGATCTGTCGTGACTCAGCTCCACCTTCCCGCCTTCTCCCCATAACCCTTAATCCCTTCTCTTATCAAAAACCCATCAACCCGTTTCTTAAAAATATTTAGCGAGGCAGCCTCCACCACTTCAACGGGCAGAGAATTCCAGAGATTCACCACCCTTTGAGTGAAGAAGTTCCTCCTCAACTCTGTTCTAAACCGCCCCCCCTTTATCTTGAGGCTGTGCCCCCTAGTCCTACTGTCTTTTTTGAGCGGGAACAGTCTCTCCACCTCTATCCTATCCATCCCATTCATCATCTTATAAGTCTACATGTTCTCCTCGTGTCTGCGTGGGTTTCCTCCAGGAGCTCTGGCTTCCTCCCACAGTCTGAAAGACATGTTGGTTGGGTGCATTGGCCATACTAACTTCTCCCTTAGTGTACCTGAACAGGCACCAGAGTGCAACTAGGGGAATTTCACAGTAACTTCACTAATGTAAGCCTTACTTGTGACATTAATAAATAAACTTTAAACTGTTACATCTACTACATTGCCCGTTTAGAATCATAGAATCCTACAGTGCACGTGGAGGCTATTTGGCCCATTGTCTGAACTGACTACAAACCCACCAAGGCCCTATCCCCATCACCCCATTCGTTTACCCTAGCTGGTTCCCCTGACATTAAGGGGCAATCTAGCATGGCCAATATCCATGCTTTACCGCTACGGCACAGAAACTTCAGGCACGTCCTTCCCTGTTAGACTCCATGTTGACAACTCTGTTTTATTTTGTCCTTTTTTATGATGTTTTGAGTTCAAGATTCCATTATCAGATCACCCTTGAATGCATTGACTTTTGGAACAGGCTTGAGGGGCTGAATGGCCTTTTCCTGTTCCTTATGTTCTTGTCCTCCCTACCATAGACATCAAACAACTGGTCTATAGCTTGCAGAAATTGATTTTTTTTTAAAGGTAGAAATCACATCAGCTGTTCTCCAGTCTCCGGTAATGTTCCAGGCTACTGAATATATGTGTAACTTTGTCTCTGCTATCTCTTCGCTGATATCATTTAGTACATGCAATCCATCAAAACCAGTGGTTTTTTTCCTCCAGGATTGGTTATTAATGAATTTTGATCTTTTTTACTGATTGTGTGCCCACAGGGCCAGCTTCCTTGCTAAGTAAATCAGGAAATGTCTATTTTGCTTTATTACCTGAGAGTTCAGTACAAACATGGTTTTATTCCCCAGAGTTATTTCAAGACTTTAACACACTCCACTGACTCTTGCAAGGGTCAATGCTGAGGGAGTGCCACACTGTCAGAGGGTCAGTGCTGAGGGAGTGCCGCACTGTCAGAGGGTCAGTACTGAGGGAGTGCCGCACTGTCAGAGGGTCAGTACTGAGGGAGTGCCGCACTGTCAGAGGGTCAGTACTGAGGGAGTGCCGCACTGTCAGAGGGTCAGTGCTGAGGGAGTGCCGCACTGTCAGAGGGTCAGTACTGAGGGAGTGCCGCACTGTCAGAGGGTCAGTGCTGAGGGAGTGTCGCACTGTCAGAGGGTCAGTACTGAGGGAGTGCCGCACTGTCAGAGGGTCAGTGCTGAGGGAGTGTCGCACTGTCAGAGGGTCAGTGCTGAGGGAGTGCCGCACTGTCAGAGGGTCAGTGCTGAGGGAGTGCCGCACTGTCAGAGGGTCAGTGCTGAGGGAGTGCCGCACTGTCAGAGGGTCAGTACTGAGGGAGTGCCGCACTGTCAGAGGGTCGGTGCTGAGGGAGTGCCGCACTGTCAGAGGGTCAGTACTGAGGGAGTGCTGCACTGTCAGAGGGTCAGTGCTGAGGGAGTGCCGCACTGTCAGAGGGTTAGTGCTGAGGGGGTGCCGCACTGTCAGAGGGTCAGTGCTGAGGGAGTGCCGCACTGTCACAGGGCCCTATCGAAATGCCATCTTTTCAATAACACTGATGCCCTCTCTGCCTGCTGATGTATCGATCACAGGCACTGTTGCAAACAGCAGCTTGGGGCGGGGTGGAAGACTCTGTCCACGTACCTAAGTTTCCTGTCTGGATTGTCTCCTGTTGATTGGATCTTGTGTAAACTGGCTGCTGCATTTCCTATGCGGGATTCCAGCTCATACATTACTCACAGCCAGTGAGGTCCCCAGCTCAACGACAGCTGATAACCTGTCAGCAAGTCAAGGTGCAAGTGAAGGGACTGAGATTTAATTATTGATCATTCTTCAGGTCTAGAATCAGCTTGCTTGATGTTGGTGGAAGTGGACTGGCCTCTGCAAGGAACTGTGTCCCCAGGTCTCCGCTCCACTCATCCAGAGAGGAAAGGATCCCAACATCTTCACAGAGTCAGTGTTCTTGCTGCAATCTGTGCTGTGTCCATTCTGTAGTGCCCATCCAACCTAATCACACTGCACTCCCCTCTTCCCCCACCCCCACCACGCACACACACAGAGTCCAGGTAAGTAGTTCTCTTCATCACTGAGGGAGATTTAAATTCAGAAGTGCCTGCGGGGTTGTACTCACCTTTGGAAGAGGGGCTGTTGGAGTGAGGAGTTACCACAAGGTGTCAGCCTCACCCTGTGAACACACTGCTGACACTGGGAGAGCTCGATGTGACGGAAGGTGCAGAGGGACACTGGATCGTTCTGCAACACTGGCAGAGAGGATAAAGCACTGCGACACGGCAGTAACAGCTTCACATCTCCATCAATTTATTGCTTCCATGCATTGCTGCCATTAAAGTGAAAGATTTTGTACAGTAATTTCAGAACTTTACAGTATACTTTTATCCCATTTTACAAAGACTTTCTTATCTCTTTATAACAAACAGCAGGGGGAATTAAACACACGTATGAAGACCTCACATTGTGCAGTGATGGAGCACAAGCTGATGAACAAATCTAGCTGCACAAACACTGGCTCGAGGTAGCAGTCTCCAAATGTACTGTCACAGCCACAGGCTCTGGGTGTACCCTCTACCCACCCCCCTCCCAGGACGGGCAGTCAGACCCATGGGTACAAGCCCACCCTCCCCCCTCTCTGCCAGGGGTACAACCCCCTCCCTCCACCCTAACCAGTGGATAACCCGACCCCCTCCCTCCCAACCAGAGGACAACCCCAACTCCTCCCTCCTACAAGGGGTACAGACACATCCCACCTCCCCCTATCCAGCAGTACAATCCCCCTCCCCCCCTACCCAGGGGTACAGACGCATCCCACCTCCCCCTATCCAGCAGTACAATCCCCCTCCCCCCCTACCCAGGGGTACAATCCCCCTCCCTCCCTCCCTATCCAAGGGGTACAATCTCCCTCCCCCTTATCCAGGGGTACAATCCCCCTCCCTCCCCGATCCAAGGGGTACAATCTCCCTCCCCCTTATCCAGGGGTACAATCCCCCTCCCTCCCCGATCCAAGGGGTACAATCCCCCTCCCCCTTACCAGGGGTACAATCCCCCTCCCTCCCTATCCAAGGGTATAATCCCCCTCCCCCCTACCCAGGGGTACAATCCCCCTCCCTCCCTATCCAAGGGTACAATCCCCCTCCCCCTTATCCAGGGGTACAATCCCCCTCCCTCCCCGATCCAAGGGGTACAATCCCCCTCCCCCTTATCCAGGGGTACAATCCCCCTCCCTCCCCGATCCAAGGGGTACAATCCCCCTCCCCCTTATCCAGGGGTACAATCCCCCTCCCCCTACCCTCCCGTAGTAAATGCACTGACCAAGTGCCAACACTTGTATACCAGAAAGCACGCTGAAATGAAAAGAGGCCAAGAACTACCCCAGGAAAGTGCACCTGTGACTTTCCACTGATAGTTCACAGCTTACTCGATAGCCCTTGTACATGGCAATTCCACAGTACAGTGATTTAGTAATTCCTTATTCAAATCTCTCAAACTGATTGGTGATCAGTGCCAGTTCACACAACCTCCCACATCACAATAATGTATCCCCAACAGACAGTGCCTACCCAGTGCGCCAAGCTGAAACCTGTGATAGACAGGAAGCAGCTCTTCAAACAGAGATTGCCGTGCTCCCCAGACATGCATTACACAGGGCAGCAAACAGCCAGTGTGCCAGGGAGTTAGATAATAACACATCTTCTGGATTCACAGATCCGCTTGGAGCTTTTCTACATACTGGATTCACTTACCCTAAACAGATGAAGGCACAGGGTAGAGGGATCGCCTGAGGGTAAGAATGGAGCTTAGGAACCTGCAAGGTCCCAAACAAATACTCTGATATCATGTGTCAGACTGAATGTTCACATTTCTGCAAACTCCAATCTATCCGATAGTAATGTGTGCCTGTGTGTGTGTGCATGCGCGCACTGTTTCATCAAACACTCCCAGGACAGATACAGCACAGGGTTAGATACAGAGTAAAGCTCCCTCTACACTTTCCCCCCATCAAACACTCCCAGGACAGGTACAGCACAGGGTTAGATACAGAGTAAAGCTCCCTCTACACTGTCCCCCCATCAAACACTCCCAGGACAGGTACAGCACGGGGTTAGATACAGAGTAAAGCTCCCTCTACACTGTCCCCCCATCAAACACTCCCAGGACAGGTACAGCACGGGGTTGGATACAGAATAAAACTCCCTCTACACTGTCCCCCATCAAACACTCCCAGGACAGGTACAGCACGGGGCTAAATACAGACTAAAGCTCCCTCTACACTGTCCCCCCATCAAACACTCCCAGGACAGGTACAGCACGGGGTTAGATACAGAGTAAAACTCCCTCTACACTGTCCCCCCGTCAAACACTCCCAGGACAGGTACAGCATGGGGTTAGATACAGAGTAAAGCTCTCTCTACACTGTCCCCCCATCAAACACTCCCAGGACAGGTACAGCACGGGGTAAGATACAGAGTAAAGCTCTCTCTACACTGTCCCCCCATCAAACACTCCCAGGACAGGTACAGCATGGGGTTAGATACAGAGTAAAGCTCCCTCTACACTGTCCCCATCAAACACTCCCAGGACAGGGACAGCACGGGGTTAGATACAGAGTAAAACTCCCTCTACACTGTCCCCCCGTCAAACACTCCCAGGACAGGTACAGCATGGGGTTAGATACAGAGTAAAGCTCTCTCTACACTGTCCCCCCATCAAACACTCCCAGGACAGGTACAGCACGGGGTAAGATACAGAGTAAAGCTCTCTCTACACTGTCCCCCCATCAAACACTCCCAGGACAGGTACAGCATGGGGTTAGATACAGAGTAAAGCTCCCTCTACACTGTCCCCATCAAACACTCCCAGGACAGGGACAGCACGGGGTTAGATACAGAGTAAAACTCCCTCTACACTGTCCCCCCATCAAACACTCCCAGGACAGGGACAGCACGGGGTTAGATACAGAGTAAAGCTCCCTCTACACTGTCAGGACAGGCCATAGAGGCAAGATTTGGAACATAACCTCTGTGACAGAGTGGTTGGATTGGGTTTTAGGCAGCTGCATTAAGCACTGGGATTTCACCGGCAACAGTAGGTCCACTCATTTTAACAAAATCCATGTGAACTACACACACCCTCCCTTAGCCAATACTGAATCCTGGTCAAAATTCATCATTATCTACAAAAAAACTTTCCTTTTATATAAAAAAATGAAAAGGACCAGTTAATAGTTGAGAAGATGTTTGGTTTGATCAGTCTATGAAGTTACACACAGTATCATTCCGGGACACAGGCATGCCACACACTGAACACAGAGTGACTGAGTGTAGAGCAGCAAAGGCACCCACACACCAGCCCTGATCAATGGCACCATGCACAGACACCAGCTACACACATGAGGAGGAGGCAATGGAGTCCGAAACACAACCTGTCAGAACACTCTCCAAATTCTCCCATACAGTGACGTCAGCCAGTCAACAGGACGCAGCAACGTGTGGGGGGCGGAGGAGGGGGGGGGGGACAGAGTGTCAAGGTGGAGGGATGGGGGGGGGTAAGATGTGGGGGAATGAGTAGGGGGCTGGCAGAGGGTGGAGAGTGGGTGGATAGAGGGAGACAAGCAGTAGGGGGACACAGGTTGGGGGATAGGTGGGCAGAAGGAGGGGGAGGACACAGGTAGAGAGTGGAGCAGTCAGGCAGAGGTAGGGATACAGGCGAGTGGTGGACATTGGGTAGAAGGGTGGAGAAATGGTGCAGGGGAGCAAGTGGCCAACAGAGAAGACAGGGCAAAGTTGGTGAATGCCCTCGTGGTTCTTAGTTTGACAGCGCTGAGGAATGCCTGCAATCTGGTTACATTGAGACTCCAGCCCCAAGCTCTGCCATGCGTTACACATTTGAGTCCGATTAAATTCCAATCCCCTCCCAGGCTAGCAGCAATGGGAGTTGACTGGGTCTGCACACAGCAGACTAGGGGTGCTGTGGAAGCACTGTTTGGATAATGAGTAGGGCAGTTATAGGAGAGAGCTACCCCTCCACATGCATACCATGCAGTCACCAATGCAACATGCACTGATATAAAGCTAACAACCTCAGGCGGAAAGGGTGTGAATGAACCATGCTAATGAGGACTAGCCTGACAGCTGGGCACAGGAGCCTCTAGAATCACACAGTCCCTGGGGGAGGGAGGGTGAACATGTCTGGCAAAGCTCCACCATCCCATCACAGAGTAAGACATTCAACACTGAACAGTAACAGCACTTTTGGCACATGAATAAAATACTGATAACGATTCTGGGTCACTGACTGAGCAGATACCAGCATTCCCCAAAGTCACAACTGCATGGGCCCAGCCTCAGCTAAAACACTGGGTTAAAGATATCCAGGAACATACTGGATAAACACCCAATCTGATAAATATCTGACCATTCAAGGTGATGATATTTTCAGCGTGTGAGTGCTTAGAACTGATGGCTGTCCCACTCTGTTTCCCTCATCCTGTAATCAGTTTATCTCAATCTCTAACCAGCCAAAGCATCCAGCACACACATTAGACTAAAACATCTTTATACATGATTCAGAAGCACAGAGTTTGAAGTTAAGGTTGACCTCAAAGCAATCTCCTGTGAATGTCTTGGTGTCAGAGTCAGAGTAACAGCTTATTAATGATCAAAGGGATGAGATTCCAAAGCACAATCCCCAGGCAGCACAGGAGACATTCACTGCACACATTCATTCTTAAAGCACTGTGCACCTTGGTGACATTTTACACCCACACACACACACAAAAACGCACCCACTCACACACACCCACACCCAATCACAGACACCCACACACACTCACCCACCCATACCCACACACTCACAAATACTCACACTCTCACACAAATACTCACTCACAAATACATTCACACCCACACACAAATACGTATATATACACACACATACACAGATACACACATACACACGTAGCTACGCTCGCACACAGATATACACACACACACACACACACACACACACACACAGCCTGGGTCAACACTATCAGGCTGACCCAACTAAACATGAGTGTCATTCAAGGATAAACTTTGGTAAATGCGAGTGAATCTGTGAATTCAGGGTTAGATATTTGGGTAGAATGTGTGAAGATTTGCTGCTGAGACTATCCCTGGTGTGATCGGTATTCAGATCTCTGCCATGGGTAGACAGCTTTGAGATACTGTTCATTGCTGAATGGAGTCTGGCAGCAGAACAGTTTTCAATGAAGTGGAATGGCCACAGGGAGAGGAAGTAATTCCAAAGTAAATGTCGGAAGATTGGGAATAAGACATGGGGATTACATGAGAAATGAAGCTAGAGAGAGGCGAATCACTCTGACATTCTGCATCCTGTCAGTGAATACACTGAGAACTCACTGATAGCCTCAGGAAAGGGTAATCCAGGAGGTGACCAGCTTGTATCTCTAAAAAGAACAGCAGCAACAGCAGAGAGAGAGAGAAAGACAAGAGAGAGAGAGTGAGCAATAGAGGACCAGGATTGAGGGTTAGAGAGATTAAAATTGATGGTTTTGTTTGTAGGATATGCTTTTTAAAATATCAGATAAATGTGGTGGTGGGGTGGAGGGCAAGAGTACATGGTGGGGAGATGTCTCTGTTGGACGGGGGTGTATGGTGGGGAGTTATCATGTGCGTTCTCTGGATGAAGCTGGCTGGGTCAGTTGGATATTCTGGACTTTGCAAGGACAGGTTATTGTGTTTTAAAGCACAATGCTTATTCAGTCATCAGCAATCTCCTGTACACATCCTCTTCTCATCAGAGTCAGCTAAGTGTGACTGCAAACAACCACACTGCACAAACTGACAAGCCCACAACAGAAACTGGACAGAAAGGAAACCTTCCTCCTCCAAGGAAAAGTGTGACTCCTACTTCAGGTCACTTACTAAAGGTGAAGATAAACCAACACGTGGAAAGCTGGGTTCTTGAGTCCCTTGGTGTAGGTATCTTACACACCTCTACATCGCCAAACCTTCATCAGACCCACCAGAGGAACCTGGTTAAAAGATTAATTTCTTTTTTTTTGCAGAAGCATTGCGTGTGCATGCTGCCCTGATACGGCTCAGGCACTGGAAGAGAATTCATGCAGCAGGATAGGGAGAGAAAGGCCATAAGCAAAGGATCCTCGCACGATTCCCCCCTCATCAGCTCGGGGGAAGCTTAGAAATAAGGAACACCAGTCTGTAAAATAAATAAGATTAAATAAAATCCACTCCCCGGGGACAAAGAGCTCGAATACAAAGCTTGACCAAAAGGATGAACAGAGTCCCTGAAGTGTTGGGTCTCTCCTTTCCGCTCACTTGGTTCTGTTCTGGGCAAGTTCCCATTCGGAAAGCCCATCTCCCCAATCGATTGGATTCATTTGTTCTTTTTCTTGAAGAGCTTGAATCCTGGCTTCTTTTTGCCAGGGTTGGGCTCTGTCTCCTCACCTGTCGATGTGCTGTCTTCCTCCACTGGGGATTTTTTGGAGGCAAGCTGGGGGATCTTCGTGCCCTTGATGCCATTTTTTGCGTCGGTTACCGCGGACTCGGGGTCGGTGGAGGTGGGGCTGAGGGAGCGTGAAGACTCGGAGGGGCTAAGGGCTGAACCCTCCGTGCCGTGGTGGATCTCCCCTAGGCTGGCTGATTTCTCCAGGCCCCGGTTTGGATAGGCCTTCCTGTTGGCCAGAGGACTGTCCGAGACATTCTCACAGCACATGCTGCTCAGTGAGTCGGCTTGCTTGCTGCTGCCGTCTGGAGTCGGGGCACTGGAGTCTGAGGCCACACTCGGGGTTCGAGTGGTTTCTTCTGTCAGTTTAAGCAGGGAGGTAGGCTTGGATGGGATGGATCTGGATCCAGAGTTGTGTAGGAGGGCACTGGGGGATCCCGAGGAGCTGGGAAGTCGCTGTTGATCACTGGATTGAGAAATGGAGGATTCAGAGTCGGAGCGATTTAACTCCCTGTTGGGGAAAAAAGAGGAAAGCGCATCAGCCACGATTAACAACACTACACCCAAAAGCAAAGTGGAGGACAGGATAATTCATCTGAATTAACCCTAAAAGATGCTCAACACACAAACACTGACAGGTTCAGGACAGCCTGAGCACAGAGCTGACAGGCTCGTACAGAGCTGGCAGGCTCCAGAACTGACAGGCTCGTACAGAGTTGGCAGGCTCCAGAACTGACAGGCTCGTACAGAGCTGGCAGGCTCCAGAACTGACAGGCTCGTACAGAGTTGGCAGGCTCCAGAACTGACAGGCTCGTACAGAGCTGGCAGGCTCCAGAACTGACAGGCTCCAGAACTGACAGGCTCGTACAGAGCTGGCAGGCTCCAGAACTGACAGGCTCGTACAGAGCTGGCAGGCTCCAGAACTGACAGGCTCGTACAGAGCTGGCAGGCTCCAGAACTGACAGGCTCGTACAGAGTTGGCAGGCTCCAGAACTGACAGGCTCGTACAGAGCTGGCAGGCTCCAGAACTGACAGGCTCGTACAGAGCTGGCAGGCTCCAGAACTGACAGGCTCGTACAGAGCTGGCAGGCTCCAGAACTGACAGACTCGTACAGAGCTGGCAGGCTCCAGAACTGACAGGCTCGTACAGAGTTGGCAGGCTCCAGAACTGACAGGCTCGTACAGAGCTGGCAGGCTCCAGAACTGACAGGCTCGTACAGAGCTGGCAGGCTCCAGAACTGACAGGCTCGTACAGAGTTGGCAGGCTCCAGAACTGACAGGCTCGTACAGAGCTGACAGACTCTAGAGCTGGGAGGCTCATACAGAGCTGGCAGGCTCCAGAACTGACAGGCTCGTACAGAACTGGCAGGCTCCAGAACTGACAGGCTCGTACAGAGTTGGCAGGCTCCAGAACTGACAGGCTCGTACAGAGCTGGCAGGCTCCAGAACTGACAGGCTCGTACAGAGTTGGCAGGCTCCAGAACTGACAGGCTCGTACTGAGTTGGCAGGCTCCAGAACTGACAGGCTTGTACAGAGCTGGCAGGCTCCAGAACTGACAGGCTCGTACAGAGCTGGCAGGCTCCAGAACTGACAGGCTCGTACAGAGTTGGCAGGCTCCAGAACTGACAGGCTCGTACAGAGCTGACAGACTCTAGAGCTGGGAGGCTCATACAGAGCTGGCAGATTCATAGAGAACTGGGGCCTCTGCTGTTTATCTACGGCTTTAAGAGACCAAGGGTGACGTAATCAAGTGTGCTGATGGTACCAAACAAGATAGGAATGCAATCTGTGAGGAGGGCACAAAGATATAGACAGATTAAGTGAGGAGGCAAGAAAGGGACAGCTGGAGGGAGTATAACATTCTGGTGGGAAATGATGGACAGAACTGGTTTTTAAAAGGCGTGAATGTCTGAATGCCGATCACAGAATGATTACAGCAGGAGGCCATTCAGTCAGACCTGCGCATACTAGCCTTGTTTAGAGGGACTTGGATGTATGCACAAAAAACACACACATGCAGGTAAGCAAACCATTAGGAAGGACAATGGCACACTGGCCTTTATTTGCTAAGGGATTGGTGTACAAGGGACTTTTGCTACAATTATACAGGACCTTAAAGAGAACACACCTGGAGTACTGTGTGCAGTTTGGATCTCCAAATTTAAGGAACAACAGACTTGCACTGGAGGTAGTGCAGCGAAGGTTTATGAGATCAGTCCCCAGGATGAGAGGGTTTGTTTACGATGAGAGGCTGGGTAAATTGGGTCTCTACTCTCTGAAATTTAGAAGAATGAAAGGTAACCTCATTGAAACATTTTTATTTGTTTGTGGGACTTTGGTGTCACTGGCTAGGCCAGCATCTATTGCCCATCCCTAATTGCCCCTCAAGAAGGTGGGGGTGAGCTGCCTTCCTGAACCACTGCAGTCCCTGAGGTGTAGGTACACCCACGGTACTGTTAGAGATGGAGTTCCAGGATTTTGACCCAGTGATAGTGAAGCAACAGACAAGATTCTCCAGGACAAAGTAGAGAGAGAGAATATTTCCTCGAACTTGAGGGAATAGTGCCATAATCAAGAGCCAATCCTTTAGGACTGAGATGAGAGAAATTTCCTCAGAGAGTTATGGTGCTTCATTGTCGAATATATTTAAGGCTGCGATGGACAGATGTTTAATGTTTCAGAGAATTAAGGGGTATAGGGAGGAGGAGCTGGGCTGTTATTATATCGAATGGTGGAGATGGCTGAATGACCAACATCTCAGCACTTTCATCTCTCTCAAGTAATTTGCCAGAAGAAATATTTTCAACTCAAATAAATCATTTTTAATCCAGGAAAATATAAGTATCTGGTGACCTTAGGACAATGTGAGTGCACTTCATCATTTTCACGGAACTCCCCAAAGCAAAAATGATCAAGTTTAAAGACAAGCTTCAAATAGATCACTCAGTCTGACCCAATATCAGCCAGTCAAAAATAGACCTTTCACCCTCTAGAACCTGGGGCCAAATCCAGCCTTAGACAAAGCACTGAGCCCTTCACTTCCTGCTTTGAGCATCAATGTCCCAGTCTGTGACTGTTAGTTATAAGAAGCACATGTCTTCATTCTGGAACACCAGTCACACGGTTCCGAGTCCCCTGGACCAAATCCTTACATGGTTTCCACTTTTGGAGAATGCAACACCACAGCAAACTTGTTGATCCCTCCTCATCAAACATTTACAAGGAATTTTGGTAAAAGACTTTTTGGCGAAAGACCCCTCCAAAATGAGGAGGGTTTCTGGGACAGAATGAAAGTACAATATTGTGTACTTCCCCAGTCAATGCTGTTCAACACATAAGGCTATCAGTCTGCTACACTGCAAATCAACTGGAGCCAACTTCCACCTTTCAGAGTCAGAGGTGCGGGGGGACAGAGAGGGAGAGGAGATTCTAGCACATTGCATGATGAACCCAGATCTGAAATCCAGCAATATGTCTGGGAGAAGCATAAACTGCATTCAGAAATGGGTAAATAATGAGATAGGCTGTGATGGATGTGAGCAGTCGATGGAATTTACATGGACAATCTCCCCACTGCACTGGGGAATTGAAAGGCAGAGCGGACAGAGTGCTTCACACCAAGACTTGAAAGAACGTGATTCACAATCCCAGCCACGAACGCACACACAATTGGGTGAAGTGTTCAAGCCAGAAATAAATACATTGGGTGGGATTTTATGGCCTCGCTCATCCCGAAACTGTAAAATCCCGCCCAAGATCAACGGACCTTCCCATGGTCCACCCCTCGCCCACTGTGATTCTCATGGCGAGCAGAGCGATAAAATTCCAGCCATTGTTTGGAAAGTGAGTATGAAGAAAACAACTGCAGAAAGAAGCTGTGATGGATGATAAGATTGAGAGAGGGGAAGAGTGCAAGAGAAAAACAGACAAAGGGACAAGGAAGACTGAGAGAGAAAAAGTGACAGAAACATTCATATTCCCCTAGCATCTCTAGCCCAAAATCTTAAATCTTCATTTCTCCACCCCTCTGAATTCTTGTACCATTAGCCAATGGGAACAGCTATTTCTCATCTACCTTATCCAATCCTGTCATTATTCTGTCCGTCTTGATCAAATTGCCCTTTAATCTCCATCACTCCAAGGAGAACAACCCCAATTTCTCCAGCCCAACCTTGGAGCTAATATCTCATCCCCAAACCCATTCTGGTAAATCTCCTCTGCACCCTCTCAAGGACCCATCCTTTTTAATTCTGGCGACTGGAAACTGGATACAATACTCTAGGCCCTAACCAGAGGTTTATAAAAATTTCAGGAGAACTCCCCTGCTTTTACATCCAATGTGTCTGATTATGAATCATAAAATCCTACAATGCAGAAGAGGCCATTCAGCCCATCAAGTCTAATCTGACTCCAACAAGACTATCTTATCCAGGCCCGTTCCCCTGCTCTATCCCCATAACTTCACACATTTCTCAAGGCCAATCCATCTAACCCACACATCTTTGGAGTGTGGGAGGAAACCGGAGCACCTGGAGGAAACCCACGCAGACACAGGAAGAACGTGCAAACTCCGCTGGGAATCAAACCCAGGTCCCTGGCGCCGTGAGGCAGCAGAACTAACCACTGGGCCATCGTACTGACCAGGTTCCCATATGCTTTGCTAACTACTCTCCTTATATATCCTACCATCTTCAAATGCCTGTGCATATGTACCCCCAGCTCCCGCTGTACCTGCCATTCTATTCTCATATTCTCTCTTTGCTGGTCTTACTTTCCTCCTCACTTGCCCTTTTAACGATGTTTTTGGCCTGATTCTCAGTTGAAGAATTCACCTACACTTTTTTTTTGTCTCCATCACCCTTACCTGATTCACAATGAATCATGAGGAATGAGAGAGAGAGAGAGAGATGTTGAGAAATCGATAGATCGAATGGCTGAGTGAGTGACTGAGAAAGAGAAGGAACAAAAGGAAGAGAGTCTTAAAGAGGAACTTATATTCTGAGGATAGAGAGCTTCTGGAGGTAACGCAGTGAGGAAGTGGCAGCATTGAAGAAGGAAGGAGTCTCCGTCCCAGGAAGTCACTGGGTTCGGTACTGAGACCTGTGTTGGGTGGTGGAGGCAGGCACGTTGGACTTGTTTAAGGTTTACTTAAATAGACACATGAGCGAAACAAGAATGAAGGGTTATAGTAGAGGGTATTATATAGGGTCAGAACCTCTGGACGACACCAGAAATGTAATATTACATGTTAACCTTTTGTCTTTTTATTCCACACGTGTCGGTCCACCTCGTTGTCAAACGAGGGGCATGCACACGGTGGGTCGTGCATGGACTGCTCTTGGAAGTTCCAGGAGTGGCCTAGTACTTCATGTCGGTGTGTGTGCTTAATCCTGGACCAGCAGACAGGCGCCACAACAGCTCAGTGACTAGCACTGCTGGCTGTGCAGATACATGGATTTGGGCCTGTGTCTGTGGGGAGTTTGCGCATTCTCCCTGTGGTTGTGTGGGTTTCCTCCGGGTGCTCCGGTTTCCTCCCACACCCCAAAGGTGTGCTCTTAGGCTGATTGGTGTAACAAATTGACACTATTCTCCCCTGAATCTGGCTACATTAGGGGTTCCACTCACATACACACAGGGCAGGGTAGGTGTAGGAAGATGCGGCAGCGCAGGCTCGTTGGGCCAAAGGGCCTGTTTCCTGTGCTGGGTTGTTCTTTGTTCTTTGTATGCTCCCTCCACATCATCAGATAATGCAAACTAGTCACAGTGAACCAAATATAGGCGGCATAGTGGCGCAATGGTTAGCATTGCTGCCTCACAGCACCAGGGACCCGGGTTCGATTCCCGGCTTGGGTCACTGTCTGTGTAGAGTTTGCACATTCTCCCCATGTCTGCACAGTTTCCTCAGTGCTCCAGTTTCCTCCCACAGTCCAAAAGATGTGCTGGTTAGGGTGCATTGACCCAAACAGGCACCTGAGTGTGGTGACTCAGATAATTTCACAGTAACTTCATTGCAATGTTAACGTCAGCCTTACTTGTGACTAATAAATAAACTTTTTTAGAAGGCGGCTAAGAGGGGACCTTATTGAAACATATAAGATGATTAGAGGTTTAGACAGGGTAGATAGTGATAGCCTTTTTCCTAGGATGGAGAAAGCTAGCACGAGGGGGCACAACTTTAAATTAAGGGGGGGTAGTTATAGGACTGATGTCAGGGGTAGGTTCTTTACCCAGAGGGTGGTGAGGGACTGGAATGCCCTGCCAGCTGCAGTTGTAAATGCGCCTAGTTTGGGGGCGTTTAAGAGATCTGTGGATAGGTTTATGGACGAAAAGGGATTGGTTTAGGCTAGTGGGTCATGGTTTTGTAACTGGTCGGCGCAACATCGTGGGCCGAAGGGCCTGTTCTGCGCTGTAATGTTCTATGTTTAACCTTTAACCTACTCAATGTTTCAACTAAAAAGCAGGAATACAAGGCCAGCAATAACAGGGTCAGCTTGGACAGGATTAGTTACAGCAAAATACGCATTCTTGCAGAAGGAGAAACCAGGCACCCAAAGCCCATGGGTTCAGCTCTGCCTGGGTGAATCTCATTCCTATCTGCTTGTCTCTATGATGGGACAGCAGGTCCATTACCTAGCCCCAGGATTATAACTGAACGCTCACACCACGAGTGCAGTCATGCGATGGGAGTTATACTGCTCCACAACACCTTTTTCTCTCCTCAAAGTGTGTATTAAGAGTTTAAATTCCTTGCCCGTGGCTATTCTGCTTGTGAGCACCACAACAGTTCATAGTACTTTCCCCACCGCAATACCAACTCTTCCACGACTGCCCTGGGGTCTCCAGGAATTAAAAAGATTCATCTCTTGGACACTACAGCGAGCAGTTCCCAGTGGAATAAAAACTCAAGCCCACAGGGGAGACCTCATTTGTATAATTATAGAGTTATTGTGAGCGAGAAACTTTGAGTAGGGTGGGATGGTGATCAGTTAAAGGAATGATGTGTAACTGGAATTATCTACACTACCTCCAGGAAACTACCACACATCATGATCAGATCAGTGGTTAAACAAAGCTAATTTCCTCACCATTCCCTGGTCCAAAGGTACTGAGGCCAAAGGCACCCTGACCCTCAGGTGAGTCAGGCCAGCAGAGAGTGGAATATCATCAGTGACCCTGTTCCATATGGTTCAGTTCCATATAATCACCACCCCGGACAGGGGGCAGCGACTTGACATTGCTCACCCTGAATTATAGACTAACCTCTCACCCCCAACCCCTACATGGCTGACCTCATTCTCTGCCTTTGCAAAAACTGACTCCTTCATTACTCAACCCAATCATTCTTCAGTCTCCTCCAGCTCCTCCAGTATTGTATTACCCAAGCAAGTGTTCCATGACTTCCTCTGGCTGAAATCAGTTTGTTTTTTCAATATCGCTCTGAATTATTGACAGCAATCCCAGAGTCATCCCAAAGTCATTGACCTGAGCCTCACTCCAGACTGACGCCTGAGTGATACCTCCTGAATGGTAGGAGATTTCAAACCAAAATGGGATTCTGCCCTGACTGCAGGGTGAATGGAGGAAAGACCCAGGAAATGAAAGCAGAAAACAGGACTGAAAAATAGCAGTGAGGATTTCAATGAGGATGGGGATGGGGATAAGAGGAAACTGAAGGAATAGGCACACACTGCAAACTCAAACCACACAGCAGCCAGTGCGCACACACACCCGAGTAAGATTTCTAACTGCAAAGCAATTACAAACTTGTTCACAGGGACATACAGTCAGATACAGACAAACTAACAGACACAATCATCACAGCAAGAAGGCTTTTCACTCCATCCTGCCTGTGTTGGCTGGAAGAGCTATCCATTCTATTCCCATTTTCCAGCTCCTGGTCCATAAATTACAGCAACTCAAGCACATATCCAAATATATTTTTCATATGATCAAGGGTTTCTGCCACTCCGACTCTTCCAGGCAGTAAGTTCCAGATCCTCATCACCCTTTGGTTATAAACAATTACTTTGCTAAGGGAAACAGAGTCATCTAACCTCGAAGCATTGCCTCTATTCTCTCTCCACAGATGCTGTCAGACCTGCTGAGATATTGCAGCATTTTTTGTTTTTGTTTCTGATTCCGGCATCCGTGGTCATTTGCTTTTATCTTTATTATCTATCCTACCGCACACACTCATAATTTCAGACATCTCCATGAAATCTCCCTCAGCCTCCAAAGAAATCAACTCTAGCCTACCCAATCTTACTTTGTAGCTGAAACTCTCTAACTCTGGCAACATCTTCTTACATCTCCTCTGTCCCATCTCAAGTACGACCACATGCTTCCTGTGTCAATTTATACTGTGTGCAGTAGTCTAGCTGTGGTTTTATACAGCTTGAGGATAACTTCTTTGCTTTGCCTTTCCAGCATCTTTAACACAATAAAATGTCCAAAGGTGCTTCACAGGGGGCATTATAAAACTGTCACTGTACCAACATGGGACGAAATCAGGTCATAGTTCCAAGAGCTTGGTCAGAGATGTAGATTTTAAGGAATGCCTGAAAAAAGTAAGGCAGGTTTGGACAAGTTTCAGAGTGAATGCCAAAGTTTAGGACTGAGGCAGCTGAAGGTGCTGTCACCACCCAACGGGAGTGCTTAAGAAACCAAAATTAGCTGAGTGCACAATTCTTAGAGGATTATGGTGGAGGAGATTATAGAGAAAGTTTAAAGTTTATTTATTAGTCTCAGAAGTAAGCTTACATTAACGCTGCAATGAAGTTACCGTGATATCTTTTTGGGGAACTCTCTGCTGGAAGACGCTCGCATGGAGAGCAGAAGAAACATTTCAAAGACGCACTCAATGCCTCCCTGAAGTCGCTTGACATTGACACGACCACCTGGGAAACGCTGGCACAAAACTGCCCTACCTGGTGCTGCCTCATTTACAAAGGCTGTCAAGCTCACAAAGCAAGGTGTATTGCTGAAGGACAATTTAAACGTGAGCTGCGCAAGTCCACAGCCACCAGCGCAACAACTAAGGTGTCTACACAAGTTTGTCCAATATGTGCCAGGACATTCCGTGCCCGAATTGGCCCTGATCAGTCATCTTCGGACACACCGCAACCAGCCTCAAAATGACTAATGGTGTTGAGGTCCTCACTGATGACGATGAACGAACAACAACAACCGTGATACTCCTCTAGTCGCCACACTCCAGCACCTGTTAGGGTCAATGCACCTAACCTGCACATGTTCAGAACTGTGGGAGGAAACCAGAGCACCTGGAGGAAACCCACACAGGCACGGGGAGAATGCGCAAACTCCACACAGACAGTGACCCAAGGTCAGAATCAAGCCTGGGTCCCTGGTGCTGTGAGGCAGCAGCACGAACCACTAACCACTGTGCCACCCCATCCTTTCTGTCTTCTCAGTTTTTATGTATTGATATTTATATGGATTTTATTTACCAATATATTTTCATTCCCCATAAATTTCACCCTGGTATTTCCTATTCTCTGTGAAACAGAGTACACAGCAGACCCTCAGTTTCTTTTGAAAAGTTTTTGAACTGCAGTTTTAAATCTACAGTAAGAGAAGGAATCAGTTCTATTCTGAAATCGGCGCGGTAGCAAGACTGGGTGGCTTGCTCATTAGAGGAGGCTGAGACTGATTTACTGACAAGGAGTTGTGAGGTATTTAAACTTGGAAACATTGGCAGCAGTCTCTGAGTTTACAATGAATAGACTGCGAGTCTCTCAGAAAGGTGTTGAAGATACCTGGGTGTAAACAATTTTGCTGTAAACTGTCTATTTACTAAGGTGAGCGCAAGCTGCATTTAAGGACAGCTAATTAGCATTTGTACCTAGGTGCAAGGTTAATGTGTGTCACGTTGTCTTGGGGAAAGGACTGAGGAAGCCATTTTCATGATCAGATTACAGCCTTACTTACAAATCAATGAATATCATTGATATCGTGTGGTCAGCAGAGGAAAGAGGTTATGGCTTTACGAACTGCCACAGGTGGATGCAGGAGGGATCTGGCCTACAGTCAAACAGACATATTCTGCGGCCATTCAAAGATTCTGGGAGATTAATCCTGGTGTGGAAATGGGGTGGGGGTGGGAGGAGGTTTGGGGGGAAAGAATCATGGTGTGAATTTAAGAAGCTCTCCAAAAACTGAGGAAAGCAAGATGGTCACTCCAAATTACAGCTTAGCAACAGTAAGTAGTCTCACAACACCAAGTTAAAGTCCAATAGGTTTATTTGGTAGCACGAGCTTTCAGAGTGCTGTTCCTTCATCAGGTGATCTACTACCTAATAGGCCTGTCCATTCCTCCTACTAGGCACAATTTGCAACTCAGTTTTATTAGTGTACAACGGACATTCTTTGTTCTTCACTTACTGCTAAACTCAACTAAAATCAAGTTTATGCTATTTAACAGGAAAAACGGTGGCATGGACAAGTTGGGCCGAAGGGCCTGCTTCCATGCTGTAAATATCTATGACTCTAACTGCGATCATAAGATCCTACCACTAGATAGCACTGAATCTGAGCAAGTTTCTACTTATTAATATCTGAGGCGTTTGACAAGGTGCCTCACAAGAGGTTATTACAGAAGGTCAGGGGACATGGAGTTGGGGGTAGGGTGTTAGCGTGGATAGAGGATTGGTTGTCAAATAGGAGGCAGAGAGTGGGGGTCAATGGATGCTATTCGGATTGGCGGTTGGTGGCTAGTGGAATGCCCCAGGGGTCGGTGCTGGGGCCTCAGCTATTTACCATTTATATAGATGATCTGGAGGAGGGAACCGAGTGTATGGTGTCGAAATTTGCTGATGACACCAAGATTGGTGGAACGGCAAATTGTGCGGACGGTGTGGAGAGTCTGCAGAAGGATCTAGATAGGCTGGGCGAATGGGTCAGGAACTGGCAAATGGAATTTAATGTTGACAAATGTGAGGGGGTCCACTTTGGTAGGAATAATGGTAGGAAGGACTATTACTTACGTGGCGAAAAACTGCAGCAGGCGACGGTGCAGAGGGACCTCGGGGTCCTTGTGCATGAGTCGCAAAATCCCAGCCTGCAGGTGCAGTAGGTGGTCAGGAAGGCAAATGGGATGCTGGCCTTCATAGCGAGGGGGATTGAATATAAAAGTAGGGACGTCTTGCTGCAGCTGGAGTACTGTGTGCAGTTTTGGTCGCCGCACTTACGCAAGGATATTTTGGCCTTGGAGGGAGTGCAGAGGAGGTTTACTAGGCTGATTCCGGAGTTGAGGGGGTTGAACTATGAGGAGAGGCTGAATAAACTAGGCTTGTACTCGTTAGAGTTTAGAAGAATGAGGGGAGATCTCATTGAGACGTATAAGATGTTGAATAGGATGGATAGGATAGAGGTGGAGAGACTCTTCCCGCTCAGAAAGGACAGTAGGACTACAGGGCACAGCCTCAAGACAAAGGGGGGGGCACAGTTTAGAACAGAGTTGAGGAGGAACTTCTTCACTCAAAGGGTGGTGAATCTCTGGAATTCTCTGCCCGTTGAAGTGGTGGAGGCTGCCTCGCTAAATATTTTTAAGATGCGGGTTGATGGGTTTTTGATAGGTAAGGGGATTAAGGGTTATGGGGAGAGGGCAGGAATGTGGAACTGAGCCATGACAGATCAGCCATGATCTTATTGAATGGCGGGGCAGGTTCGAGGGGCTAGATGGCCTACTCCTGCTCCTATTTCTTATGTTCTTATGAGAGTCTGGCAACACTATGCATTGACTTTTAATTTCCACACTGACATTTCACAAACTAAGGTTCTGTCTTGGCTTTCTGTTTCACAGTAAGTCCTGTGTTATTCACTCTACCAGATACACCACAGTTCAGATGTCTATCCAGCTGTTTTTGATCATGGTGACCTCATTTATAAAGTGGCCACCTGAACCTCTCTTGGTGAGTTAGACATTCTCTCTCACTCTGCAATCAGAACTGTGATTGCTGCCCCTTTTCACAACCTCCTCTATGAGCTGTACTCATTGATTCACTGGCCCTCATTGTACTCAAGACACGAGCTCCACCGGCTTCTGTTCATTTATCAAAACTTACCCAGGTAAACACCCCGGTTACGTTTTACTGTCTCATCTTAGAATCTGAGGTCACGTAACATCAAATTGGTAACTCCAGGAGTGAGTACAGTCTTCAGTGGTAATTAATTAATTTCTGGAACCAGGTACAACTAAAGCTGATGCTAATTAACTTTATTACCGTGGTACCTTTCGCTGAAGGGTTAAGGTTTTGTTGGCTGATACTTGGACTATTATCAGTTATATTGTGCAATTTCTGTTGCTGCGATGTTAGCCTCTTGGTCAGGTCAGTACTGTGAACGAGAATTTGTTCTCAGCTGACTCACCTGTCTAAATAAAGGTTAAATAAATAAAATACAGGAACTTATTGGAATGTGAGAGTAATTATGGACTGTTTGCTAAAAGGAATGTGATTCCACAGAAAGTACAAAGTGTGCAGTACAAAAGGGGAATGTAATTGGAGGTATAAGTTGCTTACAAAAAGAAAGTAACGTTTAGCCAATAGTATTTTTAGTCCGTTATTAAAGTTTTAAAACATTAAATTTTGTCATTTTATCTTTTTCAGTTATTAACTGTAAGTTTTACATTTCTTTTTAAATGTCATTGGTCTCTAAAAAGATTATAACACCTAAATATTTGACCACTCCACATGGACTCAAGCTCATTCACAGATGCAGAACCCAAACACACCGGACAGTAAGAAATGTATTTGCACAAATTAAGAGGCTGGTTGTATACACACAGAACTGTATAACCATCCCAAGCACAAACCTGGGATAAGACACAAACACACACGCAAGACTGCTCACAATGTACCATGCAACTGTGTATCGGGATGCCATACACTCAGTTTGCACACTGTCATCACACACACACACACACGCACACACATGCACACACACACACACACAAACACACACAAGCACACACACATGCACACACACACACACGCACACAGACACACATGCACACACACACACACATGCCCGCAGTCAGAAATCTTAGACAGGAGCTGAAAATCAGAGCAAGCCAGTCAGGCAGGCAGGAACAAAAGGAAAAGAGCAGTACCCATAACTTCTAGTCCGCTCACGGATCCCAGTGGTGACGTCAAGGACATCAGGAGGGGGAAGGTCAGGGATGGATTCCAGCGTAGGATGGTGGGAGGGGTGAAAGAAGCAGTGAGAGTGAGTGCAGGAGGAAGGTAAGGTAGGTCCAAACACATCAGAACAGGGACACACTAAGGAAAGGCTTTGCATACGGCGGAGAGATGCCTTGTTGCTCCACGGAAGAGATTCACTCTGTCCAGCAATAAAACCTTCTACCAACCTCTGTGAGCCAGCAGCGTGCTGGGTGTCAAGCTGACGTTGGCGGACAGTTGGATGCAAGCTGAGGGAAGCTGTGAGGAGAGAAAAGGACAGTTAAAACACAGGAGAGAACACATTACTCAGTGTGGCCCTGAGCGACCACAGCCCCTTCCCCCACTCCCTCTCCACCGTGTGTCTCCAGCGTCACTCCCAATGTGCAAGACCCCAAGTGTCTCCTGGCCTGACCCAGTGCCATCTAACTATCCCTGTGTACCCAGTCTATCAGACTCTGCCCATCCCCACAGGGCCCCACACTGTCACCTGATACAAGGCTGCCTCCCACAGGCTGTGACATGGGCCAGCAGCAGCTTCGGCAATGGAGTGACTGAGACTGCGCCACTCAGAGGGAATTCTAGAAGGTGCTGCCCAGAGAGCCCCTGTGGCAAACACATGAACCATGTTCAGAACCAACCTGCTCAACCCAGGCAGTTTATACTGAGGAAGTGTCAGCATTGTGACACCAGGAACACACCGAGTATCGGATCACGTTCGAAGATCAGCGTGATCTGGACAGGTTGGGGGAGTGGGTTAATCAATGGCAGTTGCAGTATAATTGGGATAAATGTGAGGTTATTCACTTTGGAAGCAGAAACAAGAAGGCAGATTGCTGCCTGTAAATTGGGAGAGGGGAGTGCGCAGAGGGACCTGGGTGTCCTTGTGCACCAGTCACTGAAGGTAAGCATGCAGGTGCAGCAGGTGGTAAAGAAGGTAAATGGCATTTTGACCTTCATAGCAACGGGATGAGTACAGGGGCAGGGATATGTTGTTGAAATTCTACAGGGGCCTTGGTGAGGCCACACCTAGAGTATTGTGTGCAGTTTTGGTCTCCTTTTCTGAGGAAGGATGTTCTTGCTCTCGAGGGAGAGCAGCAAAGGTTTACCAGGCTGATTCTGGGGATGGCGGGATTGATGTATGAGGAGAGATTGACCAGGTTAGGATTGTTTTCACTGGAGTTCAGACGAATGGGGGGTAATCTCCTACAGACTTATAAAATTCTAACAGATCTAGACAGGATAGATACAGGGAGGATGTTCCTAATGGTGGGGGGAGTCCAGAACCAGGAGTCACAGCCTGAGGATTCAGGGTAGACCATTTAGGATGGAGATGAGGAGACATTTCTTCACCCACAGAGTGGTGAGCCTGTGGAATTCATTACCACAGGAAATAGCTGATGCCAAAACATTGAATATATTCATGAGGCAGCTGGATATAGCACTGGGGGCGAATGGGATCAAAGGAGAAAGCAGGATTAGACTATTGAGTTGGATGATCAGCCATGATTGTAATGAATGGTGGAGCAGGCTCGAAGGGCTGAATGGCCTCCTCCTGTTCCTATTTACTGTGTTTCTAAATCACTTAGAATCCCAGGTAGCACTGTCAGAGAAGAGGAAACCTCAATCCGGAGCCTATCACCACCTTCCTTCTGTTATTACCGATATACCAACAGCAAACAGTGATCAGAGCAGTTATGTTATCACAAGTGATTTTTTTTGTGCAAAAGCTGCTACAAGACAGGACAGTTGCTGACCAAGCTGTGGAACAAAAGCAGTTAGCAATAAAAAGAAGACCATTACATCAGCTTGATTCTGAGTGAAAGAGGGACACCTTTAACCTCACTTCAGGGAAGGGAGCCATGTTTATAACTTGACATGATTCGGGGGCAAGGAGAGAGTCGAGAGGGCGGCAGGAGGTTCTTGTGGGGGGGCAGGAGAGTCAAGGGAGCTGCGGAGAAGGTCCGGGGGCGGTGGGTGGCAGCAAAAGGGTCCAGGGGTCTCGAGGGTCTGGTAGATAATATCAGAGAAGGAGAGGGTTGGGTTGAGGGCACAGCGTGGTGAGCACTAGCCATCCATGACCAAAATGGCAGGAAGAATTGGGGTGGGGGAATTCCAGTTCCCAGATACACTTAGGATAGACAGACTTACCATTACAAAAACAGTGAACAGTACAAGTTGAACAGGTGATCATTGCCCTCGGCAATGTCCATACTTTTCCCCTATCTTCAGAATGATAAACTCCTCAGGCAGAGGGGGCCAGGTAAGCAGTGCATTTGGGAACTGGGTTACCCTGAAAGGGGGTTGAACGTGTCCGTGAAGTTAGTCTGTTGCTTGTGCTACAGGTTCTCGAGTTGACTGTGGATGTTACAATCTCACGACAGGTAGGTGTAGGGGAAGGAGAGTCACGCAGAGGAACAATGCTCTTAACAGACTGGAGGTAGTGACTGAGCTTCAACCTAACAGAGAAACTGAGCATTCTGTATACTGTCACCAAGAACAGCAACACTGTGCCCACATCTCAACACCCAGCATGTGATACAGAGGAACTGTTTTTATAAAGGCCCTTTCAGGACACCCTTAAGACATTTACAGATAATCGAATAGCATCGAAAGATCAGTGAATCTGGTACAGCAAGATCCCACTCATAATAATATCAAACACTCCCAGGACAGGTACAGCACGGGGTTAGATACAGAGTAAAGCTCCCTCTACACTATCCCCCATCAAACACTCCCAGGACAGGTACAGCACAGGGTTAGATACAGAGTAAAGCTCCCTCTACACTGTCCCCCCCATCAAACACTCCCAGGACAGGTACAGCACGGGGTTAGATACAGAGTAAAGCTCCCTCTACACTGTCCCCCCATCAAACACTCCCAGGACAGGTACAGCACAGGGTTAGATACAGAATAAAGCTCTCTCTACACTGTCCCCCATCAAACACTCCCAGGACAGGTACAGCACGGGGTTAGATACAGAGTAAAGCTCCCTCTACACTGTCCCCCATCAAACACTCCCAGGACAGGTACAGCACAGGGTTAGATACAGAGTAAAGCTCCCTCTACACTGTCCCCCATCAAACACGCCCAGGACAGGTACAGCACGGGGTTAGATACAGAGTAAAGCTCCCTCTACACTGACCCCATCAAACACTCCCAGGACAGGTACAGCACAGGCACCAATGACCCAAAAGCTATTTTTAATTCCTTCACAGGATGTGGGTGTCACTAGGTAGGTCAGCATTTATTGCCCATCCCTAATTGCTCTTCAGAAGGTGGTGGTGAGTTGCTGCCATGAACTGCTGCAATCCATGTAGTGTAGGCGCACCCATAGTGCTGTTAGGGAGGAGTTGCTGGATTTTGACAGGAAAGGAACAGTGATATATTTTCAAGTGACGATGATGTGTAGCTTAGAGGTGGCTATTTTCATGTGGCTACTACCCATGTCGTTCTGGGTAGTGGATTTGGAAGGTGCTGTCTGTTTAATTTTGATGAGTTCAGCAGTACATTTTGAGATGGTACACATGGCTGCTATGTGCGTTGATGGTGGAGGGAGAGAATGTTTAAGGTGATGGATGGGATGCCAATCAAAACGGGCTGCTTTGTCCTGGGATGGTGTCAAGCTTTTTGAGTGCAGCTGGATCTGCACTCATCTAGGCGAGTATTCCATCACACTCCTGACTTGTGCCTTGTCGATGGTGGACAGGCTTTGGGGAGTCAGGAGGTGAGTTACTCACTGCAGGATTCCTAGCCTCTGACCTGCTCTGGTAGCCATAGTATTTATACGGCTAGTCCAGTTCAGTTTCTGGTCAATAGTAACTTGATGATGTTGACAGTGGGAGATTCAGTGATGGTAATGCCATGGGGGATGTTGGATTCTCTCTTGTTGGTGATAGTCATTGACTGGCACTTGTGTGGTGTGAATGTTACTTGAGATTTATACCTGGATATTGTCCAATCCTTGCTACATTTGGACACGGACTGCTTCAGTATCTGAGGAGATGTGAATGGCACTGAACATTGTGCAATCATCAGGGGACATCCCAACTTCTGACCTTACGATGGAAGGAAGGTCATTGATGAAGCGGCTGAAGACTGTTGGCCTAGGACACTACCCTGAAGAGACTACACCAATGGGAGATACACTGCAGCCAGACGGAGATTCAGCCAGAGTGAGGGTGTCGGGAATTCAGTGCTGAAGGGGTGCTCCTCTTCGCGAGGAGCAGAGAGGCAGACCTGCGAGGGAGACTCGAGGGCAAGCGGGAGGTAGAAAGAAGTCAAACCGAGATGTCACAGCCAACAGGTAAGTGTTTGGCTGGTGACTGGTAAGTAATTTTTCCTTTCCTTGTTCTCTTGGCATTGAAGCTGTTGTTGTTCAGTTAACTTAGTAGCAGGCAGGAGATCCCAGACTCGTGTCATGCTCCTCTTGTGTGATGTGGGAATTCAGGGATCCCTCCTGTATCCCTGGCTCCTTCACAGGCAAGAAGTGTGTCCAACTGCAGTTCCTGTTAGACTGCTTGACGCCTCTGGAGCTGCAGATGGATTCACTTTGGAGCATCCACAATGCTGAGGAAGTCGCGGGTAGCACTCAGTGAGTTGGTCACACGCAGATAAAAATTACTGAGGAGTTAGGGAATGGTGACCACCAGACAGGGGAAGAGTAGGAAGGCACTGCAGAGGTCATCTCCTTCCAAAACAAATACACCGTTTTGGATAATGTTGGGGGAAATGGCTCACCAGGAGAAGATAGCAACATCTAGGTTCATGGCACCATGGCTCTACTACACAGGACAGCAGAAAAGAGAGTGGCAGAGCTATCATGATCGGGGACTCATTTGTAAAGGGAATACACAGGCATTTCTGTTGATGTAAACAAGACTCCAGGACAGTGTGTTGCTTCCCTGGTGCAAGGATCAAGGCTGTCTCTGTGTGAGGGACCTCGGGGTCCTTGTGCATGAGTCGCAAAAACCCAGCTTGCAGGTGCAGCAGGTGGTCAGGAAGGCAAATGGGATGCTGGCCTTCATAGCGAGGGGGATTGAATATAAAAGTAGGGAGGTCTTGCTGCGGTTGTATAGGGCATTGGTGAGGCCGCAGCTGGAGTACTGTGTGCAGTTTTGGGCGCCGCACCTGCGCAAAGATATTTTGGCCTTGGAGGGAGTGCAGAGGAGGTTTACTAGGCTGATACCGGAGTTGAGGGGGTTGAGCTATGAGGAGAGGCTGAATAAACTAGGCTTGTACTCGTTAGAGTTTAGAAGAATGAGGGGAGATCGCATTGAGACGTATAAGATGATGAATGGGATGGATAGGATAGAGGTGGAGAGACTCTTCCCGCTCAAAAAAGACAGTAGGACTAGGGGGCACAGCCTCAAGATAAAGGGGAGGCGGTTTAGAACAGAGTTGAGGAGGAACTTCTTCACTCAAAGGGTGGTGAATCTCTGGAATTCTCTGCCCGTTGAAGTGGTGGAGGCTGCCTCGCTAAATATTTTTAAGACACGGGTTGATGGGTTTTTGATAAGAGAGGGGATTAAGGGTTATGGGGAGAGGGCGGGAAGGTGGAACTGAGCCACGACAGATCAGCCATGATCTTATTGAATGGCGGGGCAGGCTCGAAGGGCTAGATGGCCTACTCCTGCTCCTATTTCTTATTTCTTATTTCATTCTGGAGGGGGAGGGTGAACAGCCAGCTGTCGTGGTGCATATACGCACCATCAATATAGGTGACAAACAGGATGAGGGCCAAGAAGCTGAATTTAGGCAGTTAGGAATTAAGCTCAAAGGTAGTAATCTCAGGATTGCTCCCAGTGCCACGTGCTAGTCAGAGTGGAAACGTTAAGCTAAGATGAATACGTGGCTTGAGGGATGGCGCAAGAGGGAGGGATTCAAATTCCTGAGACATTGAAACTGGTTCCAGGGGGGTGGAACCAGTACAAATTGGACAGTATGCACCTGAGCAGAACTGGAACCAAAGTCTCATGGGGAGTGTTTGTTAGTGCTATTGGGGAGAGGTTAAACTAATGTGGCAGGGGGATGGGAACCGATGCAGGAAGTCAGAGCGAAATAAAGTGGGGACAGAAACAAACAGCAGCAAAGGGAAAAGTGAAAAGCAGAGAAACCAAAGTCAAAAATCAAAAAGTGCCACATTATGTTATAATTCTAAGAGGGCAATAAATGCAAAAAAACCAAGCCTGACGGATCTGTGTCTCAATGTGAGGAACATTTGTAATAAGGTGGATGAAATAACTGCACAAAGTCATTAACGGATATGATGTAATTGGGGCCCCAGAGACCTGGCTCCAGAGTGACCAGAGGTTGGAACTCTACATCTAGGAGTAATTAACATTCGGGAAATCACCATAATCATATTGAATAGTGGAAGGGCCGAATGGCCGACTCCTGCACCTATTTTTTACGTTTCTATGAAAGATCTAATGTGTTAGAACCAATTCAGGGAAGATTTACCAGACAAATACCTGGAATAGGCTGATTGTCTGATGAGAAAAGGGTGGAGAAGTTAGCCTTGTATCCACTGGAGTTTAAAAGAGTCAGAGGCAACTTGACTGAAATCGTTAAGATGCTGAGGGATATTGACAGAATGGACAAGGAGAGGGTGTTTCCTCTTGTGGAAAAATCTACAACTAGAAGTCACTGTTTAAAAATAAGAGGTCACTTGTTTAAGGCTGAGTTAATGAGAACTTTTTTCTCTCAGAGGGTGGTGAGTCTCCGGAATTCTCTTCCTCAAAAGGCAGTAGGAGCAGAGTCTCTGAATGTTTTTAAGGCAGAGCAAGATAAATTCTTGATTAATTGAGAGGATGATAGATTCTTGATCAGCCGTGGTTGTCTTGAATGGGGGAGCAGGTTCGAGGGGCTGAGTGGCCTCCTCCTGCCCCTAATTTATTTGTTTGTATGAGTGAGAACATTTTCTCCCTATTTACTCTGTTAAGACCCCTCATAATTTTCTTCTGGATAGCAATTAGGATAAAGTAGCCTGCTTGGTCAATACCTGAAATATCACTGACACACAGTGGCAGCCGTGTGTACCATTTACAAGATGTACCCCAGCAACTCACCAAGGCATCACCTTCCAAACACACGACCTCTACCAGCAACAAGGGTAAGAGCAGCAGATTCCTGAGAACGCCATCACCTAGAGGTTCCCTGCCAGGTCACTCACCATCCTGACTTGGAAATATATCGGCCATTCCTTCACTGTCGCTGGGTCAAAATCCTGGAACTCCCTCCCTAACAGTACTGTGGGTGTACCTACACCACAAGGGCTGCAGCGGTTCAGGAAGGCAGCTCAATACCACCATCTTGAGAGAATTAGAGGTGGGCAATAAATGACTCAGATCCCATGCAATAATAGAAAGCCATTACTGGCATGGCTGGTAGGCTGGGAATTATTGTCAATCCCTCACCTTGGTAAATTGAGATTTTGATGCAGCTGCCTTGCTGGGCCACACAACAGAGGACAGTCAGCAATCTGTCAACCACTTTAGTGTGGGACTGGAATCACTAATAGAAGCAGAATGATTAAGGATGGCCTGCTTCCTTTGCTGAATTCCACCACTAAACGGATTGGGATTTGATGATAATCTGACATTGCTGTGGTAAGTTTACATTTCTGGATGTTTGAGGTGTAATTTGGACCTCTCACTCCCAGGGTTACTGGTCCGGGGTAACAACAGGTTAAGGAATAGGTTACTGAAGAGAGAGTTTGTGCAGAACCACCCCAGCAGAATGTCTCATCCTGTTTATTTCTGCAAAGAAACGGAAGAGCTCAGAAGTCACTACCCACAGAGAGTCAGGAAGCACAGCATGCTGGCTTGTGAGCAGAGGTGGCAATTAAAAAAAGGAGATAGATATATATGTTTAAACTCAAACCAGTGGAGTTCCATGTTGAAAGACTGTCCAGGGGTGTCCTGGAATGCTCACTGACTCTTTGATCCATTAACCATGTCATATCTGGTCCCAATCCAAGTAAGAAAAAAAAAGGGAAAAATTCACATATACCACATAACACAGTTAGCATCACTGTCAGTATGCATTTCCTATTAGCCAAACCCTGTAATATGATAGCCACAAATTCATACACGTAACAGTGACTGGGTCTATTGGTGTGAGAAATAAGACTGTACAGATATAGGATGATTAATTACCACAGTACACATGTGCATTTCATTAAGAAACATGAGCCAGTGTAACTGGTGCCAGGGATGAATAACTGGGGACGTGTAGACAGAAGCACTGCTGATTGAAGGACTTACCCTGTTATTAAATGGAAATTCTAAGATAGCTTGATTTTAAACAGCATTTGGGGGCGGCACAGTGGTTAGCACTGCTGCTCACAGCTCCAGAGACCTGGGTTCGATTCCCGGCTCGGGTCACTGCCCGTGTGGAGTTTGCACATTCTCCCTGTGTCTGCATGGGTTTCCTCCCACAGTCCAAAGATGTGTGGGTTAGGTGGATTGGCCATGCAAAATTGCCCCATAGTGTCCTGGGATGTGTAGGTTCGAAGTAAATGTATGGGGTTATGGGAATAGGGCCTGGGTGGATTGTGGTCAGTAAAGACTCGATGGGCTGAATGGCCTCCTTCTGTATTATAGGATTCAATGATTCTATGATCAATTTCTGTAATTTCAGATATCTTTCTGCGAAGGGCAACAGTGGAATAAAGTTGTGTTTTGAAAATGTTTTCTCTGAGCAGAATGTTCAGTTGGAGATAAGTGATGACCATTGCCGGCACGGACAATTTCCATCTCCAGGGTTACTGAAATCATCACCACATGGGTGTACAACAGAACCCCCGCAATGAACTGGTTACTGGCTGCAAGCTGTGGGGAGATAGCGAGCGGCAAAAAAGGATTGGCCATTATTTACTGCCATCTAACCAGCTTGGAGATGAGCTTACTGTGGGCTGCTCTGAGGGATACAGTCAGATGAGGAGGAGTAAAGGATAGGATGGGGTTTAGCTGTACAGTGAGAGTTAAGGGATAGAGTGAGAGGTTAAAGGATATGGTGAGAGAGAGGTTAAGGGGTACAGTGGAGTTAAAGATATGGTGGGGTTAAAGGGTACAGTAGGGTTAATGGGATTTAGAAGTACAGTGGGATTAAGGGGTATGGTGAGAGGTTAAAGAGTACAGTGGGGTTAAGGGGTACAGTGAGGTTAGGGGGTACAGTGGAGTTAAGGGGTATAGTGGGAGGTTAAATGGTACAGTGGGGTTAAGGGGTACAGTGGGAGGTTAAAGGGTACAGTGGGGTTAAGGTGTATGATGAAGTTTGAGGGAAATGATGAAGGTTGAGGGATACAGTAAGGTTAAGGACTACGGTGAGATAGTGGGATTTTTTAAAATTCATTCCCGGGACATGGATGTCACTGGCTGGCTAGCATTTATTGCCCATCCCAGCTGTCGTTGAACTAGGCTTGCCACACCATTTCAGAGGGCAGTTAAGAGTCAACCACATTGCTGTAGGCCAGACCAGGTAAGGGCAGCAGATTTCCTTCCCTAAAGGACATTAGTGAACCAGATGGGTTTTTCTGACAATTGACAATGGTTTCATGGTCATCACTCTTAATTCCAGATGTTTTCCTTGAATTCAAATTCCACCAACTGCCGTGGCAGGATTCGAACCCAGGTCCCCTGGCCATTAGGTGAGTTTCTGGATCATAATCTCGAGCTAATACCACTTGGCCATTGCCTCCTCAATGGAGGTGACACGGTGAGATGGACTTATTAGGCAACTGATGGTTTCCTGCAAATTTTTGTGATAAATGATGAGTGTTTATTACTTACATTGGAGAGTGACTGGAGTTACCAATTCCTCCTCCATATCATCCAGGTCATCAGTCAGGATGAAATGTGTGGGTGTGGACCGTGCTTGTCCAAGCCAGCTTGGATCCACATTCAGCACCGAGTGCAGGGCACTGATCCCGGGGTTGTTCACTATTTGGAATTTGCAGAGCATTTCTATTTGCTGCCAGCGGTGGAGCCGTTCACGTAACGCTGCCGTCACCTCACTCAGCGACTGCCTACAATCACAAACAGCAGCTCAGTGCATAGCCGGTACACATCAGCACAGTCCCAGAGACTGGACACATACACACACAAGACCAACATCTCCACCCAGCCCAATTACCAAGAGATCACACTCAAATACAGTCCCAAAAACCTTCAGGGCTATCAACTCTCCCAAGTCAAACCCTCCCCCATCCCTCCCCAGAACAGAAACACTTCCAAAGATCCTCAATCTGCAAGTGTCAGCCCACCCTGAGACTCCCCCACACTCCTCAAATGTTGGCAAGTGTGAGGTGGTCCACTTTGGTAGGAGGAATGGTAGGAAGGACTATTACTTACGTGGCGAAAAACTGCAGCAGGCGACGGTGCAGAGGGACCTCGGGGTCCTTGTGCATGAGTCGCAAAAACCCAGCTTGCAGGTGCAGCAGGTGGTCAGGAAGGCGAATGGGATGCTGGCCTTCATAGCGAGGGGGATTGAATATAAAAGTAGGGAGGTCTTGCTGCAGCTGTATAGGGCATTGGTGAGGCCGCAGCTGGAGTACTGTGTGCAGTTTTGGGCGCCGCACCTGCGCAAGGATATTTTGGCCCTGGAGGGAGTGCAGAGGAGGTTTACTAGGCTGATACCGGAGTTGAGGGGATTGAGCTATGAGGAGAGGCTGAATAAACTAGGCTTGTACTCGTTAGAGTTTAGAAGAATGAGGGGAGATCTCATTGAGACATATAAGATGATGAATGGGATGGATAGGATAGAGGTGGAGAGACTCTTCCCGCTCAAAAAAGACAGTAGGACTAGGGGGCACAGCCTCAAGGTAAAGGGGAGGCGGTTTAGAACAGAGTTGAGGAGGAACTTCTTCACTCAAAGGATGGTGAATCTCTGGAATTCTCTGCCCGTTGAAGTGGTGAAGGCTGCCTCGCTAAATATTTTTAAGAAACGGGTTGATGGGTTTTTGATAAGAGAGGGGATTAAGGGTTATGGGGAGAGGGCGGGAAGGTGGAACTGAGCCACGACAGATCAGCCATGATCTTATTGAATGGCGGGGCAGGCTCAAAGGGCCAGATGGCCTACTCCTGCTCCTATTTCTTATGTTCTTATGTAACTCATCTGCAAACCAGAATCCAATGCAAATATCATCACACCTTTTCCTATTCAGTTATATCCTTGGCTTCACTCTGGGTAGTCCTCTTGCGCTACTGACATGTTACTGGGACTTCCCCATCTAATTTCCAACCAGATGACAATGCTATCAGACCAGAATTGTGTTAAATATGCAGGAACACAAATGCCATGCTAGCACAGAAAGTCATGTAGGAAAATCTGATGGTGCAGAAACCCAAGTAGGAACTGCTGAAATCCAACTTGTTTTGCATTGTCATGAAGCAGAGATAGGTTTAAGCGATCTATATTTGTATTGTTAAATACTAGAAATAAGGTACGGATTTAAGTAGGATTAATTTAGTGTTCTGTGTGAGGGAGAGTAGAACTCTAGTTAGATTCATATTGAACAAAGCTGTTTTAATGTGTGTGTGTCCGTGTGTCTGTGTGTGTGCGTGTGTGGGATTCATTTTAAACTGTGGCTGCATTGTGCTGAAAGCATTTACAATGTTTACAATATACAAAATAAATATGAGATTGGAGGAAGAATGAGTTGCTGCTTAGCAACTAGGGAAAATACTTATTTGAATTTAGCTTTAATTACAAGCCAGGGGAGAATGAGTTTTGCAGCTAGAGAGGGAATTTCCCTTACAGCTTTGTTAGAAGCAGACCCACACAATGGAGTAAGGAACAAGTTAGAAAGTGTCAGAAATCTGAAGGGCTACTTAAAGAAACTAGAGGAACAAAGAGAAGTTTCCAGGAAGTCTGAAGTTAAATGGAGCAGAGGAAACTGGAACTGGAATAGGAAACTATTCATTAGTGAGAAGTTGCAGATATCTGAATTAATTCAAAGAATTGTGATATTTTACTACAGCCTGTGATATAATAGCTGAAGTAATTGTGGAACAATTGGTGGCTGGATCTCAAAGTTTGTGTAAATGTTTAAAAGCTGTCAAATGACAAGTAACATTCATGCCATACTAGTGACAGGCAATGACCATCCCCGACAACAGAGAATCTAAACAATTCCTACTGACATTCAATGGCATTACCAACACTGAATCTTCCAATATCAACATTCCGGAGACTAACATCGACCAGAAACTGAACCGGAAAGACCATATAAATACTGTGGCTACAAGATGGGGTCAAGCCTAAGAATTCTGTGGCCAATAGGTCACCTCCTGACTCCCCAAAGCCTGTCCACCATCCACAAGACACAAGTGTGATGGAACACTCTCCACTTATCTGGATGGGTGCAGCTCGAACAGTATTCAAGAAGCTCAACACCATCTAGGACAAAGCATCCCGCTTGATTGCTACCCTTCCACAAACATTCACCCTCTTCACCACTGACCTACAATGGCAGCCCATACGTGCCACCTACGAGATGCACCAAGGTTCCTTAGACAGTACCTTGCGAACCTATAACCATCTAGAAGGACAAGAGCAGCAGATGCCTGGGAACACCACCACCTAGAGATTCCTCTCCAAGCCATACAGCATCCTGACTTGGAAATGTATCACTGTCCCTTCCCTGTCATTGGCTCAAAATCCAGGAATTCCCTCCCTAACAGCATAGTGGATCTATCTACACCACATGGGCTGCAGTGATTCAAGAGGGCAGCTTACCATCACCTTCTCAAGAGCAATTAGGAATGGTCAGTAAGTGCTGGTTTAGTCAGCAATGCTAACATTACATAAAGCATTTGAAAAGTGACTTTCTGCTTTTATCAGGGGGATTTTCACAGTAACTTCATTGCTGTGTTAATGTAATCAAATTTGTGGCACTAATAAGAAACTTAAAATTTACCATTTCCCATCTCTACCCTACATCCTGGTTCCCTGAACGTAGGTCATTCCTCTCTATTGTGCTATTACCACCATTAATTAACAGGGCTACCCATCCAGATTTCCTCATTTCCAATGCTTCCTAAATATCATGCACCCTTCAATATTTCGATCCCAATCTATGTCTTCCTGCAGCCATGTCTCTGTAATGGCAACACATCATCCTTATTTATTCTGATTTGCTGTTCTCAGTTCATTTGTTTTGAATGTTACGTGCATTCAGATTCAGAGCCTTTAGTTTTATCCTTTTATTACCTTTGTAACCCCTAGCCTTATCTGCTGATTTAAATTTTAGCTCCTTGTATTCTGTCCCTTCCTATCACAGTCTGTTTATCATTTCCCACATGAATACCTTTCTCTCTTGCCTTATCTCTAATCTTTCTGACGGCACAGTGACTAGCACTGCTGCCTCACAGCACTAAACTTCAACTTTGATTTGTCACATCTTAAAGTTTTAAGGTTTATTTATTAGTGTCACAAGTAGGCTTACATTCGCACTGCAATGAAGTTTCTGTGAAAATCCCCTAGCTGCCACACTCCAACGCCTGCTTGGGTACACTGAGGGAGAATTTAACATGGCAAATCCACCTAACCAATTTGATTCCTTGCCCCAATATTTAGTTTAGTTTAAAGAACAGAGATAGCCCGGGAAATTACCGACCGGTGAGTCTGACCTCAGTGGTTGGTAAGCTGATGGAGAGGTTTCTGAGGGACAAGATTTACGAACATTTGGAGAGGTTGACATGATCAGGAATAGTCAGCATGGATTTGTCAAGGGCAGGTCGTGCCTAGTTGGGTTCTTCGATAATGTTGACGGCAATGATGAGGAAGTGGAGGGATGGGTAAGTAAGTTCGCTGATGACACTAAGGTCGGTGGTGTTGTGGATGGTGTGGAAGGATGGCAAAAGTTGCAGCAGGACATAGATAGGATGCAGGACTGGGCGGAGAAGTGGCAGATGGGCTTCAACGCGGATAATTGCGTAGTCGTCCATTTTGGCAGAACCAACGGGATGAACGAGTACACTATCAAGGGCAGAAGTCTGAGTAGTGTTGAAGAGCAGAAGGATCTTGGGGTCCGGGTCCACAGGACTCTTAAATCGGCCTCGCAGGTGGAGGAGGTGGTCAAGACGGCGTATGGTGTACTGGCCTTCATTAATCGAGGGATTGAGTTTAGGAGTCGGGAGGTAATGCTGCAACTTTATAAGACCCTTGTCAGGCCTCATTTGGAGTACTGTGTGCAGTTCTGGTCGCCTCACTATAGGAAAGACGTAGAAGCTATTGAAAGGGTACAGAGGAGATTTACAAGGATGTTGCCTGGACTGGGAGGCATGCCTTATGAAGTTAGATTGAGGGAGCTGGGACTCTTTTCCCTGGAGAGACGAAGGTTGAGAGGCGAGCTGATAGAAGTTTACAAAATGTTGAGAGGAATAGATAGGGTGGACTCTCAGAGGCTATTTCCCCGGGTTGAAATGGTTGCTACGAGAGGACACAGATTTAAGGTACAGGGAGGGAAGTTCAGAAGTGATGTTAGGGGTAAGTTTTTCACTCAGAGGGTGGTGAGTGAATGGAATCGGCTGCCCTCGGTGGTGGTGGAGGCGAACTCGCTGGGGTCTTTTAAAAGACTTCTGGATGAGTATATGGGGTTTAATGAGATTGAGGGTTATAGATAGGTCTGTAGGTTGGTAGGTGTTGATGTGATCGGCGCAACTTGTGGGCCGAAGGGCCTGTTTGTGCTGTAGTGTTCTATATGTTCTATGTCCTCTCTACTTCCGTGGTTATGTGGCTCACTAGAAAACCGGTTGCAGCACAGCTCAAGTATATACCGTCCCAACACTGGATAGACTGGGACTTTCTTGTCTGGAGTGTAGAAGACTGAGGGGTGATCTTATAGAGGTCTATACAATAATGAGAGGCACAGATCAGCTAGACTGTCAATATCTTTTCCCAAAGGTAGGGGTGTCTAAAACTAGAGGGCAGAGGTTTAAGGTGAGAGGGGAGAGATACAAAAGCATCCAGAGGGGCAATTTTTTCACACAGAGGGTGGTGAGTGTCTGGGACAAGCTGCCAGAGGTGGTAGTAGTAGAGGCGGATACAATTTTGTCTTTTAAAAAGCATTTAGACCATTATATGGGCAATTGAGATTTGCTTTGGGGTTTTTTAAAAAAAGGGCGACATGGACAAGTTGGGCTGAAGGGCCTGTTTCCATGCTGTAAACCTCTGTCTCTGTGATAAGGGCCAAATGCGGGCAATTGGGAATAGCTTAGGAGTTTAAAAAAAAAGGGCGGCATGGACAAGTTGGGCCGAAGGGCCTGTTTCCATGCTGTAAACCTCTCTGACTCAATAACAATAGAGAGCCAACTTTCCCTCAATACCACACAATACAAAATCCTCTTCTCCCACACCAGACTTTGAGCCACGTATTCACCTCCGTAACGTTATGCATCTGATGACAATTTGCATGTGGCTCAGGTAATAAACCAGAGATTCTTACCTTTGAGGTCTTTCTAATTTTGTGCCTTGCTCCTCATTCTATACAGAAGCTCTTTCTGAGTTCTGCCTAGGTTGTTGGTACCCACGTGGGCCACAACATAACCTACCCTCCCACAGCAACTTCACTCGATCACTTCACAGAGACAGAGGTTTACAGCATGGAAACAGGCCCTTCAGCCCAACTTGTCCATGTCGCCCTTTTTTTTAAAAAAACCCCTAAGCAAATTCCAATTACCTACAACTGGCCCATATCCCTCTATACCCTTCGAACCCATGTAACTGTCTAAATGCTTTTTAAAAGATAAAATTGTACCCACCTCTACTACTACATCTGGCAGCTCGTTCCAGACACTCACCACCCTCTGTGTGAAAAAATTGCTCCCCTGGACACTTTTGTATCTTTCCCCTCTCAGCCTTGTACCTTTGTACCTCCCCTTGTACCTTTCCCCTCTAGTTTTAGACTCCCCTACCTTTGGAAAAAGATATTGACTATCTACCTTGTCTGTGTCCCTCATAGTTTTAAAAACCTCTAATAATGTCACCCCTTAGCCTCCTATGCTCCAGAGAAAAAAGTCCCAGTCTATTCAGCCTCTCAATCCATCAAGTCCTGGCATCATCCTAGTAAATCTTTTCTGCACTCTTTCTAGTTTAATAATATCCTTTCTATAATAGGGTGACCAGAATTGCACAGTATTCCAAGTGTGGCCTTACCAATGTCTTGTCCAACTTCAACAAGACGTCCCAACTCCTGTATTCAGTGTCCAGACCGATGAAACCAAGCTTGCCGAATGCCTTCTTCACCACTCTGTCCACCGGTGACTCCACTTTCAAGGAGCTATGAACATGTGCCCCTAGATCTCTTTGCTCTATAACTCTCCCCAACACCCTACCATTAACTGAGTAAGTCCTGCCCTGGTTCAATCGACCAAAACGCATCACCTCGCATTTACCTAAATTAAACTCTATCTGCCATTCGTCAGCCCACTGGCCCAATTGAGCCAGTGACAGATGACAGAAACATTGTTCAATTAAATGTCACGCTTCAGCTGCAATATACCCAGCACCATCACCACCTTCCCCACCTCGGTCCTGCCACTGCTGAAAATCTGTACTCACTTAGCCGACAGGATTTTATGATCAACATCGTCCAGTGAGGAGCTGTGTGCCACGTGAAACGTTCCAAACAATGTGTTTCTCTTCTTCTTTATCTTTTCAGCCTGTGGGGAGGTGGGGGCAAGGAAAGTGGGGTTTGGAAGGGGGAGGGTTAGTGAGCAAAGACAGAGAGAGTCGCAGGTCAGAACCACACTCGCAGGAAGCCAGCTTCAGAAGGTTAACTTATTACAGTAAGTCACTAGATGGAATACACGTCTAATTCCAGTACAAGTGTTTGGGAGGAGCAAGAACCTCACTTCACCAGCCTGTTTGAGGCAATTGAACATTTTGCAGATCTGATTGAAATCTAAATGGGATTATGCTTTGATTAAGTCAGATAATGAATGAACAGTAATCAGTTGGGCAGCATGACTGGTGCAGGCTTGGAGGGCTGAAGGGCCTGCTCCTGTGCTGTAATCTTCTTTGTTCAGTAGTGATATTATTAACTATAGACATGTTTTCCGCTCAAGTCATTCACAGCTGGTATCTGGCTGATATTATTGTTTTCCAATTCAAATCGGCTGCTGAAATGAAAGATGTCTTTTGTTTATCAGAAGTGATTCTTCTTCCTGCATTCGGTGAACTACAAGCCAGGACAATGAATAGCCTTACACATGGAGTGGCCAACTGTGGGGTGGAATCAATGCACAAACAACCTGATTAATGGCAGATGGGGGAACATCATCGAAAGATGCGTAAACATCTTGATTGTGGCCCTGTAGTGTCTGTAAGGAGGATTGAGAAAGAACCATGCTTATCAGGCTCTGTTTTGACAGCATCGGAATGAAGACTCGAGAGGTTGGAATGGAGCGAGATATTTGGCATAAAGGGACTCTGTTTCCAGGATTCACCGCTACAGCTGGAGTGCAATAGTTAACCAGCCCAGATTAAGGGAGGAAAGGCCAAGAACACAACAGGAATGGGCAATAAATGCTGGCCTAGCAACACTGCCCACATCTTGACAAAGACAAAGAACAACACAGCACGGGAAACAGGCCCTTCGGAGGGAACCGAGTGTAGGGTGTCGAAATTTGCTGATGACACCAAGATTGGGGGAACGGCAAATTGTGCGGAGGGTGTGGAGAGTCTGCAGAAGGATCTAGATAGGCTGGGCGAATGGGCCAGGAAATGGTAAATGGAATTTAATGTTGGCAAGTGTGAGGTGGTCCACTTTGGTAGGAGGAATGGTAGGAAGGACTATTACTTACGGGGCGAAAAACTGCAGCAGGCGACGGTGCAGAGGGACCTCGGGGTCCTTGTGCATGAGTCGCAAAAACCCAGCTTGCAGGTGCAGCAGGTGGTCAGGAAGGCAAATGGGATGCTGGCCTTCATAGCGAGGGGGATTGAATATAAAAGTAGGGAGGTCTTGCTGCGGCTGTATAGGGCATTGGTGAGGCCGCAGCTGGAGTATTGTGTGCAGTTTTGGGCGCCGTACTTATGCAAGGATATTTTGGCCTTGGAGGGAATGCAGAGGAGGTTTACTAGGCTGATGCCGGAGTTGAGGGGGTTGAGCTATGAGGAGAGGCTGAATAAACTGGGCTTGTACTCGTTAGAGTTTAGAAGAATGAGGGGAGATCTCATTGAGACGTATAAGATGATGAATGGGATGGATAGGATAGAGGTGGAGAGACTCTTCCCGCTCAAAAAAGACAGTAGGACTAGGGGGCACAGCCTCAAGATAAAAGGGGGGCGGTTTAGAACGGAGTTGAGGAGGAACTTCTTCACTCAAAGAGTGGTGAATCTCTGGAATTCTCTGCCCGTTGAAGTGGTGGAGGCTGCCTCGCTAAATATTTTTAAGATGCGGGTTGATGGGTTTTTGATAAGAGAGGGGATTAAGTGTTATGGGGAGAAAGCGGGAAAGTGGAACTGAGCAGCGACAGATCAGCCATGATCTTATTGAATGGCGGGGCAGGCTCGAGGGGCTAGATGGCCTACTCCTGCTCCTATTTCTTATGTTCTTATTTCCAGAAGGTGTTCAACAAGGCTCACAAAAGGTTAAGCCATAAGATAAGTGCCCATGGTGATGGAGGTGGTACTTTGGTGTGGATAGAGAATTGGCAAATGGGCAGGAAACAGTGAGTGGGGATAAGGGGTTCCCTTTTCAAGTTGGTGACCAGTAACCATTGGGGTTCCACAGGGATCAGTGCTGATATCACAACTGTTTTACAATATATGTTAGTAACTTGGAGAAAGGAAGTGAATGTACTGTAGCTGAATTTGCAAATGGAACAAAAAGAGGTGGGCGGGCAAGCTGCGAGAGGGATACAAGCAGTTTACAAAGAGATATTTATAGGTTAATTAAATAGGCAAAAAGTTGGTAAATGGAGTATAATGTGGGAAAATGTGAAGTTGCTCAGTTTGGAAGGGAAAAAAAAAGAACAGAGTATTATTTAAATGGAGAAAAACTGCAGAAAGCTGCAACACAAAGGAGCTTGGGGGGAAGTTGTGCATGAAGTACAGAAAGCTTGCACACTTGTATGTAAGGAATGTCAGATCAGCCTTATTCTAATGAATGGCGGAGCAGCCTCAAGGGGCCGAATGGCCTGCTCCTATTCCTACTTCTTACGGTATTGCGATGAATTTTGGGTAGTCACATGATAGTGTTTCTATAAGAGGCCAAAAAGCTAATTGCTTTTTTTATTCACTGCAGGACATGGGCATCACTGGTTGGCTAGTACTTATTGCTCATCCCTAGTTGCTGGATGGCAGTCAAGAGTCAACCCCATTGTTACAACTCTGGACTGTAGGCCAGACCGGGTAAGAATAGCAGATTTCCTTCCCTAAAGGTCATTAGTGAACCAGGTGGGTTTTTTCAATAATGGTTTCATGGTCGTCACTAGATTCTTAATTCCAGATTTTTTTTTAAATTGAATTTAAATTCCACCATTTGCTGTAGTGGGATTCGAACCCAGGTCCCCAGGGAATTAGCCAAGTTTCTGAACTAATAGGCTAGTGATAATACCACAAAGCTATCACCTCCTCAGTGAATGATAACGAACATTGCTCTCAAAATGATAAGAGAGGGGATTAAGGGTTATGGGGAGAGGGCCGGAAAGTGGAACTGAGCCACGACAGATCAGCCATGATCTTATTGAATGGCGGGGCAGGCTCGAAGGGCTGGATGGCCTACTCCTGCTCCTATTTCTTATGTTCTTATGTTCTTATTTCGATGACTGTTCAAGTCTTTCATTTCATTGAATCCAATGAGTGAATAGAAACATAGAAAATAGAAGGAGGAGGCCATTCAGCCCTTCAAGCCTGCACTACCATTCATCACGATCATGGCTGATCATTCAACTCAAGAGCCTGATCCCACCTTTCCTCTATATCCTTTGATCCCCTTTGCCCCAAGAACTATCTCTAGCTGCTTCTTATGATAAGATGCGGATTTTATACGCTGAATACAATTTACTTTCTCAAAATAGTTCTCAAACTCTTGTGAAACAAACCATGAACCAGTATTGCTAACAATCTGTTTTGATTTATCAAATAATGCAAAAATGTCATCAAGTTATTCAATGTTTTGATCAGTTGGAGTAGATCTCATGATAAGTTCTGGCCACTTTGAGTGTGCATCAATTATAACTATGAATCTGTAAACCTCAAATTAACCAGCAGAATCTACAGGCAATCAGGCCACTCCCGAGGATGTAAAGGAGATAATGATGATATATTTCCTATCCCTTTCAGACAGCAGACTGTAGATTACTGAGTCTCGGCAGTTGAAATCCTATCCGGCATTATTCCTCTGCACAGTTTGAAGATATAGCACATACCCCTTCCTTGGCAATGGTCAGCTGCCTCTCAGCACTCTGCTTCTTGATGTTATAGTATTGTACTTCCACCTCGTGTGTGAGCTGCAGCCATTTCTGAAGCGTTTCCGGTGGCGACCAGCTCCCGCGGGATTCCAACTCCTTTTCCGCTTTCTTCAGTGCCATGCGTACCTGAGAGAGACAGAGGCCTGTTTCAGTTTCCATTTTCACCTTCCAGCTGTCCCAGGGAAAGCAAGAACCTCACCGTACACCTTACTGCCATACGGTGGAGGGGTGGACACTGCCATACGGTGGAGGGGTGGACACTGCCATACGGTGGAGGGGTGGACACTGCCATACGGTGGAGGGGTGGACACTGCCATACGGTGGAGGGGTGGACACTGCCATACGGTGGAGGGGTGGACACTGCCATACGGTGGAGGGGTGGACACTGCCATACGGTGGAGGGGTGGACACTGCCATACGGTGGAGGGGTGGACACTGCCATACGGTGGAGGGGTGGACACTGCCATACGGTGGAGGGGTGGACACTGCCATACGGTGGAGGGGTGGACACTCCCAACTCTGCCTTCTCACTTGCCAAGGCCATTAACAGCTGAGACTGAACAGCAGAACCCTTGAACCTCAGACACAGGCCCACAGAGCCAACCTCTGCAGTCCTGGCATGGATCCCACCCACCCGATTAGGCCCTGTCTATATTGCACCCACCCCCCCTCCACACCCTGGCTCCAGCCCTGCCCCCGTCCTGGCTCCAGCCCTGCCCCCGCCCTGGCTCCAGCCCTGCCCCCGCCCTGGCTCCAGCCCTGCCCCCGCCCTGGCTCCAGCACTGCCCCCGCCCTGGTTCCAGCCCTGCCCCCGCCCTGGCTCCAGCACTGCCCCCGCCCTGGCTCCAGCACTGCCCCCGTCCTGGCTCCAGCCCTGCCCCCGCCCTTGTTCCAGCCCTGCCCCCGCCCTGGCTCCAGTCCTGCCCCCGCCCTGGCTCCAGCCCTGCCCCCGCCCTGGCTCCAGCCCTGCCCCCGCCCTGGCTCCAGCCCTGCCCCCGCCCTGGCTCCAGCCCTGCCCCCGCCCTGGCTCCAGCCCTGCCCCCGCCCTGGCTCCAGCCCTGCCCCCGCCCTGGCTCCAGCACTGCCCCCGTCCTGGTTCCAGCCCTGCCCCCGTCCTGGTTCCAGCCCTGCCCCCGCCCTGGCTCCAGCCCTGCCCCCGCCCTGGCTCCAGCCCTGCCCCCGCCCTGGTTCCAGCCCTGCCCCCGCCGTGGTTCCAGCCCTGCCCCCGCCCTGGTTCCAGCGCTGCCCCCGCCCTGGCTCCAGCCCTGCCCCCCGCCCTGGCTCCAGCCCTGCCCCCGCCCTGGTTCCAGCCCTGCCCCCGCCCTGGCTCCAGCCCTGCCCCCCGCCCTGGCTCCAGCCCTGCCCCCGCCCTGGTTCCAGCCCTGCCCCCGTCCTGGCTCCAGCCCTGCCCCCGCCCTGGCTCCAGCCCTGCCCCCGCCCTGGCTCCAGCCCTGCCCCCGCCCTGGCTCCAGCACTGCCCCCACCCTGGTTCCAGCCCTGCCCCCACCCTAGTTCCAGCCCTGCCCCCGCCCTGGCTCCAGCACTGCCCCCGCCCTGGTTCCAGCCCTGCCCCCGCCCTGGTTCCAGCCCTGGTTCCAGCACTGCCCCCGCCCTGGCTCCAGCCCTGCCCCCGCCCTGCCCCCGCCCTGGCTCCAGCCCTGCCCCCGCCCTGGCTCCAGCCCTGCCCCCGCCCTGGCTCCAGCCCTGCCGCCGCCCTGGCTCCAGCCCTGCCCCCGCCCTGGCTCCAGCCCTGCCCCCGCCCTGGCTCCAGCCCTGCCCCCGCCCTGGCTCCAGCCCTGCCCCCGCCCTGGCTCCAGCCCTGCCCCCGCCCTGGCTCCAGCCCTGCCCCCGCCCTGGCTCCAGCCCTGCCCCCGCCCTGGCTCCAGCACTGCCCCCGCCCTGGCTCCAGCCCTGCCCCCGCCCTGGCTCCAGCCCTGCCCCCGCCCTGGCTCCAGCCCTGCCCCCGCCCTGGCTCCAGTCCTGCCCCCGCCCTGGCTCCAGCCCTGCCCCCGCCCTGGCTCCAGCTCTGCCCCCGCCCTGGTTCCAGCCCTGCCCCCGCCCTGGCTCCAGCACTGCCCCCGCCCTGGCTCCAGCACTGCCCCCGCCCTGGCTCCAGCCCTGCCCCCGCCCTGGCTCCAGCCCTGCCCCCGCCCTGGCTCCAGCCCTGCCCCCGCCCTGGTTCCAGCCCTGCCCCCGCCCTGGTTCCAGCCCTGCCCCCGCCCTGGTTCCAGCCCTGCCCCCGCCCTGGTTCCAGCACTGCCCCCGCCCTGGCTCCAGCACTGCCCCCGCCCTGGCTCCAGCCCTGCCCCCGCCCTGGCTCCAGCACTGCCCCCGCCCTGGCTCCAGCCCTGCCCCCGCCCTGGCTCCAGCCCTGCCCCCGCCCTGGCTCCAGCCCTGCCCCCGCCCTGGCTCCAGCCCTGCCCCCGCCCTGGCTCCAGCCCTGCCCCCGCCCTGGCTCCAGCCCTGCCCCCGCCCTGGCTCCAGCCCTGCCCCCGCCGTGGCTCCAGCCCTGCCCCCGCCCTGGCTCCAGCCCTGCCCCCGCCCTGGCTCCAGCCCTGCCCCCGCCCTGGCTCCAGCCCTGCCCCCGCCCTGGCTCCAGCCCTGCCCCCGCCCTGGCTCCAGCCCTGCCCCCGCCCTGGCTCCAGCCCTGCCCCCGCCCTGGCTCCAGCCCTGCCCCCGCCCTGGCTCCAGCCCTGCCCCCGCCCTGGCTCCAGCCCTGCCCCCGCCCTGGTTCCAGCCCTGCCCCCGCCCTGGTTCCAGCCCTGCCCCCGCCCTGGCTCCAGCCCTGCCCCCGCCCTGGTTCCAGCCCTGCCCCCGCCCTGGCTCCAGCCCTGCCCCCGCCCTGGTTCCAGCCCTGCCCCCGCCCTGGTTCCAGCACTGCCCCCGCCCTGGCTCCAGCCCTGCCCCCGCCCTGGCTCCAGCCCTGCCCCCGCCCTGGCTCCAGTCCTGCCCCTGCCCTGGCTCCAGCCCTGCCCCCGCCCTGGCTCCAGCCCTGCCCCCGCCCTGGCTCCAGCCCTGCCCCCGCCCTGGCTCCAGCCCTGCCCCCGCCCTGGCTCCAGCCCTGCCCCCGCCCTGGCTCCAGCCCTGCCCCCGCCCTGGCTCCAGCCCTGCCCCCGCCCTGGCTCCAGCCCTGCCCCCGCCCTGGCACAGTCCCACCTACACCTGCAAGCTTCCACCCACAGCTGTCCCTGTTCAGCTGACAATGAGGACATATACTCCCCAATGCATCACATTGTACCTGATCCCAGCGAAACGTACAAATCCCACCTGTTCCAATTCCTCCTCCGCATATTTTTGGCGACTCAGCTCGTTCTCTGTGCCTTCCCGCAGCTCCCGCAGTCTCTGTGCTTCCTGCTTTGCGGCGTTGATCTCATCGCGCAGCTTTTGCTCCAGGTTAACTTTCTCCACCTCGACAGATCGATGTTCCTCCTGCGCCTTCTGCAACCTGCAGGTCCAGGAGTCAAAACATCCTCAAACCCACTACAATCACACAACCTCTCACTACATCACATTAGGGGAAAGGCGGTCTCCTAATTTCAAACCCGGGCCTGGTTATAACTTAATAGTAGGGGGGAGCTATACAATAAATGGCAGAACCATCAAAAGTATAGACACACAGAGGGACCTTGGTGTGCAAGTCCACAGATCCTTAAAGGTGACAGCGCAGGTGGAAAGTGTGGTGAAGAAAGCATATGGCATGCTTGCCTTTATAGTACGGGGCATAGAGTATAAAAGTTGGCATATGATGTTGCAGCTGTATAGAACGTTGGTTAGGCCACATTTGGAATACTGCGTCCAGTTCTGGTCACCACAATACCAGAAGGATGTGGAGGCTTTACAGAGAATACAGAAAAGGTTTACCAGGATGTTGCCTGGTATGGAGGGTCTTAGCTATGAGGAGAGATTGGGTAAACTGGGGTTGTTCTCCCTGGAAAGACGGAGGATATGGGGTGATCTAATAGAGGTGTATAAAATTATGAAGGGCTATAGATAGGGTGAACAGTGGGAAGCTTTTTCCCAGGTTGGAGTGCCCCAGGGGTCGGTGCTGGGGCCTCAGCTATTTACCATTAACATAGATGATCTGGAGGAGGGAACCGAGTGTATGGTGTCGAAATTTGCTGATGACACCAAGATTGGTGGAACGGCAAATTGCGCGGAGGGTGTGGAGAGCCTGCAGAAGGATCTAGATAGGCTGGGCGAATGGGCCAGGAACTGGCAAATGGAATTTAATGTTGGCAAGTGCGAGGTGGTCCACTTTGGTAGGAATAATGATAGGAAGGATTATTACGTGGCGAAAAACTGCAGCAGGCGACGGTGCAGAGGGACCTCAGGGTCCTTGTGCATGAGTCGCAAAAACCCAGCCTGCAGGTTCAGCAGGTGGTCAGGAAGGCAAATGGGATGCTGGCCTTCATAGCGAGGGGGATTGAATATAAAAGTGGGGAGGTTTTGCTGCAGCTGTATAGGGCATTGGTGAGGCCACAGCTGGAGTACTGTGTGCAGTTTTGGGCGCCGTACTTACGCAAGGATATTTTGGCCTTGGAGGGAGTGCAGAGAAGGTTTACTAGGCTGATGCCGGAGTTGAGGGGGTTGAGCTATGAGGAGAGGCTGAATAAACTAGGCTTGTATTCGTTAGAGTTTAGAAGAATGAGGGGAGATCTCATTGAGACATATAAGATGATGAATGGGATGGATAGGATAGAGGTAGAGAGACTCTTCCCGCTCAAAAAGGACAGTAGGACTAGGGGGCACAGCCTCAAGATAAAGGGGGGGGCAGGTTTAGAACGGAGTTGAGGAGGAACTTCTTCACTCAAAGGGTGGTGAATCTCTGGAATTCTCTGCCCGTTGAAGTGGTGGAGGCTGCCTCGCTAAATATTTTTAAGAAGCGGGTTGATGGGTTTTTGATAAGAGGGGGGATAAAGGGTTATGGGGAGAGGGCCGGAATGTGGAACTGAGCCACGACAGATCAGCCATGATCTTATTGAATGGCGGGGCAGGCTCGGAGGGCTAGATGGCCTACTCCTGCTCCTATTTCTTATGTTCTTGGAGGTGACGAACACAAGGGGTCACAAGGTGCGGGGGGGGGGGGGGTGTCGAGGTTTAACTCAGATGTCGGGGGGACGTATTTTACACAGAGGGTGATGGGGCCCTGGAATGTGCTGCCAAGCAAGGTGGTGGAGGCGGACACAGACACGCTGGGATCGTTTAAGAATTATCTAGACAGCCACATGAGCAGACTGGGAATGGAGGGATACAAACAAATGGTCTAGTTGGGCCAATGAGCAGCGCAGGCTTGGAGGGCCGAAGGGCCTGTTTCCTGTGCTGTACTGTACTTTGTTCTTTAAGACGGGAGACAGAAAACTACCCAAATGAACAGAGAGGTGCAGACAATTTAGTCTTTAGTTATAACTTTTCCTTCAGTCAACAGGATCATGTTGCAGATCATCATAGAATCGCTACAATGCAGGAGGCCATTCGGCCCACCAGGTGTGCACTGACTCTCTGACAGAGCACCTTACCCAGGACCACTACCCTGCCCTATCCCTGTGACCTCACATATTTACCATGGCCAATCCATCTAATCTCCACATTTTGGGGCCGTGGGAGGAAACCCACACAGGCACAGGGAGAACATGTAAGAACATAAGAACATAAGAAATAGGAGCAGGAGTAGGCCATCTAGCCCTTCGAGCCTGCCCCGCCATTCAATAAGATCATGGCTGATCTGTCGTGACTCAGCTCCACCTCCCCGCCCTCTCCCCATAACCCTTAATCCCCTCTCTAAACTCCACACAGTCACCCAGGGCTGGAATCAAACCCGGGTCCCTGGCACTGTGAGGCAGCAGTGCCAGCTCCAGGGCTGCTGTTATATAACTAATGATCTGGCTGCCGCCCCACCCTGAGTCCTTTTTAAAAGATCCATTCCCAGAAAGTGGGCATCGCTGGGAATTGTTATCTGTCTCAAGTTGTTCTTAAAATGGTGGGAATGGAGGGAGGGTTTAGTGGGTGGTGGTTTTAAGCTTCTAGTGCAACTGTTCTATTTTTTTTCTGGTGCCAGCTGACAGATTGTCAGTATGTTCATTTTGTTCTGGTGGGCTTTAAATTAACAACTGTCCAGGACAGTAACCACCACATCACCATGTCCCACTGATTCTTATTGTATAGCCCTGAACTCTCCCTCCACAGGGTCAGATTAGATAACTATCCATAAATGTATAGGATATCATGGAGATTTACAGTATGAAAACAGGCCCTTTAGCCCAACTTGTCCATGCTGCCCCCCTTTTTTAAACAACTAAGCTAGTTCTAATTGCCCGCGTTTGGCATATATTTACAAAATAATTGAAGGTTTTGAGGCCACTCTGCAGCTTCTGAAAAAGCCTGGCCTCATTAAAAGTGGGTAGGAAGTCTCCCAGCACCAAGTTAAAGTCCAACAAGCTTATTTAGTAACAAATGCCACTAACTTTCGGAGCACTGCTCTTTCATCAGATGAGTGGGAAGTCTATTCACAAGCATATAAAAACAGAAGCTTACAAAAGGTTCAGAGAGCTAGGTAACGTTAGAGATCTAGAAGAGTATACGGCTAATAGGAAGGATCTTAACAAGGAAATTAGGAGAGCCAGAAGGGGTCATGAGAAGGCCTTGGCAGGCAGGATTAAGGAAATCCCCAAGGCCTTCTGCAAGTATGTGAAGAGCAAGAGGATAAGACGTGAAAGAAAAGGACCTATTTAGTGTGACGGTGGGAAATTTTGTACAGAATCGGAAGAAATAGCAGAGGTACTTAATGAATACTTTACTTCAGTATTCACTATGGAAAAGGATCTTGGTGGTTGTAGTGCAGACTTGCGGCAGACTGAAAAGCTTGAGCATGTAACTATTAAGAAAGAGGACGTGATGGAGCTTTTGAAAAGTATCAAATTAGATAAGTTGCCGGGACCGGTTGGGATGTACCCCAGGTTACTGGGGGAGGTGAGGGAGGAGATTGCTGAACCTCTGATGATGATCTTTGCATCATCAACGGTGTACTGACCTTCATCAATCGAGGAATTGAGTTTAGGAGTCGAGAGATAATGTTGCAGCTTTATAGGACCCTGGTCAGACCCCACTTGGACTACTGAGCTCAGTTCTGATCGCCTCATTACAGGAAGGATGTGGAAGCCATAGAAAGGGTGCATTGAACATAAGAACATAAGAAATAGGAGCAGGAGTAGGCCATCTGGCCCTTCGAGCCTGCCCCGCCATTCAATAAGATCATGGCTGATCTGTCGTGACTCAGCTCCACCTTCCCGCCCTCTCCCCATAACCCTTAATCCCTTCTCTTATCAAAAACCCATCAACCCGTTTCTTAAAAATATTTAGCGAGGCAGCCTCCACCACTTCAACGGGCAAAGAATTCCAGAGATTCACCACCCTTTGAGTGAAGAAGTTCCTCCTCAACTCCGTTCTAAACCGCCCCCCCCTTTATCTTGAGGCTGTGCCCCCTAGTCCTACTGTCCTTTTTGAGCGGGTAGAGTCTCTCCACCTCTATCCTATCTATCCCATTCATCATCTTATACGTCTCAATGAGATCTCCCCTCATTCTTCTAAACTCTAACGAGTACAAGCCTAGTTTATTCAGCCTCTCCTCATAGCTCAATCCCCTCAACTCCGGTATCAGCCTAGTAAACCTCCTCTGCACTCCCTCCAGGGCCAAAATATCCTTGCGCAGGTGCGGCGCCCAAAACTGCACACAGTACTCCAGCTGCGGCCTAACCAATGCCCTATACAGCTGTAGCAAGACCTCCCTACTTTTATATTCAATCCCCCTCGCTATGAAGGCCAGCATCCCATTCGCCTTCCTGACCATCTGCTGCACCTGCAAGCTGGGTTTTTGCGACTCATGCACAAGGACCCCGAGGTCCCTCTGCACCGTCGCCTGCTGCAGTTTTTCGCCCCGTAAGTAATAGTCCTTCCTACCATTCCTCCTACCAAAGTGGACCACCTCACACTTGCCAACATTAAATTCCATTTGCCATTTCCTGGCCCATTCGCCCAGCCTATCTAGATCCTTCTGCAGACTCTCCACACCCTCCGCACAATTTGCCTTTCCCCCAATCTTGGTGTCATCAGCAAATTTCGACACCCTGCACTCGGTTCCCTCCTCCAGATCATCTATATAAATGGTAAATAGCTGAGGCCCCAGCACCGACCCCTGGGGCACCCCACTAGTCACTAACCGCCAATCCGAATAGCATCCATTGACCCCCACTCTCTGCCTCCTATTTGACAACCAATCCTCTATCCACGCTAACACCCTACCCCCAACTCCATGTCCCCTGACCTTCTGCAATAACCTCTTGTGAGGTACCTTGTCAAACGCCTTCTGAAAATCCAGAAAGACCACATCCACCGGCTCTCCTCTATCCACTGCCCTAGACACATCCTCATAGAACTCCAGTAAATTTGTCAGACACGACTTCCCTTTAATGAAACCGTGTTGCGTCCGCCCTATCAAGCAATTCCCCTCAAGATGCCTCGCTATTTCCTCCTTAATGACGGATTCTAACATTTTACCTACCACAGACGGGAGATTTACAAGGATGTTACCTGGATTGGGTGGCATGCCTTACGAGGATAGGTTAAGGGAGCTCGGCCTTTTCTCAATGGAGAGACGAAGGATGAGGGGGTGTATAAGATGTTGAGAGGTATTGATCGAGTGGATAGTCAGTGGCTTTTTCCCAGGGCTGAAATGGTTGCCACAAGAGGACACAGGTTTAGGGTGCTGGGGAGTAGGTACAGAGGAGATGTCAGGGGTAAGTTTTTCACTCAGAGTAGTGGGTGCATGGAATTGGCTCCCGGCAATGGTGGTGGAGGCGGATTCGATAGGGTCTTTTAAGAGACTTTTGGATGAGTACATGGAACTTAGTAAAATAGAGGGTTATAGGTAAAGCTAGTAATCTCCGAGGTAGAGACATGTTCGGCACAACTTTGTGGACCGAAGGCCCTGTATTGTGCTGAAGGTTTTCTATGTTTCTAAAAACACAAACTCAATTTACAAAATAATGGTTGGAACGCAAGTCTTTATATGTAATCAAGTTTTAAAGGTAGAGACAATGTGAATGGACAGAGGATTAAGCAAAGTTTAAAGAGATGTGTATTGTCTCCAGACAGCACAGTTAGTGAGATTTTGCAAGCCCAGGCAAGTCGTGGGGTTACAGAGGTTGTCCTCAACTGTGCGGAACCTGGCTATCAGTCGACGCTATGACTACAGATGAATGAACACCGTTCGACAATCACCAAGCAAGAGTGTTCTCTTCCTGTTGGGGAACACTTCAGCGGTCATGGGCATTCGGCCTCTGATCTTCAGGCAAACGTCCTCCAAGGCAGCCGTCACGACACAGGACAGTGTGCAGAGTCGCGGAGCAAAGACTGACAGCCAAGTTCCGCACACATGAGGATAGCCACAACCGGGATCTTGGGTTCATGTCACACTATCTTTAACCCCCATTACTCGCCTGGGCTTGCAAAATCTCACTAACTGTCCTGTCTGGAGACAATACACATCTCTTTAATCTGTGCTTAACCCTCTCTCCACTCACACTGTCTGTATCTTTAAGACTTGATTACCTGTAAAGACTCGCATTCCAACCACTATTTTGCAAATTGAGTTTGTGTCTTTATATACCCTGTTTGTGAACTGAAATCCCACTCACCTGATGAAGGTGCAGCGCTCAGAAAGCTAGTGGCTTGTGCTACCAAATAAATCTGTTGGACTTTAACCTAGTGTTGTGAGATTTCTTACTGTGTTTACCCCAGTCAAACAACGGCATTTCCCCCTTATTTAAAGTGAACATGGAAATGACAGATTGCAGACAAAACCCAACATGTTTATTTACACCCATTAGGGAAGGAAATCTGCTGTCCTTACCCAGTCTGGGCCAAGTTATGAGTCTCGACCCAGAGCAATGTGGCTGTCACGTAACTACCTGCTGAATGGCCCAGCCAACCACGGATCAAACCCACTACCAGCTGCTGCCACCAGCCCATCTTCTCAGGGCCAGTGTGGCTGGGTAACAAACACTGGCCTTGCCAGGAAGACCCACTCCCCGGGAACGGATAAGAGGAAAACAACCAGGGACAAACACTTCACACAGAGGGCAGTGCAAACTTGTATTTCACAGATTTACTCAGATCAGCCATCTCATTTGGCTAACAAAACCCATCCCTGCCCAGGCTTAATGTCTCGGCACATTCAGGCTTGTGTAATGAAGTGAAATCCTTGTCACAATTCCTTATTCTGCAGCTTGGCTTTCCTTCGTACTCTCACCTTTCCTGCAGGTCGTGCAGACTCTGCTCTGCTTTCTGTAATCCTTCCAGGTCCTTCATCATTTTCTTCATGTGCTCCTTGGAGTAGCGGTTCTGGATGTATGCAAACCAGCAACCACCCACACCAATAACAATGGAAACTACCAACATGAAATCCTTCAGGTGGTTGTGGCGAGTCACTGCAAATGCAAAACATAGGGTAAATATTTCACAGACACAGAATGGTTATAGTAAAGAAAGCAGCCATTCAGCCCGTCAAGTCAGTGCTGGCTCTCTGAAGCAGTATCATTCATCTTCTCCCTATAGCACTGCATTCTTCCTCCACTGATAACAAATCTCTTGAAACTGTTGACTCTTCCTCCACTGCACCCTCACACAGTGCATTCAGGATCCTCATCACTGACCACACCCTCACACAGTGCATTCAGGATCCTCATCACTGACCACAACCTCACACAGTGCATTCCAGATCCTCATCACTGACCACACCCTCACACAGTGCATTCAGGATCCTCATCACTGACCACACCCTCACACAGTGCATTCAGGATCCTCATCACTGACCACACCCTCACACAGCGCATTCCAGATCCTCATCATTGACCACACCGTCACACAGTGCATTTAGGATCCTCATCACTGACCACACCCTCACACAGTGCATTCCAGATCCTCATCACTGACCACACCCTCACACAGTGCATTCCAGATCCTCATCACTGACCACACCCTCACACAGTGCATTCCAGATCCTCATCACTGACCACACCCTCACACAGTGCATTCCAGATCCTCATCATTGACCACACCCTCACACAGTGCATTCCAGATCCTCATCACTGACCACACCCTCACACAGTGCATTCCAGATCCTCATCATTGACCACACCCTCACACAGTGCATTCCAGATCCTCAACACTGACCACACCCTCACACAGTGCATTCCAGATCCTCATCATCGAACACACCCTCACACAGTGCATTCCAGATCCTCATCACTGACCACACCCTCACACAGTGCATTCCAGATCCTCATCATTGACCACACCCTCACACAGCGCATTCCAGATCCTCATCACTGACCACACCCTCACACAGTGCATTCCAGATCCTCATCATTGACCACACCCTCACACAGCGCATTCCAGATCCTCATCATTGACCACACCCTCACACAGCGCATTCCAGATCCTCATCATTGACCACACCCTCACACAGCGCATTCCAGATCCTCATCACTGACCACACCCTCACACAGCGCATTCCAGATCCTCATCATTGACCACACCCTCACAGTGCATTCCAGATCCTCATCATCGAACACACCCTCACAGTGCATTCCAGATCCTCATCAATGACCACACCCTCACACAGCGCATTCCAGATCCTCATCATTGACCACACCCTCACACAGTGCAATCCAGATCCTCATTGACCACACCCTCACACAGCGCATTCCAGATCCTCATCATTGACCACACCCTCACACAGTGCATTCCAGATCCTCATCACTGACCACACCCTCACACAGTGCATTCCAGATCCTCATCATTGACCACACCCTCACACAGTGCATTCCAGATCCTCATCACTGACCACACCCTCACACAGTGCATTCCAGATCCTCATCATTGACCACACCCTCACACAGTGCATTCCAGATCCTCATTGACCACACCCTCACACAGTGCATTCCAGATACTCATCACTGACCACACCCTCACACAGTGCATTCCAGATCCTCATCATCGAACACACCCTCACACAGTGCATTCCAGATACTCATCACTGACCACACCCTCACACAGTGCATTCCAGATCCTCATCACTGACCACACCCTCACACAGCGCATTACAGATCCTCATCGACCACACCCTCACACAGTGCATTCCAGATCCTCATCATTGACCACACCCTCACACAGCGCATTCCAGATCCTCATCATTGACCACACCCTCACACAGTGCAATCCAGATCCTCATTGACCACACCCTCACACAGTGCATTCCAGATCCTCATCACTGACCACACCCTCACACAGTGCATTCCAGATCCTCATCACTGACCACACCCTCACACAGCGCATTCCAGATCCTCATCACTGACCACACCCTCACACAGTGCATTCCAGATCCTCATCACTGACCACACCCTCACACAGTGCATTCCAGATCCTCATCACTGACCACACCCTCACACAGTGCATTCCAGATCCTCATCATTGACAACACCCTCACAGTGCATTCCTGATCCTCATCACTGACCACACCCTCAGTGCATTCCAGATCCTCATCATTGACCACACCCTCACACAGCGCATTCCAGATCCTCATCACTGACCACACCCTCACACAGTGCATTCCAGATCCTCATCACTGACCACACCCTCACACAGTGCATTCCAGATCCTCATCATTGACCACACCCTCACAGTGCATTCCTGATCCTCATCACTGACCACACCCTCACACAGTGCATTCCAGATCCTCATCATTGACCACACCCTCACACAGCGCATTCCAGATCCTCATCACTGACCACACCCTCACACAGCGCATTCCAGATCCTCATCATTGACCAAACCCTCACAGTGCATTCCAGATCCTCATCACTGACCACACCCTCACACAGTGCATTCAGGATCCTCATTATCGAACACACCCTCACACAGTGCATTCCAGATCCTCATCATTGACCACATCCTCACACAGTGCATTCCAGATCCTCATCATTGACCACACCCTCACACAGTGCATTCCAGATCCTCATCATTGACCACACCCTCACACAGTGCATTCCAGATCCTCATCATTGACCACATCCTCACACAGTGCATTCCAGATCCTCATCATTGACCACACCCTCACAGTGCATTCCAGATCCTCATCACTGACCACACCCTCACACAGTGCATTCCAGATCCTCATCATTGACCACATCCTCACACAGTGCATTCCAGATCCTCATCATTGACCACACCCTCACAGTGCATTCCAGATCCTCATCACTGACCACACCCTCACACAGCGTATTCTAGATCCTCATCATTGACCACACCTTCACACAGTGCATTCCAGATCCTCATCATTGACCACACCTTCACACAGCGCATTCCAGATCCTCATCACTGACCATACCCTCACACAGTGCATTCCAGATCCTCATCATTGACCACACCTTCACACAGTGCATTCCAGATCCCCATCATTGACCACACCCTCACACAGTGCATTCCAGATCCTCATCATTGACCACACCTTCACACAGTGCATTCCAGATCCCCATCATTGACCACACCCTCACACAGTGCATTCCAGATCCTCATCATTGACCACACCTTCACTCAGCGCATTCCAGATCCTCATCTTTGACCACACCTTCACACAGCGCATTCCAGATCCTCATCACTGACCACACCCTCACACAGCGCATTCCAGATCCTCATCACTGACCACACCCTCACACAGCGCATTCCAGATCCTCATCACTGACCACACCCTCACACAGCGCATTCCAGATCCTCATCACTGACCACACGCTCACACAGTGCATTCCAGATCCTCATCATTGACCACACCTTCACACAGCGCATTCCAGATCCTCATCATTGACCACACCTTCACACAGCGCATTCCAGATCCTCATCACTGACCACACCCTCACACAGCGCATTCCAGATCCTCATCACTGACCACACCTTCACACAGCGCATTCCAGATCCTCATCACTGACCACACCCTCACACAGCGCATTCCAGATCCTCATCATTGACCACACTCTCACACAGTGCATTCCAGATCCTCATCACTGACCATACCCTCACACAGTGCATTCCAGATCCTAACCATCGACGTGTAAAAAGGTTTTTCCTCTTTATTCTCCAGTCCTTCTTTTCACACTTGCCTTAAATCTATGCCCTGTCATTCTTAGTACTTCCACCAGTGGGACCAGTGTCTCCTGATCTACTCTGTCCAGATCCTCCAACATTTTGAATATTTCTATCAAATCTCCTCTCGACCTGCCCTTTTCAAAGGAACCAGGCCCAATCTCTCCACTCCGTATAAATGAAGTCTATTATCCCTGGGACCATTCCATGAATTGCTTCTGGACTCTCTTTGATGCCTCCACATTTCTAAAGGCTGTAGAAAGAATAACACTTCAGTGAATCTAGCACAGGGTTAGATACAGAATAAAGCTCCCTCTACACTGACCCCATCAAACACTCCCAGGGCAGGTACAGCACAGGGTTAGATACAGAGTAAAGCTCCCTCTACACTGTCTCCCCATCAAACACTCCCAGGGCAGGTACAGCACGGGGTTAGATACAGAGTAAAGCTCCCTCTACACTGTCTCCCCATCAAACACTCCCAGGGCAGGTACAGCACAGGGTTAGATACAGAGTAAAGCTCCCTCTACACTGTCCCCATCAAACACTCCCAGGGCAGGTACAGCACAGGGTTAGATACAGAGTAAAGCTCCCTCTACACTGTCTCCCCATCAAACACTCCCAGGACAGGTACTGCATGGGGTTAGATACAGAGTAAAGCTCCCTCTACACTGACCCCATCAAACACTCCCAGGACAGGTACAGCACGGGGTTAGATACAGAGTAAAACTCCCTCTACACTGACCCCATCAAACACTCCCAGGACAGGGACAGCACGGGGTTAGATACAGAGTAAAGCTCCCTCTACACTGTCTCCCCATCAAACACTCCCAGGGCAGGTACAGCACGGGGTTAGATACAGAGTAAAGCTCCCTCTACACTGTCTCCCCATCAAACACTCCCAGGGCAGGTACAGCACAGGGTTAGATACAGAGTAAAGCTCCCTCTACACTGTCCCCATCAAACACTCCCAGGGCAGGTACAGCACAGGGTTAGATACAGAGTAAAGCTCCCTCTACACTGTCTCCCCATCAAACACTCCCAGGACAGGTACAGCACGGGGTTAGATACAGAGTAAAGCTCCCTCTACACTAACCCCATCAAACACTCCCAGGACAGGTACAGCACGGGGTTAGATACAGAGTAAAACTCCCTCTACACTGACCCCATCAAACACTCCCAGGACAGGGACAGCACGGGGTTAGATACAGAGTAAAGCTCCCTCTACATTGTCCCCTATCAAACACTCCCAAGACAGGTACAGCACAGGGTTAGATACAGAGTAAAGCTCCCTCCACACTGTCCCCACATCAAACACTCCCAGGACAGTTACATCACAGGGTTAGATACAGAGTAAAGCTCCCTCTACACTGTCCCCCCATCAAACATGATCTTATTGAATGGCGGGGCAGGCTCGAAGGGCTAGATGGCCTACCCCTGCTCCTATTTCTTATGTTCTAAACACTCCCAGGACAGGTATAGCAAGGAATTAGATACAGAGTAAAGCTCCCTCTACACTGTCCCCCCCATCAAACACTCCCAGGACAGGGACAGCACGGGGTTAGATACAGAGTAAAGCTCCTTCTACACTGTCCCCATCAAACACTCCCAGGACAGGGATAGCACGGGGTTAGATACAGAGTAAAGCTCCCTCTACGCTGTCCCCCCATCAAACACTCCCAGGACAGGTACGACACAGATAATGCTGCTTCTGTACAGATGTGGAGATGCTGTTGTTGGACTGGGATAAACACAGTAAGAAGTCTCACAACACGAGGTTAATTTCAGGGCTAGTGGCGTTTGCTGCCAAATAAGCCTGTTGGACTTTAACCTGGTGTTATGAGATTTCTTTCTGTGCTTCTGTACAGATGCAGACATGAAGTAGAACATAGAACATTACAGCGCAGAACAGGCCCTTCGGCCCACGATGTTGCGCCGACCAGTTTTCTTAAAAAAAAACACTGACCCACTAACCTAAACCAATCCCTTTTCGTCCATAAACCTATCCACAGATCTCTTAAACGCCCCCAAACTAGGCGCATTTACAACTGCAGCAGGCAGGGCATTCCAATCCCTCACCACCCGCTGGGTAAAGAACCTACCCCTGACATCCGTCCTATAACTACCCCCCCCTTAATTTAAAGTCATGTCCCCTCGTGCTAGATTTCTCCATCCGAGGAAAAAGGCTATGACTATCCACCCTATCTAAACCTCTAATCATCTTATATGTTTCAATAAGATCCCCTCTTAGCCGCCTTCCTTCCAGCGAAAACAACCCCAAATCCCTCAGTCTCTCCTCATAGGACCTCCCCTCCATACCAGGCAACATCCTGGTAAACCTCCTCTGCACCCTCTCCAAAGCCTCCAGATCCTTCCTGTAATGTGGAGACCAGAACTGCACACAGTACTCCAAGTGCGGCCGCACCAGAGTTGTGTACAGTTGCAACATGACGCTGCGACTCCTAAATTCAATCCCCCTGCCAATCCCCCTACCAATGTCAAGGGCAGGTCGTGCCTTACGAGCCTAGTTGAGTTCTTCGATAATGTGACTGAACACATTGACGAAGGAAGTGCCGTGGACGTAGTGTACATGGACTTCAGCAAGGCTTTTGATAAGGTCCCCCATGCAAGACTTCTTGAGAAGGTGAGAGGGCATGGGATCCAAGGGCCTTTGGCCTTGTGGATCCAGAACTGGCTTGCCTGCAGAAGGCAGAGAGTGGTTGTGGATGGGTCTTTATCGGAATGGAGGTCAGTCACCAGTGGGGTGCCCCAGGGATCTGTTCTGGGACCCTTGTTGTTTGTCATTTTCATAAATGACCTGGATGAGGAAGTGGAGGGATGGGTTAGCAAATTCGCTGATGACACGAAGGTCGGCGGTGTTGTGGATGGTCTGGAAGGATGTCAAAAGTTGCAGCAGGACATAGATAGGATGCAGGAATGGGCGGAGAAGTGGCAGATGGACTTCAACGCGGATAAATGTGTAGTAGTCCATTTCGGCAGAACCAACGGGATGAACGAGTACACTATTAAGGGCAGGGGTCTTAGTAGCGTTGAAGAGCAGAAGGATCTCGGGGTCCGGGTTCACAGGACTCTTAAATCGGCCTCGCAGGTGGAGGAGGTGGTCAAGAAGGCGTATGGTGTACTGACCTTCATTAATCGAGGGATTGAGTTTAGGAGTCGGGAGGTAATCCTGCAACTTTACAGGACCCTCGTCAGGCCTCATTTGGAGTACTGTGCGCAGTTCTGGTCGCCTCACTATAGGTAAGACGTAGAAGCTATTGAAAGGGTGCAGAGGAGATTTACAAGGATGTTGCCTGGACTGGGAGGCATGTCTTATGAAGATAGGTTGAGGGAGCTGGGACTCTTTTCCCTGGAGAGGCGAAGGTTGAGAGGCGACCTGATAGAAGTTTATAAAATGTTGAGAGGAATAGATAGGGTGGACTCTCAGAGGCTATTTCCCCGGGTTGAAATGGTCGCTACGAGAGGACACAGATTTAAGGTGCGGGGAGGGAAGTACAGAGGTGATGTTAGGGGTAAGTTTTTCACTCAGAGGGTGGTGAGTGATTGGAATCGGCTGCCGTCGTCGGTGGTGGAGGCGAACTCGCTGGGGTCTTTTAAAAGACTTCTGGATGAGTATATGGGGTTTAATGGGATTGGGGGTTATAGATAGGTCTATAGATTGGTGGGGTTGATGCGATCGGCGCAACTCGAGGGCCGAAGGGCCTGTTTGTGCTGTAATGTTCTATGTTCTAAACGCCAAGATACCGTATGCCTTCTTAACAACCTTATCTACTTGATTCCCAACTTTCAGGGATCTGTGTACACATACACCTAGATCCCTCTGCTCCTCCACACTATTCAAAGTCCTCCCGTTAGCCCTATACTCAACACATCTGTGTTTCTAAATACCCAATAAAGATACTGCACTCCATATATTGGCCGTGTCTCACTGAGACTATGAATGATAGTTGAAGCTGTGTAGTTTTGCAGTGCAGGTCTGGGCTATGTCTTAAGAATCACCGAACACACCACACAAGAAGCTGTAAACTGCTTTCTTACACTCACTGTAAGAAATCTCACAACACCAGGTTAAAGTCCAACCTGTTTATTTGATAGTAAACCCATACCCGGCATCTCCACATCATTTTTACGCTCACAGCAGGGGTGAACATACAGCCCCACTAGCTTCACACTATTACTGACACTTTGCATGGACTGTCAAAATAAGGCAGCCACTTATAAATCCAAGCAAGTTCAGGAAAAACCTCCTTGCCCAGGGAATGATAAGAATGTGAAATTCATTACAGAGAATGGTTATGGTAAATACTTAAGCACCAGTTAGAAAGGCAGTTACAGGACAAAGGAGGATAAGAGCGTGTTGAGATAATTGAAGATTGAAGGATCATTCAGAGTCCTAACTGAGCTGAGTGGTGTGTTTTTGAAAGGCTGTGTAATACAATCACATTATCTCTCAGTTGTTCCTCAGCAGCAGCACAGCACTTCATTTGTTTTTCCCCGCTGTTACGATGGAGATGGGAGGATGTGCAGTGTCTGCCATTACTCCACAGGTTTCAACTTATATTTAAATGTTATCTCCAGCTGGATACACAGCCATATCTGTGCCTTATCCATTAATCTCAGGATTATCACTCAGTGTCCAGCTTTCTGCAATAAATTTGCAGTTTATTCTAAAACTAAATGTCCAAACAGAGAGGCAAAGCTTAGTAACAAAACAGTATGAAATTTGAAAGTCCAATCTTTAGTCTAAATACCCGAACACACACCAGATAACAAGACAAGAGTCACTGTGCCAAAAGGTTAAAAGTGAAAGGTTGAAGGGGAAAGGATGGATGGCAGTGGGCGAGTCCTTGCAATGTTGTCCAGGTTTCTTAGCCCTGCTCCAGGAAACAATTAATGATTCTTGTGCTATGTTTCAGGTGGATTCGAGGGGTCCTCGCAGCCAGTGGATTTCAGAATGTGGAAGGAGTTCAGAGCAATTTGCACTCACTTCCTGCTCTGATCTGGAGCGGGTGTGCTCTTTACCCCATCGTCTGTCCTCCCCCAAAGCGAAACCACAGCCAGCCTTGTAATCACCGCTTTCCTGATATGATCTTTTCCCCAATGTCATAAACCACTATGTGACCCCCTCCTTCTGTACACATCACCGGGCTCAAAGGTTCCCAGCTTATTTAAAACTGTTTCATGACTCTTTCCTGTAGGATGCTGACTTTTCCAGAAGCAGCAGCAACCAGAGTTCTTGCATTAACCCAACCAAGACAATAAAAAACCCAAGTTCTTCCAGAATGTCCTTTGTCCTTAAAAATGAACCTTTTTTCATGATTAAAGTGTTTATTACGCCTGTCCCAGTACAATTAATGGTTGCTGGTAGATGTGACATCACAAGAAGGGGTAGTATTCTATGTAAATGATTTGGGAATGGAACAGTTGCCTGTGTCCTGGCACTGATGTGGGATTGGGAAACAATGATGGACAAGTGTGATTGACTTCGTCTCATCTGCTCTCTGCCCAGCTGCTGTGGGCCACTGTACCCCAGTCAATGGAAATATTAAACAGCTGAAATTAACTTCAGATTAACACTTCCTATTTCTGAAGCAGCAGTGAGATAAGGCATTGTATTTTTAGCACTCCAGCAGTTATTGGATAGCTGATGCCTTTGCTTTGAACAGACTTTTTCAACTTGCTTCAGGGATTTACCCCAATGTTCAAACACCCCTCCCCCCAGCAGACAGACTCACTACCTCCCTGTCACTACTAGATGTCCAAATTCTCTCTTCTCAGTCTACCTCCCACTACAACCCACTCAGAAAGGACAGTAGGACTAGGGGGCACAGCCTCAAGATAAAGTGGGGGGGGGGACGGTTTAGAACAGAGTTGAGGAGGAACTTCTTCACTCAAAGGGTGGTGAATCTCTGGAATTCTCTGCCCATTGAAGTGGTGGAGGCTGCCTCGCTAAATATTTTTAAGAAGCGGGTTGATGGGTTTTTGATAAGAGAGGGGATTAAGGGTTATGTGGAGAAGGCGGGAAGGTGGAGCTGAGTCACGACAGATCAGCCATGATCTTATTGAATGGCGGGGCAGGCTCGAAGGGCTAGATGGCCTACTCCTGCTCCTATTTCTTATATTCTTATGTACAAGAATCACTACTCACCAATGTTCACCATTCAATGTGAAACACCCCAGGCAATCCTCTCTACCTCTGCTCTGTTTCCTTGTTGTATTGAAAATGAAGCTAACAACACTCTATCTCTTCCTTTAATATTGCATTCTGGGAATTTAGACTGTACAACACCTTTATCATCTCCAATTCAAGACCTTGCTTTTATAGTGTTTTTACCACAGAAAACAATAAAAATGCTTCAAAGGTGTATCAGTAGGAGGGCCACAGGGTCAGTGCTGGGTCCTCAGGGTTATTCAGGGTCAGTGCTGGGTCCTCAGGGTTATTCAGGGTCAGTGCTGGGTCCTCAGGGTTATTCAGGGTCAGTGCTGGGTCCTCAGGGTTACTCAGGGTCAGTGCTGGGTCCTCAGGGTTATTCAGGGTCAGTGCCGGGTCCTCAGGGTCAGTGCTGGGTCCTCAGGGTTATTCAGGGTCAGTGCCGGGTCCTCAGGGTTATTCAGGGTCAGTTCTGGGTCCTCAGGGTTATTCAGGGTCAGTGTTGGGTCCTCAGGGTTATTCAGGGTCAGTGCTGGGTCCTCAGGGTTACTCAGGGTCAGTGCCGGGTCCTTAGGGTTATTCAGGGTCAGTGCTGGGTCCTCAGGGTTACTCAGGGTCAGTGCTGGGTCCTCAGGGTTATTCAGGGTCAGTGCTGGGTCCTCAGGGTTATTCAGGGTCAGTGCTGGGTCCTCAGGGTTACTCAGGGTCAGTGCTGGGTCCTCAGGGTTATTCAGGGTCAGTGCTGGGTCCTCAGGGTTATTCAGGGTCAGTGCTGGGTCCTCAGGGTTACTCAGGGTCAGTGCTGGGTCCTCAGGGTTACTCAGGGTCAGTGCTGGGTCCTCAGGGTTATTCAGGGTCAGTGCTGGGTCCTCAGGGTTATTCAGGGTCAGTGCTGGGTCCTCAGGGTTATTCAGGGTCAGTGCTGGGTCCTCAGGGTTATTCAGGGTCAGTGCTGGGTCCTCAGGGTTATTCAGGGTCAGTGCTGGGTCCTCAGGGTTATTCAGGGTCAGTGCTGGGTCCTCAGGGTTATTCAGGGTCAATGCTGGGTCCTCAGGGTTATTCAGGGTCAGTGCTGGGTCCTCAGGTTTATTCAGGGTCAGTGTTGGGTCCTCAGGGTTACTCAGGGTCAGTGCTGGGTCCTCAGGGTTACTCAGGGTCAGTGCTGGGTCCTCAGGGTTATTCAGGGTCAGTGCTGGGTCCTCAGGGTTATTCAGGGTCAGTGTTGGGTCCTCAGGGTTACTCAGGGTCAGTGCTGGGTCCTCAGGGTTATTCAGGGTCAGTGTTGGGTCCTCAGGGTTACTCAGGGTCAGTGCTGGGTCCTCAGGGTTACTCAGGGTCAGTGCTGGGTCCTCAGGGTTACTCAAGGTCAGTGCTGAGTCCTCAGGGTTATTCAGGGTCAGTGTTGGGTCCTCAGGGTTATTCAGGGTCAGTGTTGGGTCCTCAGGGTTATTCAGGGTCAGTGCTGGGTCCTCAGGGTTATTCAGGGTCAGTGCCGGGTCCTCAGGGTTATTCAGGGTCAGTGCTGGGTCCTCAGGGTTATTCAGGGTCAGTGCTGGGTCCTCAGGGTTACTCAGGGTCAGTGCTGGGTCCTCAGGGTTATTCAGGGTCAGTGTTGGGTCCTCAGGGTTATTCAGGGTCAGTGCTGGGTCCTCAGGGTTATTCAGGGTCAGTGTTGGGTCCTCAGGGTTATTCAGGGTCAGTGCCGGGTCCTCAGGGTTATTCAGGGTCAGTGCTGGGTCCTCAGGGTTATTCAGGGTCAGTGCTGGGTCCTCAGGGTTATTCAGGGTCAGTGCTGGGTCCTCAGGGTTATTCAGGGTCAGTGTTGGGTCCTCAGGGTTATTCAGGGTCAGTGTTGGGTCCTCAGGGTTATTCAGGGTCAGTGCTGGGTCCTCAGGGTTATTCAGGGTCAGTGCTGGGTCCTCAGGTTTATTCAGGGTCAGTGCCGGGTCCTCAGGGTTACTCAGGGTCAGTGCTGGGTCCTCAGGGTTACTCAGGGTCAGTGCTGGGTCCTCAGGGTTATTCAGGGTCAGTGTTGGGTCCTCAGGGTTATTCAGGGTCAGTGCTGGGTCCTCAGGGTTATTCAGGGTCAGTGCTGGGTCCTCAGGGTTATTCAGGGTCAGTGCCGGGTCCTCAGGGTTACTCAGGGTCAGTGCCGGGTCCTCAGGGTTATTCAGGGTCAGTGCTGGGTCCTCAGGGTTATTCAGGGTCAGTGCTGGGTCCTCAGGTTTATTCAGGGTCAGTGCTGGGTCCTCAGGGTTATTCAGGGTCAGTGCTGGGTCCTCAGGTTTATTCAGGGTCAGTGCTGGGTCCTCAGGTTTATTCAGGGTCAGTGCTGGGTCCTCAGGTTTATTCAGGGTCAGTGCTGGGTCCTCAGGGTTATTCAGGGTCAGTGCTGGGTCCTCAGGTTTATTCAGGGTCAGTGCTGGGTCCTCAGGTTTATTCAGGGTCAGTGCTGGGTCCTCAGGTTTATTCAGGGTCAGTGCTGGGTCCTCAGGTTTATTCAGGGTCAGTGCTGGGTCCTCAGGGTTACTCAGGGTCAGTGCTGGGTCCTCATTGGGCATTGTAGTAACTCAGCCCATTTCCCGTCACCAGAATCCCTTTATTAGAAACCCAAAGTCATACCCACTGCTTATGGAAAGCAAGTCTGTACTCAGGGGCCCACAGCAACCATCTGTGTTAGCGCCCCCATTTGCTTAAAAAGGGAGTTTGTATTCCAAAGAGCCTGTGGGGAGATCTATTAATGATCTCCCATGTCCTTTGTGGCTGTCGCATAATTTCTTGCCCCCTTAGATCTTTTTCTTTCCCAGCACCCCTGCTGTGAGAAGGTCCTTTCTGTCGCTTGGCAGTTGGCCTGAGTACAGAATACGGTGCTGGGTCAGGTTGTGTAAAGAGAACAGCGGACCTTGTTTCCAGAGAGAGTGTCACAGGAGCACCACCATGCATTTACTCTCACCTTATTCTCATCACGCTGGCAGTCCTCAACTTAACAGCATTCTAGTTACAACATTTATAAACTGACCCCACATTTTGACTTTGTAACATCGCTTATGACGCCACTCCAATACATTTATACATATGTGCCGCCCATCTCTGTGACTGAACAGGGCACACCATAAGAACATAAGAAATAGGAGCAGGAGTAGGCCATCTAGCCCTTCGAGCCTGCCCCACCATTCAATAAGATCATGGCTGATCTGAAGGGGATCAGTTCCACTTTCCCGCTTTCTCCCCATAACCCTTAATTCCCCTGTCTGTCAAAAACCTATCTACCCGTGACTTAAATATATTTAGTGAGGCAGCCTCCACCACTTCAATAGGCAGAGAGTTCCAGAGATTCACCACCCTTTGAGTGAAGAAGTTCCTCCTCAACTCCGATCTAAACTGCGCCCCCCCCTTATCTTGAAGCTGTGCCCTCTAGTCCTGCTGTCCTTTCTGAGCGGGAAAAATCTCTCTACCTCTACCCTATCCATCCCTTTCATATCTTATACGTCTCTATAAGATCCCCCCTCATCCTTCTAAACTCCAACGAGTACAGACCCAGTCTATTCAATCTCCCCTCATAAGCTAACCCCCTCATCTCCGGTATCAGCCTAGTGAACCTCCTCTGCACTCCCTCCAAGGCCAAAATATCCTTGCGCAAGTGCGGCGACCAAAACTGCACACAGTACTCCAGCTGCGGCCTCACCAGTGCCCTGTACAGTTGCAGCAAGACCTCCCTACTTTTATATTCTACTTTACCAACTTTACTGGGCTGCAAACAAGTGTTTCATTCTGTCAGTGATCGAATGGCTTCATTCTCTTCCCCATGAGAGACTTGTGATGAGACACACAGCTATCAACAGTCACCTTAGCAACTTGACATGGCAGAAGGTGAGAGCATTTAACTCCACCGGACACCCAGTGAGTGTTTTCCATCCATGGTTCAGGAATTAATCCTTCATTTATAACATTGTTCCTATGGGAAAATCAGTTCTAATTAACGTTTGCAACGCGTTTTTCAGGAACCAATCGTGTCTTATAAGAACATAAGAACCAGGAGCAGGAGTAGGCCATCTCGTCCCTCGAGCCTGCCCCACCATTCAATAAGATCATGGCTGATCTTTTTATGGACTCAGCTCCACTTACCCACCCGCTCACCATAATCCTTAATTCCTTTACTGTTCAAACATTTATCTATCTTTGCCTTAAAAACATTCAATGAGGAAACTTCAACTGATTCACTGGGCAGTGAATTCCACAGATTCACAACCCTTTGTGTGAAGAAGTTCTTCCTCAACTCAGTCCTAAATCTGCTTCCCCTTATTTTGAGGCTATGCCCCCTAGTTCTATTTTCATCTTCCAGTGGAAACAACTTCCCTGCTTCTATTCCCTTCATAATCTTATATGTTTCTATAAGATCTCCTCTCATTCTTCTGAACTCCAATGAGTATAGCCCCAGTCTACTCAGTCTCTCCTCATAAGCCAACCCTCTCAACTCCAGAATCAACCTAGTGAATCTCCTCGGCACCCCTTCCAGTGCCAGTATATCCTTTCTCAAATAAGGAGACCGAAACTGTACACAGTACTCCAGGTGTGGCCTCACCAGCACCTTATACAGCTGCAACATAACCTCGCTGTTTTTAAACTCCATCCCTCTAGCAATGAAGGACAAAATTCCATTTCCTTCTTAATTACCTGCTGTACCTGCAAACCAACTCCTTGAGATTCCTGCACAAGGACACCCAGGTCCCTCTGCACAGCAGCATGCTGCAATTTTTTACCATTTAAATAATGCTCCATTTTGCTGTTATTCTGACCAAAATGGATGAACTCACATTTACCAACATTGTACTCCATCTGCCAGACCCTCGCCCACTCACTTAGACTATCTATGTCTCTTTGCAGACTTTCAGTGCCCTCTGCACACCTTTGTTCTGCCACTCATCTGAGTGTCATCTGTGAATTTGGACACACTGCACTTGGTCCCCAACTCCAAATCATCTATGTAAATTGTAAACAATTGCGGTCCCAACACTGATCCCTGAAGCACACCACTACTCACTGATTGCCATTTACCCCCAGTCTTTGCTTTCAGTTAGTTAATCAATCCTCTATCCATGCTAATACATTTCCTGTAACATTACGTCCATGGACCGCATGTATTGAATGACGGAGCAGGCTCAAGAGGGCACATGGTCTTTTCCTGCTCCTATTTCTTATGTTCTGAAAATGAATAGATTTCATGGCCCACAACAAACTTAAAGGATTTGGAAAACCTGCCTCGTTTCATTGCAACTTGCTAACACACCCACAGCAACGTGACTCCATACTTTACCCTTAAGCCCCCGTCTAAAGGAATAATTGGTGTGCGACAGGAATGTGACATGAAAACTCACACAGGGGCGGTCCAAAGAGTACGGTGTCCAGAGCCTTCAGCTGTAGCTTCTGCCGGTGACTCCGGTCATTCACTTTGAGCAGGGCGCATGCCAGGGTGAGGTTATTCACAGCCAACCTATCAAATCAAAGACAGTAAAGATCAGAACCAAAGAGAGGAACTGGGACGGCAATGGAGACTGAAAGTCAACATCTGCCCGAGCTGCACAGGGACTCAGACACACCGCAGTGTGTGAGGAGTTACAAACAATACTGAACATTGTGCAATCACCAGTGAACATCCCACTTTGACCTTACAGGAGAGGGATGGTGGAAGGAACATAGCAACATAGGGGTTAGAAACGAGAGTAGACAATTCAGCCCTTTGAGCTTGCTCTGTCTTTCTATATAAGAACATAAGAACATAAGAAATAGGAGCAGGAGTTGGCCATCTGGCCCTTCGAGCCTGCCCCGCCCTTCAATAAGATCATGGCTGATCTGTCGTGACTCAGCTCCACCTTCCCGCCCTCTCCCCATAACCCTTAATCCCCTCTCTTATCAAAAACCCATCAACCCGTTTCTTAAAAATATTTAGCGAGGCAGCCTCCACCACTTCAACGGGCAGAGAATTCCAGAGATTCACCACCCTTTGAGTGAAGAAGTTCCTCCTCAACTCTGTTCTAAACCGCCCCCCCTTTATCTTGAGGCTGTGCCCCCTAGTCCTACTGTCTTTTTTGAGCGGGAAGAGTCTCTCCACCTCTATCCTATCCATCCCATTCATCATCTTATATGTCTCAATGAGATCTCCCCTCATTCTTCTAAACTCTAACGAGTACAAGCCTAGTTTATTCAGCCTCTCCTCATAGCTCAATCCCCTCAACTCTGGTATCAGCCTAGTAAACCTCCTCTGCACTCCCTCCAGGGCCAAAATATCCTTGCGCAGGTGCGGCGCCCAAAACTGCACACAGTACTCCAGCTGCGGCCTCACCAATGCCCTATACAGCTGTAGCAAGACCTCCCTACTTTTATATTCAATCCCCCTCACTATGAAGGCCAGCATCCCATTCGCCTTCCTGACCACCTGCTGCACCTGGAAGCTGGGTTTTTGCGACTCATGCACAAGGACCCCGAGGTCCCTCTGCACCGTCGCCTGCTGCAGTTTTTCGCCCCGTAAGTAATAGTCCTTCCTACCATTCCTCCTACCAAAGTGGACCACCTCACACTTGCCAACATTAAATTCCATTTGCCATTTCCTGGCTCATTCGCCCAGCCTATCTAGATCCTTCTGCAGACTATCCACACCCTCTGCACAATTTGCCTTTCCCCCAATCTTGGTGTCATCAGCAAATTTCGACACCCTGCACTCGGTTCCTTCCTCCAGATCATCTATATAAATGGTAAATAGCTGAGGCCCCAGCACCGACCCCTGGGGCACCCCACTAGTCACCAACCGCCAATCCGAATAGCACCCATTGACCCCCACTCTCTGCCTCCTATTTGACAACCACGCTATCCACGCTAACACCCTACCCCCAACTCCATGTCCCCTGACCTTCTGCAATAACCTCTTGTGAGGTACCTTGTCAAACGCCTTCTGAAAATCCAGAAAGACCACATCCACCGGCTCTCCTCTATCCACTGCCCTAGACACATCCTCATAGAACTCCAGTAAATTTGTCAGACACGACTTCCCTTTAATGAAACCGTGTTGCGTTCGCCCTATCAAGCAATTCCCCTCAAGATGCCTCGCTATTTCCTCCTTAATGACGGATTCTAACATTTTACCTAGCACAGACGTTAAACTAATAATAATAATTCCCCGCCTTTTGCCATCATGGCTGATCTCCTTCTCATACTAACTCCACTTCCCTGTCTTTTCCCCATCACCCTTTGTCCCACTTTTGATCGAATACGTATCTGTATTTTTCTTAAATCCATTGACTGATTCTGTACCCACTGCACCCTGTGGCAGTGAGTTCCGTAGATTCTCTGTGAGAAGGTGCTGTTCCTTGTCTCTCTGTTGAACCTCCCCCCTTTTACTCTACACAGCCTCCGGGGGGGGGGGGGGGGGGGGGGGGGTTTAGAACGGAGTTGAGGAGGAACTTCTTCACTCAAAGGATGGTGAATCTCTGGAATTCTCTGCCAACACTGCAGGTTTTTGACAGACAAGGGAATTAAGGGTTATGGGGAGAAAGCGGGAAAATGGAACTGCTCCACTTCAGATCAGCCATGATCTTATTGAATGGCGGGGCAGGCGCGAGGGGTAGATGGCCTACTCCTGCTCCTATTTCTTATGTTCTTACAACTATGACCTCTTGTCCTTGGAAGGAATTGGTAAGGCAGCTGAAGATTATTAGGCTGAGGACACTTCCCTCAGATGCCCTGATACATAATGCCCACAAAACAAAAAGCTGAGACAATCTAACAGCTTTGCCATCATTTGTACTCATGTCAACTTTTTATTTCCAGTCATTGGTTTGTGAAATTCAGCCAGTTTTGTGCTTTTAACCAACACTCGTGAAGTCGACTGAGATGCCACAAGAGATTCCACTCAGGAACTTTAAGAGGCAGGCACTGGGAACTGCCACCATCAATCAGGAGTGCAGTCAAAGGTAGATGCTGAAGTTGCACAAATCCAGTGTACCTTATAATCACCTTATAATCACTTCAGCATCAGACAGCATTTGAATAGAATGTACTCTGGGGCATGGCAACTTCAGAGTTTAGGCATAGGCATATTCCCATTCTCTGTGTCACCTTCACACCCTGGCCTGGGGCTGGGGCCAGCTCAGGCTTCTCCGTTAATGACAGCCCAGGCTGCAATGAAGGAACCAGCAAATTGGATAATGAACAGGCTGAAAAAAACAACAAATTGCTGGTGATTAATTGTGGTGTTAATTGCAGCACTGAAACCAGATCCAGGAACTTGTCATGAACATGTTTCAGAATCACCAGTGGTGAAGCTGCTTTAAAAACAGCCTCTGACATACACACAATGCCTAATTGTGCATATAGAGAGCGAGAACACTACACAAAGCTCAGTAAATCACATTTAATCACACTGTCACTAACTGCAATCAATACAGACTCAGGCAAGGCAACAAAGGGAATCGTGATTCCACAATGAACAAAGTACATTCATGGGAACACAGGAAGTTGTTTCCCTGGATCTAACTCTGAAATACAGGCAAATACACAGGTGAGACTGGCTGTGGGTCAGCTCAGTTACCACCCACATCCTCCCTGTATTCCCTGACGGAGGGCTATATATCTCACATCATCAGCCCCACATCTCCACTGGCCAGACTAAAAAAATAACTTGCATTTATACAATCCCTTTTGGAGAAGGTTTGGAAAGGGAGTGGGAGTATTCTCACAGACCCGGTGCCACTCTCACAGACTGGGAGTTGGTTTAGTTCAGTTGACTGGATGGCTGGCTTATCATGCAGAGTGATGCCAACACTGCAGGTTCAATTCCCACATCAGCTGAGGTTTTCTCAACTTTGTTCCTGGCCCTAGGTTTTTTGATTTGATTTATTACTGTCACATGTATTAACATAGACGTCGCTGGATTCCGGGGAAGTGCCGGAAGATTGGAAAACGGCTAATGTTACGCCGTTGTTTAAGAAGGGTGCCAGGCAAAAGGCGGGGAATTATAGGCCGGTTAGTTTAACGTCTGTGGTAGGTAAAATGTTAGAAACCGTCATTAAGGAGGAAATAGCGAGGCATCTTGAGGGGAATTGCTTGACAGGGCGGACGCAACACGGTTTCATTAAAGGGAAGTCGTGTCTGACAAATTTACTGGAGTTCTATGAGGATGTGTCTAGGGCAGTGGATGGAGGAGAGCCGGTGGATGTGGTCTTTCTGGATTTTCAGAAGGCGTTTGACAAGGTACCTCACAAGAGGTTATTGCAGAAGGTCAGGGGACATGGAGTTGGGGGTAGGGTGTTAGCGTGGATAGAGGATTGGTTGTCAAATAGGAGGCAGAGAGTGGGGGTCAATGGATGCTATTCGGATTGGCGGTTGGTGACTAGTGGGGTGCCCCAGGGGTCGGTGCTGGGGCCTCAGCTATTTACCATTTATATAGATGATCTGGAGGAGGGAACCGAGTGCAGGGTGTTGAAATTTGCTGATGACACCAAGATTGGGGGAAAGGCAAATTGTGCGGAGGGTGTGGAGAGTCTGCAGAAGGATCTAGATAGGCTGGGCGAATGGGCCAGGAAATGGCAAATGGAATTTAATGTTGGCAAGTGTGAGGTGGTCCACTTTGGTAGGAGGAATGGTAGGAAGGACTATTACTTACGGGGCGAAAAACTGCAGCAGGCGACGGTGCAGAGGGACCTCGGGGTCCTTGTGCATGAGTCGCAAAAACCCAGCTTGCAGGTGCAGCAGGTGGTCAGGAAGGCGAATGGGATGCTGGCCTTCATAGCGAAGGGGATTGAATATAAAAGTAGGGAGGTCTTGCTGCAGCTGTATAGGGCATTGGTGAGGCCGCAGCTGGAGTACTGTGTGCAGTTTTGGGCGCCGCACCTGCGCAAGGATATTTTGGCCCTGGAGGGAGTGCAGAGGAGGTTTACTCGGCTGATACCGGAGTTGAGGGGATTGAGCTATGAGGAGAGGCTGAATAAACTAGGCTTGTACTCGTTAGAGTTTAGAAGAATGAGGGGAGATCTCATTGAGACGTATAAGATGATGAATGGGATGGATAGGATAGAGGTGGAGAGACTGTTCCCGCTCAAAAAAGACAGTAGGACTAGGGGGCACAGCCTCAAGATAAATGGGGGGGCGGTTTAGAACAGAGTTGAGGAGGAACTTCTTCACTCAAAGGGTGGTGAATCTCTGGAATTCTCTGCCCGTTGAAGTGGTGGAGGCTGCCTCGCTAAATATTTTTAAGAAACGGGTTGATGGGTTTTTGATAAGAGAAGGGATTAAGGGTTATGGGGAGAGGGCGGGAAGGTGGAGCTGAGTCACGACAGATCAGCCATGATCTTATTGAATGGCGGGGCAGGCTTGAAGGGCCAGATGGCCTACTCCTGCTCCTATTTCTTATGTTCTTATGTAGAGACAGGATTTATAGTTATTTGGAGAGTATTGAGTTGATTAGAGACAGTCAGCATGGTTTTGTAGCAGGTAGACTTACTAACCTTATCGAGTTCTTTGAGAAAGTGACCAAAGAGGTGGATAGGGGTAAGGTAGTTGATATGGTGTATATGGATTTTAGCAAGGCGTTTGATAAGGTTCACCATGGTAGGCTTCTGCAGAAAATGCAGATGTATGGGATTGGGGGTGATCTAGGTAATTGGATCAGGAATTGGCTAGCGGATAGGAGACAGAGGGTGGTGGTTGATGGTAAATATTCATCATGGAGTTCGGTTACGAGTGGTGTGCCTCAGGGATCTGTTTTGGGGCCACTGCTGTTTGTAATTTTTATTAATGATCTGGATGAGGGTATAGTTGGGTGGATTAGTAAGTTTGCTGATGACACCAAAGTCAGAGGTGTGGTAGATTGTGAGGAAGGGTGTCATAGTTTGCAGGGTGACTTAGAAAGGTTGCAGAGCTGGGCCGAGAGGTGGCGGATGGAGTTTAATGTGGAGAAGTGTGAGGTAATTCATTTCGGTAGGAATAACAGATGTGTTAAGTATAGGGCTAACGGGAGGACTTTGAATAGTGTGGAGGAGCAGAGGGATCTAGGTGTATGTGTACATAGATCCCTGAAAGTTGGGAATCAAGTGGATAAGGTTGTTAAGAAGGCATACGGTGTCTTGGCGTTTATTGGTAGGGGGATTGAATTTAGGAGTCGCAGTGTCATGATGCAACTGTACACAACTCTGGTGCGGCCGCACTTGGAGTACTGTGTGCAGTTCTGGTCCCCACATTACAGGGAGGATGTGGAGGCTTTGGAGAGGGTGCAGAGGAGGTTTACCAGGATGTTGCCTGGTATGGAGGGGAGATCCTATGAGGAGAGACTGAGAGATTTGGGGTTGTTTTCGCTGGAAAGAAGGCGGCTAAGAGGGGATCTCATTGAAACATATAAGATGATTAGAGGTTTAGACAGGGTAGATAGTGATAGCCTTTTTCCTAGGATGGAGAAAGCTAGCACGAGGGGGCACAACTTTAAATTAAGGGGGGGGTAGTTATAGGACTGATGTCAGGGGTAGGTTCTTTACCCAGAGGGTGGTGAGGGACTGGAATGCCCTGCCAGCTGCAGTTGTAAATGCACCTAGTTTGGGGGCGTTTAAAAGATCTGTGGATAGGTTTCTGGACGAAAAGGGACTGGTTTAGGTTAGTGGGTCATTGTTTTGTAACTGGTCGGCGCAACATCGTGGGCCGAAGGGCCTGTTCTGCGCTGTAATGTTTTATGTTCTATGTTCTATACAGTGAAAAATATTGTTTCTTGCATGCTATACTGACAAAGCATACCGTTCATAGAGAAGGAGTTTTAGAAGCATAGAACAAGAGTAAAAGATAGAATTAGAAGGTATGCTCGGCATAGCTTGCAAGAAGTCACCTCGCTCCAGCACCATCTTGGATTGAGGTGGTGATCCTCAGGTTAAATCACCGCCAGTCACAGCCTGTGGTTATCTGAGACTATGGCAGCTTTGGCCGTATGACAGGTGTGGACAGGTGTGACAGGCCTGAACATGGCGATGTTCAGGGCCATTCTGAGCGATCAGGGTCAATATTGTGGGTACTGATTTGAGGCTTGCCTTTGCACAAACTCAAAATGCTCTCACAGACTGAGAGTGAACAGACAGTGCCGTCTTTGGCTCTCTCAACTGTTTACGATGCAGTGTGTGCACTGGATCACACCATGTTAACTCCATGACCAAAATGATTTGAGGGGAGCGGATTAGGAATGGTGATGCTGAATGGCGTGATTGGACGTTCCAGGGTCAGAGTGAGGATTGTGGAATAAGGGGGAAGACCAGTCAGTTCCTCTGCTCCTGTCTTTGGCACTCAGCTTACTCACGGGTATTTGATTCCAGCTGAAGCAATTGCCTGGGTTGTTCTATTAGCACAAGTTGTACTTTGCCAAGTGATACCTCCCTTCCAGGGAACTGCTGCACAAAGGCAAGCAAAGCTGTCAGCAGGACGAGATTCAGATGAACAACACACAGTCTCTGGCAGAGACAGATGGATGGCTCTCTCTGATCAGACAGATGGATGGCTTTCTCTGTTGAAGTGCCAAACCACACCCAAAGGCTGCCAACATGAGTCTTTCAGCACTCCCAGAATGAAAGAAGCCAGAAATCCAGCCTGGAAGGTTGAAGGGCCAACACAGATAGGAGACTGCTTTACAAATCCAGATGCTCCACTGGAAAAACAACATGACTAATATTCTCAAAGCAAGCCAATGTTCCAAATAAACCCTGTCATCCAAGTCCAGCTGGTAATCTGCCCAGACACCATATCCAAAGTCAGGCAATGGACAGAAATACAATCACCAATAGGCACAGTGCCCTGAGTCAGGAGTGTTTCAAAGATAACGGATTCCCGTTTATACTACCAGAATGAGCCAGGGCTGAAGGGGGATTGGGCGAATCAAGCGCTTTTTCAATGATCTGTTTTGGGCCCACTGTGGGTGAGTGGGGGGGGGAGTGTGGGTGTGTGTGCGTGTGTGAGGAGGTGTATCTGATACGGACTGGGTAAGGGAAGACGGTGAGGAGGGAAATGTCCTTGACCCATGTGTCATACCAACCTTGGCATATCGTGTCCATTTATGTGCAGTTTTCTGAAGTGCTCTTCATACTGTGGTAACTCCACATAGTTGATGAGCCATTCGATGACCTCCTCTCCCGTCCAGTTAAATACTGCATGAAGGAAACAAGAAGATATGATTAGGTGCCAATACGCTCTGGTCAAGGAGCTGCAAGGATGTGGAGATTTGGTAATGGGGCAGAAATCGAGTCCTTGCGTGAGAACTTCAAACTGGTGTTGTAGGACTTCTTACGAGGAGCTGCCCCACAGACTGTGTGTAACCAGTCTGAAAACTCAGCCCACAGCTCACCAACACCTCCAAGTACCAAAAACAGAGATTAAACCACATTCACTCACATGGCCTTGTGACAGCAATGAAGGAAGGACTGAGATAAGGCATTGTCATAACGTACAAGTTGAAGAATGAGTGGGAAGAACATTATATTTTTAATATACTGAGGAAAAGCTGGACTGAAATCTAAACAACTCCTTCAAGTTTCTGAAGCGTTCCTGGCTGAACAAGCCCCACATGGGTGGCATGATGGCACAGTGGATGAACAAGCCCACACTGTAACACAGAGCTACATCCATCTGAAAGCTATGGGTTTGATCCCTTGACTCTTATCACATCTGAACTGATCACAGCATCACTGGAAAGCATGTGCATGGATATCAGTAAGAATACAGGGAGATAGTGTAATGATGTGCTGTAACTGTCTTTGTTCTTTAGGGTTTTAGTTCAGTCTGGCAGCATGGTCAGTGCAGGCTTGAAGGGCCGAAGGGCCTTGTTCCTGTGCTGTAATTGTCTTTGTTCTTCATCATTCCTACTGTGGTTGAACTGTCCACCTCAGCTCACAATCTTAAACAAGTTAAACTTAAACATGGGGGTGGCACGGTGGCACAGGGGTTCGCACTGCTGCCTCACAGCCCCAGGGATTTGGATTTGATTCCCGGCTTGGGCCGCTGTCTGTGCAGAGTCTGCACATTCTCCCGTGTCTGCATGGGTTTCGTCTGGGTGCTCCAGTTTCCTCCCACAGTCTTAAAGACACGCTGATTAGACGCACTGGCCATGCTAAATTCTCCCTCAGTGTACCCGAACAGGCGACTAGGGGAATTTCACAGTAACTTCATTGCAGTATTAATGTAAGCCTTCTTTGTGACTAATACATAAACTTCAACTTTAAATTTTAAGTTATTCAGAAATGAAACTCAGCAACATTCATCTGGAGAGTAACAGAGGAGAAAACCAAGACAGTATCAACTATCAGCTGGGTTTAAATGGTCTCTACTCACTGTTAACAGTTTTGTAGCTCCTGCACTGGCCCTGTCCTGGATTTCGATAAAATGAAGTATCATCTTGCAGAGTGATGTGACAGAAAATCATTTCAATGAAATGGGCATTCACAATTCAGTCCAGAGTGAGCATAATGTCACAACACAGAGTACACCTAACAATTCACTTCTGCTTAATGTATCTAACCTGGGAGTATTCACTGCGATAGTGAAAAGGTTCTGTACCTATCTCATATGGGAGTCAGTTATAGGGTCATAGAAGTTTACAGCATGGAAACAGGTCCTTTGGCCCAACTTGTCCATGCTGCAGAGTGTTCAATGTGACATTGCTGTATGAGTATACATTGTAAATAAGACGGTATACACTATATTAACATAAATGAATTTTATTGGGGAATGTTTAAAATGTGATGTAGTTACATGTCCTATCCAAGAATGCTAAGGGAGCCTGGGGATGCACCTGCCCATGCATTTTTGCTGCTGCTAGGTTCATAATAGTGCTACGGGGTTTATAATAGTGGTACGGGGTTTATAATAGTGCTACGGGGTTTATAATAGTGCTACGGGGTTTATAATAGTGCTACGGGGTTTATAAAAGTGGTACGGGGTTTATAGAAGTGTCACAGGGTTCATAATAGTGTTAGGGGGTTTAGTAGCCAACCTCTGTCCAGAGCACAGAGTGACAAGTTCCCCAGCAGTGCCTTTACCTTCAGAGCTCTTCCACGATTTCCACAGGTCTTCCACGCTGATCAGCTTGTCCCCTCCGTGAAAGCTGCTGTGCTTCGCTGCGGCATCTTGGTAGTTCAAGTCTTCCCGCAAAAACTGCCAGATACAAAAAATATTGAGAGTAATGATTAAGGGGATACAGACAGTCGCTTGTCCAGGATATTTGTATCAGCTTAATGCCTTGTGATAGCACCTACTCCCACGTCACCTTAAAAATCAGGTATGCTCTATGGCCAGTCTCCTAGCTGGCTGACCACGCCGCTCCCTGTATTGTCTACAACACAGTGTTGCAAATGCAGCTGTACCAAAAGCCAAAGCTGTCTGAAAACAGACATTTTTAACAATGCAGCTGAAATGTCATTTTGGAGTTTTGAGTTTTAACAAAAAGGAAAGGCTTAGTTTACACACATTGATTCAAACTAACACATCAAGTTTTACTGAAAGGTACTCTCACTTAGTACAGTGTGGTGCCTGACTAGTTACCCATGTCGCCACTTGCACACTGGTCAATTCCCTTGCCCCAAGCAACCCTTTACCTGAACAGTCAAGGTCCGACTGCCTGATACAAAAGCCAGCAGGATGTGAAATGCAGCACCACCTGGTCCACAGGCTGCTGGTTTTCAGGCACTGTACGTGCAGTTACCACAAGCAACAAGCTCCCAGTAAAAGCAGTTAACACTATGCTCATCAACTCCTTTGGAATTTGCTGGGTGAACATATAGTCAAAAATGAAATGGGAATTTTGCCAATCTCTTTCCCACAAACCCCACCCCTTCATGACAAAGTGACATGAAAGACTCTTCCTCACGTAACAATAAATGGGGCACTTACGGAATAATGGTAGGAAGGACTATTACTTACGTGGCGAAAAACTGCAGCAGGCGACGGTGCAGAGGGACCTCGGGGTCCTTGTGCATGAGTCGCAAAAACCCAACCTGCAGGTGCAGCAGGTGGTCAGGAAGGCAAATGGGATGCTGGCCTTCATAGTGAGGGGGATTGAATATAAAAGTAGGGAGGTCTTGCTGCAGCTGTATAGGGCATTGGTGAGGCCGCAGCTGGAGTACTGTGTGCAGTTTTGGGCGCCGCACTTACGCAAGGATATTTTGGCCTTGGAGGGAGTGCAGAGGAGGTTTACTAGGCGGATACCGGAGTTGAGGGGGTTGAGCTATGAGGAGAGGCTGAATAAACTAGGCTTGTACTCGTTAGAGTTTAGAAGAATGAGGGGCGATCTCATTGAGACGTATAAGATGATGAATGGGATGGATAGGATAGAGGTGGAGAGGCTCTTCCCGCTCAGAAAGGACAGTAGAACTAGAGGACACAGCCTCAAGATAAAGGGGGGGGGGCGGTTTAGAACGGAGTTGAGGAGGAACTTCTTCACTCAAAGGGTGGTGAATCTCTGGAATTCTCTGCCCGTTGAAGTGGTGGAGGCTGCCTCGCTAAATATTTTTAAGACGCGGGTTGATGGGTTTTTGATAAGCGAGGGGATTAAGGGTTACGGGGAGAGGGCGGGAAAGTGGAAATGTACATAGAACATAGAACATTACAGCGCAGAACAGGCCCTTCGGCCCACAATGTTGCACCGACCAGTTACAAAAACAATGACCCACTAACCTAAACCAATCCCTTTTTGTCCATAAACTGAGCCACGACAGATCAACCATGATCTTACTGAATAGCGGGGCAGGCTCGAAGGGCTAGATGGCCTACTCCTGCTCCTATTTCTTATGTTCTAATGTTCTTATATAATCCCAGAACATTGAGAGTTAGTCTGACCTCAGCTTGGACAGCAGCTCATGATCTGATAAAGGATCTCAACTCCCAACCTGACTAGGAATGGGCACAGATCTGCCAGGATTTCAATCATTATCCATCAGGGCTACAAAAGCACTCATTGATAAAGCATTGCGTCAGGATGTATGTATCTGAAACCCTACTCCATGCTTTATGTTGGAACACAATTTTGCGATTTTCAAGAAGACAAATAAACTAGTCTTAAGGAAAGATTACAGTATTCCCTAAACACAAAGCCAGTTATTAGAAACCATACTAACAGATTACTACATTAAGTGTACTGTCAGGTCAGGATAGTGGAGGAGGTGCAAACTGAATCAGGGTTTTACTGATAGCCTGGAGGAATTCCAAGGGCTGGAGGACTTGGGAGCTGCTGAGATGGAGCCACACCCAGTGAGGGTGTGGCGTGGAAGAGGAGGGAAGGAACAGGGCTTCGGGAGGGGGGTAGAAACAGCAGAGCATGAGGAAGTGGAAAGCCTTTGGCTCTGTGCCAGCTCTTTACCGAAACATTGAGAAACTAACTCCACTCTCTCTGCGGTTTATATAATTATCCACATTCTTCCTTAAAACATGTACTAATCTCCAACTGTGATCTTATGGGAAATGAGCCAGACCAGGTGCTAGACTTGGAAGTTGGTGTGCACTTTGGTGATAGTGACCACAATTCGGTTACGTTCACCTTAGTGATGGGAAGGGATAGGCATAAACCTCGGGTCAGTAGTTTTAGCTGGGGTAAGGGTAATTATGAGGCTATTGGGAGTGAATTAGGAAGCATAGATTGGACTAGGAGATTACAGGGACTGGGAACGTCCGAAATGTGGAGTTTTTTCAAGGAGCAGCTACTGCGAGATCTTGATAGGTATGTCCCTGTCAGGCATGGAGGAATTGGTAGATCTAGGGAACCGTGGTGCACTAAAAGAGTTGAGTCGATGGTTAAAAAGAAAAAGGAGGCTTATGTTCGGATGAGATTTGAGGGCTCAGGTAGTGCACTAGAAAGCTTTAGATTGGCTAGGAGGGAGTTGAAGAGTGAGTTAAGAAGGGCTAAAAGAGGACATGAGAAGACTTTGGCTGATAAGATTAAGGAGAATCCTAAGGTGTTCTATAGGTATGTCAAAAATAGAAGGTTGGTCAGGGCAAGATTAGGGCCAGTTACAGACAGCAGAGGGAAGTTGTGTGTGGAACCGGAGGAGATTGGAGAAGCATTGAACCAATATTTCTCTTCGGTGTTCACGCAGGGGGACATGAATATAGCTGAGGAGGACACTGGGTTGCAGGGGTGTAAAATAGACAGTATTACGGTTGATAAGGGGGATGTGCTGGATATTCTTGAGGGGTTGAAAATAGATAAGTCCCCTGGTCCGGATGGGATCTACCCTAGGATTCTTTGGGAGGCTAGAGAGGTGGTTGCAGAGCCTCTGGCTCTGATCTTCAGGTCGTCATTGGTCTCTGGTGTAGTCCCGGAGGATTGGAGGATAGCGAATGTTGTCCCATTGTTTAAGAAGGGGAACAGAAACTTTGCGGGGAATTATAGACCGGTGAGTCTCACTTCTGTTGTGGGCAAGGTTTTAGAAAAAATTATTAGGGATAGGATTTATAGTTATTTGGAGTGTAATGAATTGATTAGAAATAGTCAGCATGGTTTTGTAGCGGGTAGGTTGTGCCTTACTAACCTTATTGAGTTTTTTGATAAGGTGACCAAAGAGGTGGATGGGGGCAAGGCAGTTGATGTGGTATATATGGATTTTAGTAAGGCATTCGATAAGGTTCACCATGGTAGGCTTCTGCAGAAAATGCAGATGTATGGGATTGTGGGTAATCGAGGAAATTGGATCAGAAATTGGCTATCAGATAGGAGACAGAGGGTGGTGGTTGATGGTAAATATTCATCATGGAGTTCGGTTACGAGTGGTGTGCCTCAGGGATCTGTTTTGGGGCCACTGCTGTTTTCTAATCTTTATTAATGATCTGGATGAGGGTATAGTTGGGTGGATTAGTAAATTTGCTGATGACACCAAAGTCGGAGGTGTGGTAGATTGTGAGGAAGGGTGTCATAGTTTGCAGGGAGACTTAGATAGGTTGCAGAGCTGGGCCGAGAGGTGGCGGATGGAATTTAATGCGGAGAAGTGTGAGGTAATTCATTTTGGTAGGAATAACAGATGTGTTGAGTATAGGGCTAACGGGAGGACTTTGAATAGTGTGGAGGAGCAGAGGGTTCTAGGTGTATGTGTACATAGATCCCTGAAAGTTGGGAATCAAGTAGATAAGGTTGTTAAGAAGGCGTACGGTGTCTTGGCGTTTATTGGTAGGGGGATTGAATTTAAGAGTCGCACCGTTATGTTGCAACTGTACACTACTCTGGTGCGGCCGCACTTGGAGTATTGTGTGCAGTTCTGGTCCCCACATTACAGGAAGGATGTGGAGGCTTTGGAGAGGGTGCAGAGGAGGTTTACTAGGATGTTGCCTGGTATGGTGGGGAGGTCCTATGAGGAGAGACTGAGGGATTTGGGGTTGTTTTCGTTGGAAAGAAGGCGGCTAAGAGGGGATCTTATTGAAACATATAAGATGATTAGAGGTTTAGATAGGGTGGACAGTGATAGCCTTTTTCCTCGGATGGAGAAAGCTAGCACGAGAGGGCATGGCTTTAAATTAAGGGGGGGTAGCTACAGGACGGATGTCAGGGGTAGGTTCTTTACCCAGCGGGTGGTGAGGGATTGGAATGCCCCGCCTGCTGCAGTTGTAAATGCACCGTAGTTTGGGGGCGTTTAAGAGATCTGTGGATAGGTTTATGGACAAAAAGGGATTGGTATAGGCTAGTGGGTCATTGTTTTTGTAACTGGTCGGCGCAACATCGTGGGCCGAAGGGCATGTTCTGCGCTGTAATGTTCTAAGTTCTATGTGCCAACCTTCTGTGAAGACATCTTCCCGTTCCCCCACAACAGACAAAGGAAGCGATACTTCCATAAGAGAGGGAGAAAGCTCCAGAAAATTAAAAATTGTACTTGTGGCAAGAAAAGAGAGGGACAAGGTGGACTGTGACCATGTTCACACCCCAACACAGGGCAGCACAATGGAATATTCAGTCAATGTATCTGTAGCAGGCCTGTCTCACCTCCTTTGCAACATATTAATGCAATGCTCAGGGTTATACCTCAACACAAGCAGGGAATGACTAAGACTTTCATGCTTATAATTTGCATTGCTTTACACGGGATTTAAAACTCAGAAAAGCTACAGGAAAAGCAACACATAATGCGTCACGGAAGATTGTCTTAATGCATCTCAAAATTATTCACCATTCTACCCCCGCCAGTAACAAGCCTACACCCAGCAGAACTACCTGACTTCAGCACCCTGTGTGATCTGGGTAGAACTGCTTAATATCTGCACAAATTGAGTTTGCATCTATCTCCAGGCCCGTCCGCACCAGTACTGTAACCCAGTGTTATACAGTGATAGACCCGTCCCCACCAGTACTGTACCCCAGTGTTATACAGTGACAGACCTGTCCCCACCAGTACTGTACCCCAGTGTTATACAGTGACAGACCTGTCCCCACCAGCACTGTACCCCAGTGTTATACAGCGATAGGCCTGTCCCCACCAGCAATTTAACCCAGTGTTATACAGTGATAGACCCGTCCCCACCAGTACTGTACCCCAGTGTTATACAGTAACAGACCTGTCCCCACCAGTACTGTACCCCAATGTTATACAGCGACAGGCCTGTCCCCACCAGCACTGTACCCCAGTGTTATACAGTGACAGACCCGTCACCACCAGTACTGTACCCCAGTGTTATACAGTGACAGACCCACCCCCACCAGTACTGTACCCCAGGGTTATACAGTGACAGACCTGTCCCCACTAGCACTGTACCCTAGTGTTATACAGCGACAGACCCATCTCCACAAGTACTGTACCCCAGTGTTATACAGTGACAGACCCGTCTCCACCAGTACTGTACCCCAGTGTTATACAGTGACAGACCCGTCCCCACCAGTACTGTACCCCATTGTTATACAGTGACTGACCCATCATCACCAGCACTGTACCCCAGTGTTATACAGGGATAGACCCGTCCCCACCAGCACTGTACCCCAGTGTTATACAGGGATAGACCCGTCCCCACCAGCACTGTACCCCAGTGTTACACAGTGACAGACCCGTCCCCATCAGTACTGTACTGTAGTGTTATACAGTTACAGACCAGTCCCCACAAGTATTGTACCCCAGTGTTATGAAGTGACAGACCTGTCTCCACCAGTACTGTACCCCAGTGTTATCCAGTGACAGACCCGTCCCCACCAGTACTGTGCCCCAGTGTTATGAAGTGACAGACCTGTCTCCACCAGCACTGTACCCCAGTGTTATACAGCGACAGGCCTGTCCCCACCAGCAATTTAACCCAGTGTTATACAGTGATAGACCCGTCCCCACCAGTACTGTACCCCAGTGTTATACAGTAACAGACCTGTCCCCACCAGTACTGTACCCCAATGTTATACAGCGACAGGCCTGTCCCCACCAGCACTGTACCCCAGTGTTATACAGTGACAGACCCGTCCCCACCAGTACTGTACCCCAGTGTTATACAGTGACAGACCTGTCCCCACTAGCACTGTACCCCAGTGTTATACAGAGACAGACCCATCTCCACAATTACTGTACCCCAGTGTTATACAGTAACAGACCCGTCCCTACCAGTACTGTACCCCAGTGTTATACAGTGACAGACCCGTCCCCACCAGTACTGTACCCCAGTGTTATACAGTGACAGACCCGTCCCCACCAGTACTGTACTCATAAGAACATAAGAAATAGGAGCAGGAGTAGGCCATCTAGCCCTTCGAGCCTGCCCCGCCATTCAATAAGATCATGGCTGATCTGAAGCAGATCAGTTCCACTTTCCCAGTTTCTCCCCATAACCTTTAATTCCCTTGTCTACCAAAAACCTATCTACCCGTGACTTAAATATATTTAGCGAGGTAGCCTCCACCACTTCAACGGGCAGAGAATTCCAGAGATTCACCACCCTTTCAGTCAAGAAGTTCCTCCTCAACTCTGATCTAAACTGACCCATGCCCTTATCTTGAGGCTGTGCCCTCTAGTCCTGCTATCCTTTCTAAGCGGGAAGAATCTCTCTACCTCTACTCTATCCATCCCCTTCATTATCTTATACATCTCTAGAAGATCTCCCCTCACCCTTCTAAACTCCAACGAGTACAAACTTAGTCTATTTAATCTCTCTTCATAGTTCAACCCCCTCATCTCTGGTATCAGCCTAGTAAACTTCCTAGGGAAGTTGAAGTGCAGATAGGGAAACAGATTCTGGAGAGATGTATTAATAACAGAGTTGTCGTGATGGGAGACTTCAATTTCCCAAACATCGACTGGAATATCCCTAGGGTAAGGGGTTTGGATGGGGAGGAGTTTGTTAGGTGTGTTCAGGAAGGTTTCCTGACACAGTATGTGGATGAGCCTACGAGGGGAGAGGCTGTACTTGACCTGGTACTGGCAAATGAACCAGGGCAGGTGATGGATCTCTCGGTAGGAGAGCATCTTGGGAATGGTGACCATAATTCTATCTCCTTCACAATTGCATTGGAACGAGATAGGATCAGGCAGGCTAGGAAGGTGTTTGTTTGGAGTAAGGGAAGATACGAAGAAGTCAGGAAGTTACTTGGACAAATAAACTGGAAGGAGGCATTCTTAGGGAAAAGTACCGAAGGAAGGTGGCGGATATTCAAGGAATGTTTGTCTGGAGCTATGCATGACAACATTCCGATGAGACAAGGGGGTTTTGGTAGGTCGCGGGAACCTTGGTGCAGGAAGGCTGTGTTGAACCTAGTCAGGAGGAAAGGGAAGGTGTACAAAAGGTTCAGGGAACTAGGAGAGGTTAAGGATCTTGAGGAGTATAAGGACTGTAGAAAGGAGCTTAAAAGGGAAATTAGGAGAGCCAGAAGGGGTCATGAGAAGACCTTGGCGGGTAAGATTAAGGAGAATCCCAAGGCCTTCTATAAATATGTGAAAGGTAAAAGGATGAGAAGAGAAGGGATAGGACCTATAAAAGGTGAAGGGGGAAAGGTCTGTGTGGAACCAGAAGAAATGGCAGAGATGCTCAATGAGTACTTTGCCTCAGTATTCATGGTGGAAGCTGATCTGGGAGATTTTGCCACGGATTTGCAGCAGATGGAAAAGATTGAGTTTGTGGATATTTAGGTGGAGGATGTGTTAGAACTTTTGAATTCTATCAAGATAGATAAGTCGCCGGGACCAGATGGGATATACCCCAGGATACTGTGGGAGGCGAGGGAAGTAATTGCGGAGCCCCTGGCGATGATCTCTGCGTCGTCAATGGAGACGGGAGAGGTTCCGGAAGATTGGAGGATTGCGGATGTAGTCCCTATTTTCAAGAAAGGGAACAGAGATAGCCAGGGAAATTACCGACTGGTGAGTCTGACCTCAGTGGTTGGTAAGCTGATGGAGAGGCTTCTGAGGGACAAGATTTACGAACATTTGGAGAGGTTTGACGTGATCAGGAATAGTCAGCATGGATTTGTCAAGGGCAGGTCGTGCCTTACCAGCCTAGTTGAGTTCTTCGATAATGTGACTGAACACATTGACGAAGGAAGTGCAGTGGACGTGGTGTACATGGACTTCAGCAAGGCGTTTGATAATGTCCCCCATGCAAGACTTCTTGAGAAGGTGAGAGGGTATGGGATCCAAGGGCCTTTGGCCTTGTGGATCCAGAACTGGCTTGCCACTTTAAGACTTGAATAGCAGGTTAGGTGTAAGGATTCGCATTCTAATCAGTAATCTCTAAACTGTCTGTGCTTTATATGCTCTGTCTGAGGCCAGAACTCTCCATTCACCTGACGAAGAGGCAGTCCCCTCGAAAGCTTGTGAGAATATTATCAAATAAATAGGTTGGACTAAAACCTGGTGTTGTCAGACTTTTTACTGTGTTATTGCCTGCAGAAGGCAGAGAGTAGTTGTGGATGGAGGTCAGTCACCAGTGGAGTGCCCCAGGGATCTGTTCTAGGACCCCTGTTGTTTGTCATTTTCATAAATGACCTGGATGAGGAAGTGGAGGGATGGGTAAGTAAGTTCGCTGATGACACGAAGGTCGGTGGTGTTGTGGATGGTCTGGAAGGATGTCAAAAGTTGCAGCAGGACATAAATAGGATGCAGGAATGGGCGGAGAAGTGGCAGATGGGCTTCAACGCGGATAAATGCATCGTCGTCCATTTTGGCAGAACCAACGGGATGAACGAGTACACTATCAAGGGCAGGAGTCTCAGTAGTGTTGAAGAGCAGAAGGATCTTGGGGTCCGGGTCCACAGGACTCTTAAATCGGCCTCGCAGGTGGAGGAGGTGGTCAAGAAGGCGTATGGTGTACTGGCCTTCATTAATCGAGGGATTGAGTTTAGGAGTCGGGAGGTAATGCTGCAACTTTATAAGACCCTTGTCAGACCTCATTTGGAGTACTGTGCGCAGTTCTGGTCGCCTCACTATATGAAAGACGTAGAAGCTATTGAAAGGGTACAGAGGAGATTTACAAGGATGTTGCCTGGACTGGGAGGCATGTCTTATGAAGTTAGGCTGAGGGAGCTGGGTCTCTTTTCCCTGGAGAGACGAAGGTTGAGAGGCGACCTGATAGAGGTTTATAAAATGTTGAGAGAAATGGATAGGGTGGATTCTCAGAGGCTATTTCCCCGGGTTGAAATGGTCGCTACGAGAGGACACAGATTTAAGGTGCGGGGAGGAAAGTACAGAAGTGATGTTAGGGGTAAGTTTTTCACTCAAAGGGTGGTGAGTGAGTGGAATCGGCTGCCGTCAGTGGTGGTGGAGGCGAACTCGCTGGGGTCTTTTAAGAGACTTCTGGATGAGTATATGGGGTTTTATGGGATTGGAGGTTATAGATAGGTGTTGATGTAATCGGCGCAACTCGAGGGCCGAAGGGCCTGTTTGTGCTGTAGTGTTCTATGTTCTATATTCTAAACCTCCTCTGCACTCCCTCCAAGGCCAATATATCCTTCCGCAAGTGCGGTGACCAAAACTGCACACAGTACTCCAGCTGCGGCCTCACCAGTGCTCTGTACAGTTGCAGCAAGACCTCCCTACTTGTATATTCAATCCCCCTCACTATAAAGGCCAACATTCCATTCGCCTTCCTGATCACCTGCTGCACCTGCAGACTGGGTTTTTGCGACTCGTGCACAAGGACCCCCAGGTCCCTCTGCACCGTAGCATGCTGCAGCTTTTCGCCTTTTAAATAATAATCCCTCCTACTATTATTTCTTCTAAAGTGGATAACCTCACACTTGCCAGTGTTATAGTGACAGACCCATCTCCACCGCACTGTACCCCAGTGTTACACGATGACAGGCCCCACCCCACTAGTACTGTACCCCAATGTTATACAGTGACAGACCTGTCCCCACGAGTATTGTACCCCAGTTTTATACAATGACAGATCTGTCCCCACCAGTACTGTATCCCAGTGTTATACAGTGACAGACCCGTCACCCCCAGTACTCTACCCCAGTGTTACACAGTGACAGACCAATCCCCCCCAGTACTGTACCCAGTGTTATACAGTGACAGACCCGTCCCCCACCAGTACTGTACCCCAGTGTTACAGTGACAGACCCATCCCCCCCAGTACTGTACCCAGTTTTACACAGTGACAGACCCATCCCCCCCAGTACTGTACCCAGTGTTATACAGTGACAGACCCGTCCCCCACCAGTACTGTACCCCAGTGTTACACAGTGACAGACCCATCCCCCCCAGTACTGTACCCAGTGTTATACAGTGACAGACCCGTCCCCCACCAGTACTGTACCCCAGTGTTACACAGTGACAGACCCATCCCCCCCAGTACTGTACCCAGTGTTATACAGTGACAGACCCGTCCCCCACCAGTACTGTACCCCAGTGTTACACAGTGACAGACCCATCCCCCCCAGTACTGTACCCAGTGTTATACAGTGACAGACCCGTCCCCCACCAGTACTGTACCCAGTGTTATACAGTGACAGACCCGTCCCCCACCAGTACTGTACCCCAGTGTTACACAGTGACAGACCCATCCCCCCCAGTACTGTACCCAGTGTTATACAGTGACAGACCCGTCCCCCACCAGTACTGTACCCCAGTGTTACACAGTGACAGACCCATCCCCCCCAGTACTGTACCCAGTGTTATACAGCGACAGACCCGTCCCCACCAGTACTGTACCCCAGTGTTACACAGTGACAGACCCATCCCCACCAGTACTGTACCCAGTGTTATACAGTGACAGACCAGTCCCCACGAGTACCGTACCCCAGTGTTATACAGTGACAGACCCGTCCCCACCAGTACTGTACCCCAGTGTTATACAGTGACAGACCCGTCCCCACCAGTACTGTACCCCAGTGTTATACAGTGACAGACCCATCCCCACCAGTACTGTACCCAGTGTTATACAGTGACAGACCCGTCCCCCACCAGGACTGTACCCCAGTGTTATACAGTGACAGACCTGTCCCCACCAGTACTGTACCCCAGTGTTATACAGTGACAGACCCGTCCCCCACCAGTACTGTACCCCAGTGTTACACAGTGACAGACCCATCCCCACCAGTACTGTACCCAGTGTTATACAGTGACAGACCCATCCCCACCAGTACTGTACCCAGTGTTATACAGTGACAGACCCATCCCCACCAGTACCGTACCCCAGTGTTACACAGTGACAGACCTGTCCCCACCAGTACTGTACCCCAGTGTTATACAGTGACAGACCCGTCCCCCACCAGTACTGTACCCCAGTGTTACACAGTGACAGACCCATCCCCACCAGTACTGTACCCAGTGTTATACAGTGACAGACCCATCCCCACCAGTACTGTACCCAGTGTTATACAGTGACAGACCCGTCCCCCACCAGTACTGTACCCCAGTGTTACACAGTGACAGACCCGTCCCCACCAGTACTGTACCCCAGTGTTATACAGTGACAGACCGATCCCCACGAGTACCGTACACCAAAGAAGCTGGAAGGTAAGAGTGCTTAATTTTGAACTTCCTTTTTCCCCAGAGTAGCAGGAATCAGGAAAATAGGAAGTAGACCATGGAGCGACCTGGGAAGGTTTTTTGCCCAATAAATTTGAACAGGGAAGAAACGAGATATTATGCATGGAGAGTCTCCCACCCTCCCCACTCTAACCTCAAAAAAAAGGCTCAGAGGGAGAGCAGGTAAACTTTTTTTTCTCTTTCCTTTCTTTTCTCTTTCATCTCTTAGTAAGGGAAGTCAGCAGGGATGTCAGTGTTCCTCCTGTGGGATGTTTGAGTTGAGGAACACCATTAGTGTCCCAGCTGAGTACACCTGCAGGAAATCACGCAATTCCAGCTCCTTGAGGTCCATGTTAGGGAGGCAGGTACATAAGAACATAAGAACATAAGAAATAGGAGCAGGAGTAGGCCATCTGACCCTTCGAGCCTGCCCTGCCATTCAATAAGATCATGGCTGATCTGTCATGGCTCAGTTCCACTTTCCGGCCCTCTCCCCATAACCCTTAACCCCTCTCTTATCAAAAACCCATCAACCCGCTTCTTAAAAATATTTAGCGAGGCAGCCTCCACCACTTCAACGGGCAGAGAATTCCAGAGATTCACCACCCTTTGAGTGAAGAAGTTCCTCCTCAACTCCGTTCTGAAATGCCCCCCCTTTATCTTGAGGCTGTGCCCCCTAGTCCTACTGTCCTTTTTGAGCGGGAACAGTCTCTCCACCTCTATCCTATCCATCCCATTCATCATCTTATACGTCTCAATGAGATCTCCCCTCATTCTTCTAAACTCCAACGAGTACAAGCCTAGTTCATAGAACATAGAACATTTCAGCACAAACAGGCCCTTCGGCCCTCGAGTTGCGCCGATCACATCAACCCCACCAATCTATAGACCTATCTATAACCCCCAATCCCATTAAACCCCATATACTCATCCAGAAGTCTTTTAAAAGACCCCAGCGAGTTCGCCTCCACCACCGATGTCGGCAGCCGATTCCATTCACTCACCACCCTCTGAGTGAAAAACTTACCCCTAACATCACCTCTGTACTTCCCTCCCCGCACCTTAAATCTGTGTCCTCTCGTAGCGACCATTTCAACCCGGGGAAATAGCCTCTGAGAGTCCACCCTATCTATTCCTCTCAACATTTTATAAACTTCTATCAGTTCATTCAGCCTCTCCTCATAGCTCAACCCCCTCAACTCCGGTATCAGCCTAGTAAACCTCCTCTGCACTCCCTCCAAGGCCAAAATATCCTTGCGCAGGTGCGGCGCCCAAAACTGCACACAGTACTCCAGCTGCGGCCTCACCAATGCCCTATACAGTTATAAATAAAAGCTACAGAGAGGTAGTTACCCTTAGAAATGAGAATACGTGGGTTACTGTTAGAGGGGTAAGAAGCAGTCAGAGCAGCGATTCCGTGTGGCCGTTTCTCTGTATAACAAGTATACAGTTTTGAATATTGTTGGGGGTGGGAGGGTGAACTTAACAAGGGTAAGCCAAGGTCTCTGGCACAGAGTCTGCCCCTGTTGCTCAGGAGGGAAGTGGGGGAGAGGAGTAGAGCATTAGTCACTGGGGACTCCATAGTCAGGGAGACAGATAGGAGATTTTGTGGGAACAAGAGAGACTCGCGGTTGACGTGTTGCCTCCCAGGTGCCAGAGTCCGTGATGTCTCAGATCGTGTTTTCAGGATCCTTAAGAGGGAGGGGGACCAGCCCCCTGTCGTGGTCCACGTAGGCACCAAAAACACAGGTAGGAAAAGGGATGGGGATGTAAGGCAGAAATTCAGGGAATTAGGGTGGAAGCTTAGAGCCAGAACAAACAGAGTTGTTATCTCTGATTTGTTACCTGTACCACGTACATGCGAGGAGAAGAATAGGGAGAGAGTGCATTTGAACACGAAGCTACAGGGATGGTGCAGAAGGGACAGATTTAGATATCTGGATAATTGGGGTTTTTTCTGGGGGAGGTGGGACTTTTACAAATGGGATGGTCTACACCTGAACCAAAGGTGCTGCCTACGGCCAGTTTTTTCACAGGTCCATGGTTTTAGTTTCATTTTTTCTCAGATGCTGTTTTGGATGTGCGACAAAAAACAGTGGCTATTGTTTTTCCTCTCCCTGGAGTTGAAAATTCTGCTGTGAGTTGCTGTTAGAAGCTACTGGAAGCAGGCAGTGTCTCAGTCTCTCTCTCAAGCAGCTTGCTGAAAATTCCAGGGAAGCCTCAGTTTTAATCCAAAATCCAAGAGACTAATTCACAGCAGGTGTTAAAAAGCTGCAAAATCCAGCATCACATGGGCACAGTTGCTTTTTTGCTAAATCTAGAAAAGGGTGAATGTTTGTGAGGTGATGATTGACTTGGAACATCATAGATAGCTAGCTGTGAAGGTTTATGTCATATTATAGTTGCTTATTGTAATTGGTAGAAGTTAAGCTAAATCTTTTAATTGTGTTCTTAAATAAACTTGGTTTGATAGAAACTTCGTGGTAGGTTACTTAAATTGTACCTGGAGTGAAACATTTTATGCTCACCTTCATGCCAAATTCAAAGGTAAGAACTTAGGATCTAGGCTAACTTCATAAAACAATTATACCAGTTACACACGATAAACCTGTCTCCATCAGTACTGAATGAGAATTTTTCAACTAATTATTTTGTTCGGTTGTATTATAAACTACAGACAGCACGGTTTTACATGCGGAAGGTCATATCTCATCAACTTGAGTGGGTTTTTTGAAGAGGTGACAAAGATAATTGATGAGGGAAGGCTGTGGATGTAGATTATATGGATTTCAGCAATGTTTTAGACAGGATCCCACATGGCAGACTAATATAAAAACTAAAATCACATGGGATTCGAGGTGGGCTGGCTAGATGGATACAGAATTAGCTTGGTTATTGAAGGCAGAGAGTAGCAGGGGAAGGGAGTTTTTCAGAATGGTGATCTGTAGCTAGTGGTGTTCCACAAGGATCAATACTGGGACTTCTGTTGTTTATAGTAATACATAAATGATCTGGAGGAAAACATAGGGGGCCTGATTAGTAAATTTGCGGATGACACTAAGATTGGTGAAGTGGCTAATAGTGCTCGGGATACAAGCAGCACAGTAGTTAGTTCTGTTGCTTTATTGCACCAAGGACCTGGGTTCAATTCCCGATTTGGGTCACTGTCTGTGTGGAGTTTGCATGTTCTCCCCGTGTCTGTGTGGGTTACCTCCGGGTGCTCTGGTTTTCTTCTACATTCTGAAAAACGTGCTGGTTAGGGGCATTGATCCAGGCTGTACTGACTAGGGGAATTTCACAGTGACTTCATTGCAGCGTTAATGTAAGCCTTACTTGTGACTTGTAAATAAACTTAACTTTTTACTTTTGTCAGAGGAGACAACAGGATATAGATAGATTGGAGACTTGGGCACAGAAATGACAGATGGAGTTTAATCCAGACACATGCATATTGTTTGTAGTATACATAAAGGATCAGGAGGAAGATGTGGGTGGTCTGATTAGTAAGTTTGCGGATGATGCTGATAGTGTCGGAGATTGTCAGAGGATACAACAGGATATGGACAGATTGGAGACGTGGGCACAGAAATGGCAGATGGAGTTTAATCCGGACAAAAGCAAGGTGATGCATTTTGGAGGATCAAATGTAGATGTGAATTGTACTATAAATGGCAACACCCTTAGGAACATTAACATACAGGGGGATCTGAGCATGCAGGTCACAGTTCCCTAAAACTAGCAAAAAATGTGGCCAAGGTGATTTTTTTAAAATTCGTTGTGGGACTTGGGCATCGCTGGCTGGCCAGCATTTATTGCCCGTCCCAAGTTGCCTGAGAGTCAACCACATTGCCATGGCTCTGGAGTCACATGTAGGCCAGACGGCACGAAGACACCATATTTCTTTCCCTAAAGGACATTAGAGAACCAGATGGGTTTTTCCGACAATTGACAATGGTTTCATGGTCAGTAATAGATTCTTAATTCTAGATTTTTTTTAATTTGAATTTAAATTCCACCATCTGCCATGGCAGGATTCAAACCCAGTCTAACCTTGGTTAGGCCGCATTTGAGCGCTGTATGCAGTATTGGTCACCACACTACCAGAAGGACGTGGAAGGTTTGGAGAGAATGCAAAGGTTCACCAGGATGTTGCCTGGTCTCGAGAGTGTTGGCTATGAGGAGAGGTTGAATAAACTAGAATTGTTTTCACTGGAAAAACAGAGGCTGAGGGGAAGCTTGATAGAGGTCTACAAAATTATGAGAGGCATAGACAGGGTGGATAGTCAGAGATCTTTTTCCAAGGTCAGAAGTATTAATTACAATGGGGCACAGGTTCAATGTAAGAGGGGAAAGTTTAAGGGAGGTGTGCAGGGTGAAGTTTTTCATGCAGAGAGTGGTGGGTGCCTGTAACGCACTGCTAGATGAGGTGATGGAAGCAGGCACATTGGCTTCTGGATGGGTATATGAACAGGGAGGGAATACAGGGACACGACCGAGTCAGGGCATCATGATCAGTACAGGCTTAGAGGGCCAAAGGGTCAGTTCCTGTGCTGTACCTTTCCTTGTTCTTTACACAGTTACCTCCTGCTCAGGTAGGAGGAGATAGGAAGAAGAACACTTTATAAAGGAACAATCCTTTGGCCAAGGTGGTGGTATCAGGATATTGCCATTGGACTAGTAATCCTGAGGCTCAGAATAATGCTTTGAACATAAGAACATAAGAAATAGGAGCAGGAGTAGGCCATCTAGCCCCTCGAGCCTACCCCGCCATTCAATAAGATCATGGCTGATCTGTCGCTGCTCAGTTCCACTTTCCCGCCCTCTCCCCATAACCCTTAATCCCCTCTCTTATCAAAAACCCATCAACCCGCGTCTTAAAAATATTTAGCGAGGCAGCCTCCACCACTTCAACGGGCAGAGAATTCCAGAGATTCACCACCCTTTGAGTGAAGAAGTTCCTCCTCAACTCCGTTCTAAACCGTCCCCCCTTTATCTTGAGGCTGTGCCCCCTAGTCCTACTGTCTTTTTTCAGCGGGAAGAGTCTTTCCACCTCTATCCTATCCATCCCATTCATCATCTTATACGTCTCAATGAGATCTCCCCTCATTCTTCTAAACTCTAACGAGTACAAGCCTAGTTTATTCAGCCTCTCCTCATAGCTCAACCCCCTCAACTCCGGTATCAGCCTAGTAAACCTCCTCTGCACTCCCTCCAAGGCCAGAATACCTTTGCGCAGGTGCGGCGCCCAAAACTGCACACAGTACTCCAGCTGCGGTCTCACCAATGCCCTATACAGCTGCAGCAAGATCTCCCTACTTTTATATTCAATCCCCCTCGCTATGAAGGCCAGCATCCCATTCGCCTTCCTGACCACCTGCTGCACCTGCAAGCTGGGTTTTTGCGACTCATGCACAAGGACCCCGAGGTCCCTCTGCACCGTCGCCTGCTGCAGTTTTTCGCCCCGTAAGTAATAGTCCTTCCTACCAAAGTGGACCACCTCACACTTGCCAACATTAAATTCCATTTGCCATTTCCTGGCCCATTCGCCCAGCCTATCTAGATCCTTCTGTAGACTCTCCACATCCTCCGCACAATTTGCCGTTCCCCCAATCTTGGTGTCATCAGCAAATTTCGACACCCTACACTCGGTTCCCTCCTCCAGATCATCTATATAAATGGTAAAAAGCTGAGGCCCCAGCACCGACCCCTGGGGCACTCCACTAGTCACCATCCGCCAGTCCGAATAGCACCCGTTGACCCCCACTCTCTGCCTCCTATTTGACAACCAATCCTCTATCCACGCTAACACCCTACCCCCAACTCCATGTCCCTCGCCTTCTGTAATTACCTCTTGTGAGGTACTTTGTCAAACGCCTTCTGAAAATCTAGGAAGACCACATCCACCAGCTCTCCTCTATCCACCGCCCTAGACACATCCTCATAGAACTCCAGTAAATTTGTCAGACACGACTTCCCTTTAATGAAACCGTGCTGCGTCTGCTCTATCAAGCAATTCCCTTCAAGATGCCTCGCAATTTCCTCCTTAATGACAGATTCTAACATTTTACCTACCACAGACGTTAAACTAACCGGCCTATAATTCCTCGCCTTTTGCCTGGCACCCTTCTTAAACAACGGCGTAACACTAGCCGTTTTCCAATCTTCCAGCACTTCCCCGGACGTCTGGAAAATAACCACCAAGGCATCCACTATCACCTCTGCCATTCTTTCAGAACCCTCGGATGCATTCCATCTGGTCCTGGGGACTTGTCCACAATCAGCCCCTCCAGTCTGTCGAGCACCGCCTCTCTCGTAACTGTAATGTCATTAAGACCCTCCAGCCCTACCACCTTTCCATCGCTAACACCCGGCAAATTATTCACGTCCTCCTCCGTGAAGACAGAAACAAAAATGTTATTCAATACCTTAGCCATATCCTCATCCCCTACCACTAGCTCCCCTTTCTCATCCTCTGAAGGACCAACGTTCATCCTAGCCAGCCTCTTCCTTTTTATATATTTATAAAAACTCTTGCTATCCTTTTTTATATTAAGCGCTAGCCCAGCTTCATAGTTTCTCCTACCCTTCTTTATCAACTTCTTTGTCAATCTTTGTTGACATTTAAACCTCTCCCAATCCTCTTCTCGCCCACTACTCTTAGCTACTCTAAATTCCTCCGCTTTTAATTTAACACTTTCCTTCACCTCCTTCGTTATCCACGGCTTATTACCTCTCCTCCTACTGTCCTTTTTGACCATCGGAATAAATTACCATGGCAGCCTCTTTGCTCCTGAGTAGATAAGCACTCTGTCTGAACGCTGCAGGATTTGCCTATGCACCTTTGGTTGATGGCGTTTCCAGCTTTCTGCCAGGAGAATCCACAGGGAGGAGTTCAGGATTCACAGCCTTCCTTCAGGAATTTCCCAGGTTGTTTAACTGCAGCTTCTTTCCTTTCAGCTACATTACTACACTCATGCCTTTTTATTTCTATCCAACTATTCTAATGCTCGCTAGTCACCTACCACCCTCAAACTGGAGATCAGCCAGTGTTCTGCTGTCTGCATTAACTTACACAAAGTCCTATTTGCCCATTGTCCCCACGTTCACTAACTCAATGTCTTCTGGTCCAGCAATGCATCCATTTTCAACCTTGCTTTCAAAAGAATGTAAGAAACTGGGGAAGGAAGTCAAACAAATTTTCAAGCCTGTTCTGCCATTTCACAGAGTGTGGTTGATTTTATCTTTTAAATTTTCCCATGGCCACAAAACCTCCTTACCTCTATCTTTCTCCAACTCACAAAGGCCTTTGCACCCCTGCAGTTCTGGCTTTCTGCCTCAGTTTGAATCACTTTACTACAAAGGCTGTGCCTGCCTGGGTCCTCTCTGAAATTCCTGTGCTAAACCTCTATCTCTCTACATTCCTTTAAGACATTGACCTTTAACCAAGATTGTGGTCACCTGTTCTCTACCTTCCATATTATCATGTGTTAGCTTTCATTTGATAATTTGTATAAATGTATGTCAAATGTTATACAAAGAAAGATTTCTTGAAATCTGTACTAAACTTGAGTATCATTTAAAGTTTTTTAAAGTTTATTTATTAGTGTCACAAGTAGGCTTATATTAACACTGCAATGGAATTTCTGTGAAAATCCCCTAGTCGCAACAATCCGCGCCGTCTGTTCATGTACACTAGGGAGAAATTAGCATGAGCAATTTAGCAAGACCAATCAGCATACCTTTCAGACTGGGGGAGGAAACGGAAGCACCTTGAGGAAACCCACACAGACACGGGGAGAATGTGCATACTCCGCACAGGCAGTGACCTAAGCCAGGAATCGAACCGGGTCCCTGGCACTGTGAGGCAGCAGTGCTAACCACTGTGCCACCATGCCATCACTTCATAACTCTGATCCTGTACTTAGTCTTGCGTAAGTCTACATATCCAAATTGTCGTCAAGATGGCCAGCACTTCTAGTGACCAGAGAGAAGGAGCTTTGATTTCCTTATCTGAGGAAAGATGTCCTTGCTCTAAAGACAGCACAGTGAAGATTTACCAGGCTGATTCCTGGGATGGCAGGACTGTCACATGAGAAGATACTAAGTCAGTTAGGATTCTATTAAGGGTTATGGGGAGAAAGCGGGAAAGTGGAACTGAGCAGCGACAGATCAGCCATGATCTTATTGAATGGCGGGGCAGGCTCGAAGGGCTGGATGGCCTATTCCTGCTCCTATTTCTTATGTTCTTATGTTCTATTCACTGGAGTTTAGAAGAGTGAGAAGGGATCACATAGAAACTTATAAAATTCACACAGGGTTAGACAGCGTAGATTCAGAAAGAATGTTCCCAATGGTGGGGGAGTCCAGAACTAGGGGTCATAGTTTGAGGTTAAGGGGTAACCTTTTAGGACTGAGGGTGGTGAATGTGTGGAATTCACTACCACAGAAAGTAGTTGAGATCAAAACATTGTGTGATTTCAAGAAGAAATTAGATATAGCCCTTGGAGTTAAAAGGATTGTGGGGTATGGGGGAAAAGGGGAGGGCGGAAATCAGGATATTGAATTTGATGATTAGCCATGATCAAAATGAATGTCGGAGCAGGCTTGAAGAGCCGAATGGCCTCCCCCTGCTTCTATTTCTAGGTTTAAGGCTCACTGATCTAATTCACAATGCTTACTTACACAAGAAAGACATTTCAAGTGCTTACAGTTTCTGCAATTGGTACTTTAAAAGGACACTTAAAACACATCTGATTATCAAGAGGGTTTATTAATTCTAAGCAGTGCACAACAGTGGGGGGGTCTTCAATAATAACCTGGACAAACCCTCACAGCACTCCAGTGGGCCTTCAGCCTTTCTTGGCATCCAGAAACCTTTGTGACTGCCTCTGAACTCTTTTGAGGATGGTTTACCCAACTCCTGTTAGTACCCATCCCTTCTGGAAAAAAGATCGGAGGGCACATTCCCCCAAGTTGGACACTATCAGCCAGAATATCTCCCAACTCCTGCTACACACCTGTAAGATTAAAATCCAGCCCAATGAGATTGGATTACCCCACTGATTGACAGTAGCATGTCGTGCCAATGCTGGATACCACTGACTGCTTCATGTTAAAATTTATAACTGCCCGTTGCCAGTATTCCTGCTTCACAGCTCCAGGGTCCTGGGTTCGATTCCCGGCTCGGGTCACTGCCTGTGTGGAGTTTGCACATTCTCCTCGTGTCTGTGTGGGTTTCCTCCGGGTGCTCCGGTTTCCTCCCACAGTCCAAAGATGTGCGGGTTAGGTTCATTGGCTATGCTAAAATTGCCCCTTAGTGTCCTGGGATGTGTAGGTTAGAGGGATTAGCAGGTAAATGTGTAGGGATATGGGGATAGGGTCTGGGTGGGATTGTGTTCGGTACAGACTCGATGGGCCGAAGGGCCTGTTTCTGCACTGTAGAGTTCTATGCTGGTTCTATTTTAGGCACTTCCCTCACCATTTCACCTCACCAAATCAGCACAGCCTTCTATCTGGTGCACTGGGCACAATTTCAAAATTTACATAAGACAAAAAAATTAAAAGCATCATAAACCGTGAGCAAGATATTGATAAACTTCAAAAGGACACAGGCCGGCTGGTGGAATGTTTTAATGTTTATTTATCAGTGTCACAAGTAGGCTTACATTAACATGGCAATGAAATTACTGTGAAATTCCCCTGGTTGCCACATGCTGGCGTCTATTCAGAGAGGAGAATTTAGTATGGCCAATGCACCTAACCTGCACGTCTTTCAGACTGTGGGAGGAAACCAAAGCACCCAGAGGAAACCCATGCAGATACGGGGAGAACATGCAGACTTCACACAGACAGTGACACAAGTCGATAATTGAACCCGGGTCCCTGACTTGAGAGACTTGAGTTATGAGAACAGATTGGAGAAGGTGGGGCTATTTTCCCTGGAGCAAAGAAGGTTATGAGGCAATTTGAAAAGAAGTGTTCTAAATCATGAGGGGTCTGGACAGAGCAGATAGGAAGAAACTGTTCCCACTGGTGGAAGGATCGAGAATGAGAGGGCACAGATATAGTGTGATTGTCAAAATAAGCAATGGAGACGTGAAGCAGCAAGTGCTTAGGACCTGGAATGTGCTGCCTGAGAAGGTGCTGTAGACAGATTCATTCGAGGCTTTCGAAAGACAATGTGATTATCTACAAAGGAAGAGACAACACAGGCACAATGGACTCAACTACCTTCTCTGCCATACCAATTCTATGATTCTGGTTGGTTAGGATCTTGAAGACATTGCCCAAGAATGTGATGGACAAGACTTTTAAAAGGTAACTGGATAATTGCAATGCTGTAACCACTCTACAATTGCAGACAGTATATCAGTCAATCTGGCCTTAATTATGCTTTTGGTAATAACTGAATGCTGAGCAGTGAGACGTGGATGAAGCTACTTACACTCATGAGATCAGTAGTTAATCGTGTCCTCCCTTGAGACCACATTGAGAATATTGTGCATGGTACTGGTCTCCTTACTTAAGGGAAGAGATAAATACATTAGCAGTTCAGAGAAGCGTTATTAGCCTATTACATAGAAACTAGAAGCAGGAGGTGGCCATTTGGCCCTTCAAGCCCATTCCACCATTCATTTTGATCATGGGTTGCCTTATGAGCAAAAGTTGGAGACATTAGGTTTGCATCCACTATAATTTAGGAGTCAAAGACAACTTGGTCGAAACATTTAAGAACCTGAGGGGACTTGACAGGATGGATGTGAAGAGGATGCTTCCTCTTGTTGGAGAATATAAAACACCCCTGCTGGGAAGCTCCTCTTCAGGTCACTCACCATCCTGAAGCACAGCTGCTCCTTCATTGTCAAAATCCTGGAACTCCCTCCCTAACAGCACTGTGGGTGCATTTACATCCCAGACTGCAGCTCAGCATCATCTTCTCAAAAGGTAATGAGGGATGAGCAACAAATGCTGGTCTAGCCAGCGACACCCACATCCAGTGAATGAATAAAAATGCTAGTGAGAACCTCAGTTAAGTCTCATTTGGAAGACAGCATCTTTACCAGTACAGCTGTCTCAGTATTGGCACTGGAAGTATCAGTCTGGAGCTCGGGTCTGATGTAAGAGTGGGACACATTTATGCCCGGCTGCCATGGTCTGGAGGCAAACTTGGGTTTCCAAACCAGAATAAGGCACCAGTCCATAACAGTAATCTGTTTTGGGAGACTACAGCAGTAATCTTTAATTATCATCATGGAACATCTCTAGAATTTGTTCCCCATCTTAATGTGAACAATTAAGAACATAGAACATAGAACATTACAGCACAAACAGGCCCTTCGGCCCTCGAGTTGTGCCGATCACATCAACCCCACCAATCTATAGACCTATCTATAACCCCCAATCCCATTGAACCCCATATACGCATCCAGAAGTCTTTTAAAAGACCCCAGCGAGTTCGCCTCCACCACTGATGACGGCAGCCGATTCCATTCACTCACCACCCTCTGAGTGAAAAACTTACCCCTAACATCACCTCTGTACTTCCCTCCCCGCACCTTAAATCTGTGTCCTCTCGTAGCGACCATTTCAACCAGGGGAAATAGCCTCTGAGAGTCCACCCTATCTATTCCTCTCAACATTTTATAAACTTCTATCAGGTCGCCTCTCAACCTTCGCCTCTCCAGGGAAAAGAGTCCCAGCTCCCTCAACCTATCTTCATAAGGCATGCCTCCCAGTCCAGGCAACATCCTTGTAAATCTCCTCTGCACCCTTTCAGTAGCTTCTATGTCTTTCCTATAGTGATGCGACCAGAACTGCGCACAGTACTCCAAATGAGGCCTGACGAGGGTCCTGTAAAGTTGCAGGATTACCTCCCGACTCCTAAACTCAATCCCTCGATTAATGAAGGTCAGTACACCATACGCCTTCTTGACCACCTCCTCCACCTGCGAGGCCGATTTCAGAGTCCTGTGGACCCGGACCCCGAGATCCTTCTGCTCTTCAACGCTACTAAGACTCCTGCCCTTGATAGTGTACTCGTTCAGCCCGTTGGTTCTGCCGAAATGGACGACTACACATTTATCTGCGTTGAAGTCCATCTGCCACTTCTCCGCCCATTCCTGCATCCTTTCTATGTCCTGCTGCAACTTTTGACATCCTTCCAGACCATCCACAACACCACCGACCTTCGTGTCATCAGCGATCTTGCTAACCCATCCCTCCACTTCCTCATCCAGGTCATTTATGAAAATGACAAACAGCAAGGGTCCCAGAACAGATCCCTGGGGCACCCCACTGGTGACTGACCTCCATTCCAAAAAAGACCCATCCACAACCACTCTCTGCCTTCTGCAGGCAAGCCAGTTCTGGATCCACAAGGCCAAAGGCCCTTGGATCCCATGCCCTCTCACCTTCTCAAGAAGTCTTGCATGGGGGACCTTATCAAAAGCCTTGCTGAAGTCCATGTACACTACGTCCACGGCACTTCCTTCGTCAATGTGTTCAGTCACATTATCGAAGAACTCAACTAGGCTCGTAAGGCACGACCTGCCCTTGACAAATCCATGCTGACTATTCCTGATCATGTCAAACCTCTCCAAATGCTCGTAAATCTTGTCCCTCAGAAGCCTCTCCATCAGCTTACCAACCACTGAGGTCAGACTCACCGGGCGGTAATTTCCCGGGCTATCTCTGTTCCCTTTCTTGAAAATAGGGACTACATCCGCAATCCTCCAATCTTCCGGAACCTCTCCCGTCTCCATTGATGACGCAAAGATCATCGCCAGGGGCTCTGCAATCACTTCCCTCGCCTCCCACAGTATCCTGGGGTACATCCCATCTGGTCCCGGCGACTTATCTATTTTGATAGAATTCAAAAGTTCTAACACATCCTCCTCCTTAATGTCCACGTACTCAATCTTTTCCACCTGCTGCAAGTCCATAGCAAGATCTCCCAAATCAGCTTCCACTGTGAATACTGAGGCAAAGTATTCATTAAGCACCTCCGCCATTTCTTCTGGTTCCACACAGACCTTTCCCCCTTCACCTTTTATAGGTCCTATCCCTTCTCTTCTCATCCTTTTACCTTTCACATATTTATAGAAGGCCTTGGGATTCTCCTTAATCTTACCCGCCAAGGTCTTCTCATGACCCCTTCTGGCTCTCCTAATTTCCCTTTTAACCTCCTTTCTACAGTCCTTATATTCTTCAAGATCCTTAACCTCTCCTAGTTCCCTGAACCTTTTGTACACCTTCCTTTTCCTCCTGACTAGGTCAGGAGGAAAAGGTAGTCAGTAACATCATAGTAGGTCAGGAATCGTATGCAGGCCAGGCCAGACAGGGATGGTAAATTTCCTTAGTGAATGGTTTCTTCAACAGTCAATAATAGTTCGGTGGTCACCACTACTGAAACTAGCTTTCAATTCCAGGTTTTATAATTAATTGAATATAAATTTCACCAGCTGAGGGGGGCTTTGAAAACAGAACATTAGCCTGGGCCTTTGGATTTAAAGTCCTGTGACGTAACTGTCTCACTGATGCCTGAGTGAAGGGGCTACTCAGGATAATTGTGAAAAGAATCAAGATTCCAGACCAATAGTCCTGTCTTTCTATACTAGTGGTTCAAGGAGTTCCCTTGGTCAATTTCCCTTTCTCAATCAAAAGTGGATTCACTGACTGTGCACCGTTTATGGAGCTTTATAAGATGGCTGCCATCTTAGAACATAAGAACATAAGAAATAGGAGCAGGAGTAGGCCATCTGGCCCTTCGAGCCTGCCCCGCCATTCAGTAAGATCATGGCTGATCTGTCGTGGCTCAGTTCCACTTTCCCGCCCTCTCCCCATAACCTCCCCTCTCTTATCAAAAACCCATCAACCCACTTCTTGAAAATATTTAGCGAGGCAGCCTCCACCACTTCAACGGGTAGAGAATTCCAGAGATTCACCACCCTTTGAGTGAAGAAGTTCCTCCTTAACTCCTCAACCCCCCCTTTATCTTGAGGCTATGCCCCCTAGTCCTACTGTCTTTTTTGAGCGGGAAGAGTCTCTCCACCTCTATCCTATCCATCCCATTCATCATCTTATACGTCTCAATGAGATCTCCCCTCATTCTTCTAAACTCTAACGAGTACAAGCCTAGTTCATTCAGCCTCTCCTCATAGCTTAACCCCCTCAACACCGGTATCAGCCTAGTAAACCACCTCTGCACTCCCTCCAAGGCCAAAATATCTTTGCGCAGGTGCGGCGCCCAAAACTGCACACAGTACTCCAGCTGCGGCCTCACCAATGCCCTATGCAGCGGCAGCAAGACCTCCCTACTTTTATATTCAATCCCCTTCGCTATGAAGGCCAGCATCCCATACGCCTTCCTGACCACCTGCTGCGCCTGCAAGCTGGGTTTTTGCGACTCATGCACAAGGACCCCGAGGTCCCTCTGCACCATCACCTGCTGCAGTTTTTCGCCCCGTAAGTAATAGTCCTTCCTACCATTCTTCCTACCAAAGTGGACCACCTCACACTTGCCAACATTAAATTCCATTTGCCATTTCCTGGCCCATTCACCCAGTCTATCTAGATCCTTCTGCAGACTCTCCACACCCTCCGCACAATTTGCCGTTCCCCCAATCTTGGTGTCATCAGCAAATTTCGACACCCTACACTCGGTTCCCTGCTCCAGATCATCTATATAAATGGTAAAAAGCTGAGGCCCCAGCACCGACCCCTGGGGCACTCCACTAGTCACCATCCGCCAATCCGAATAGCACCCGTTGACCCCCACTCTCTGCCTCCTATTTGACAACCAATCCTCTATCCACGCTAACACCCGACCCCCAACTCCAAGTCCCCTGACCTTCTGCAATAATCTCTTATGAGGTACTTTGTCAAACGCCTTCTGAAATTCCAGAAAGACCACATCTACCGGCTCTCCTCTATCCACTGCCCTAGACACATCCTCATAGAACTCCAGTAAATTTGTCAGACACGACTTTCCTTTAATGAAACCGTGCTGCGCCTGCTCTATCAAGCAATTCCCTTCAAGATGCCTCGCAATTTCCTCTTTAATGACGGATTCTAACATTTTACCTACCACAGACGTTAAACTAACCAGCCTATAATTCCCTGCCTTTTGCCTGGCACCCTTCTTAAACAACGGCGTAACATTAGCCGTTTTCCAATCTTCTGGCACTTCCCCGGAATCCAGCGACGTCTGGAAAATAACCACCAAGGCATCCACTATAACCTCCGCCATTTCTTTCAGAACCCTCGGATGCATTCCATCCGGTCCTGGGGACTTGTCCACAATCAGCCCCTCCAGTGTGTCGAGCACCGCCTCTCTAGTAACAGTAATGTCATTAAGACCCTCCAGTCCTACCACCTTTCCATTGCTAACACCCGGCAAATTATTCACGTCCTCCTCCGTGAAGACGGAAACAAAAACGTTATTCAATACCTGAGCCATATCCCCATCCCCTACCACTTTCTCATCCTCTAAAGGACCAACGTTCACCCTAGTCAGCCTCTTCCTTTTTATAAATTTATAAAAACTCTTGCTATCCTTTTTTATATTAAGCGCTAGCCCAGCTTCATAGTTTCTCCTACCCTCCTTTATCAACTTCTTTGTCAATCTTTGTTGACATTTAAACCTCTCCCAATCCTCTTCTCGCCCACTCCTCTTCGCTACTCTAAATGCCTCCGCTTTTAATTTAACACTTTCCTTCACCTCCTTCGTTATCCATGGCTTATTACCTCTCCTCCTACAGTTCTTTTTGACCATCGGAATAAATTTCAGTTGAGCACCAAGAAAGATCTCCTTAAAGATCCTCCACTGCTCCTCAGCAGACCCTCCCTCCAACGCACTCCCCCAGTCCACATTCGCCAATTCCTCTCTCATCCTACCGTACTCCCCTCTATTCAAACAAAGGACGTGTGTCCGGGAACCCACTTTCTCCTCCTCCATCTGCACCAGAAACTCTACCATACAATGATCACTCTCTCCAAGAGGATCCTTCACCTCAAGGTCCCTAATTCTACCCACCTCATTACATAGCACCAGATCCAAGATAGCTCGCTCCCTCGTCGGCTCCAACACACACTGTTCAAGGAAATTATCCCGGCAGCATTCCAAGAATTCCTCCTCGAGCCCACCGTGTCCAACATGGGTCGACCAATCAATATGCAGATTGAAATCCCCCATAACTATGGCCGTCCCATTCCTGCACGCTGCACTTATTTGCACGTTAACAGCCCGCCCCACCTCCAGATCATTATTCGGGGGCCTATAGACGACACCCACCAGCGTCTTCCTCCCTTTGCTGTTCCTAATCTCTACCCACAACGATTCCACGTTCTGCTCCTTGGCTCCAATATCATCCCTTGCTACCACCTTGATGCTATCCTTAATCAGCAGAGCTACGCCCCCCCCTTTTCCCTCCCGCCTATCCTTCCTAAAAACTTGATACCCTTGGACATTCAGCTCCCAGTCCGTCACCTTGCAGCCACGTCTCTGTAATGGCCACCAGATCATGTCCATTTGTGTCGATCTGCGCCACCAGCTCATCCACTTTATTCTGAATGCTTCGTACATTCAGATAAAGCGCTTTCAACCCAGCCTTCACCTGGACCCTATTTGCCGTAACGCCACCAACCCTACTCACGCTCCCTACTCCCTCTATTATAGAACATAGAACACTACAGCACAAACAGGCCTTTCGGCCCACGAGTTGCGCCGATCACATCAACACCTACCAACCTACAGACCTATCTATACCTTCAATCTCATTAAACCCCATATACTCATCCAGAAGGAATAGATAGGGTGGACTCTCCCCGGGTTGAAATGGTTGCTACGAGAGGACACAGATTTAAGGTACAGGGAGGGAAGTTCAGAAGTGATGTTGGGGGTAGGTTTTTCACTCAGAGGGTGGTGAGTGAATGGAATCAGCTGCCGGCAGTGGTGGTGGAGGCGAACTCGCTGGGGTCTTTTTGGGACATCCTCGGCCTCTTCCCTTACCTGTACCCTCTCCTTAACTTTAGATCTCGTAAGGTCACCTACCCTTGCACCCTCCCCCCCCCCCCCAATTAGTTTAAAGCCCTGTCTACAGTCCTCTTTACTCGATTCGCCAGCACTCTGGTCCCAGCACAGTTCAGACCAACCCCATCCCGCCCAAACAGGTCCCACCTACCCCAATACTGGTGCCAATGCCCCATAAATTCAAACCCATTCCTCCCACACCAATCCCTGAGCCACCCATTCATTTCCTTAATCCTGTCAACCCTACGCCCGTCTGCACACGGTTCAGGCAGTAGCCCAGAGATAACCACCTTGTCGGTTCTATTTTTTAATTCCATTCCCAGCTTCTCATACTCCCTCACCAGATCCTCAGTCTGCACTTTGCCTACGTCATTGGCACCCACATGCACCACAATGACCGGATTCTCACCCTCCCATTCCAGGTTCCTCTGCAGCCCAGCTGCGACATCCCGTACCCAAGCACCAGGCAGACAACACACCCTTCTGTGCACTTTGTCATTGTGACAAAGGACAGTGTCAATACCCTTCACCCCACTGTCCCCAATTACTACTGCGTTCCTTTTCCCCTTCTTTTTGCCTATGTCCTGCTGCATCACTGTACCGTGTGCAATTTGCTCACCAACCTCACCTGCCTCGTCCTCTTCCAGACTGGCAGCAAGAACCTCAAACCTGTTATGCAGATTAAGAGGCTGAGGCCTCCGCTCCTCACCCCCCTTTCTCTTCCCAGCAGCCCCCTCTTGTCCCTGACCCATAGAGTTAGCCAGTCTAGGGGGGGTGGATGTCACTTGCACCCCATTGACAATGGTACCCTCTCTCCCCCTGATGAGCCTCAGTGTCTGTAGCTCAGAGGTCAGCTCATTTACCCTGAGCTGGAGCTCCTCCAGCAACCTGCACTTACTGCAGACATGGTCACTGGGATGGACCCTGGGGTCCACCAGTTCCCACATCTTTCACTATGTAATGGTCACTGCACTCACAAAGAATGACTGTGCGTAAAGCATTTTGAGGAATACAATAAAGGTACAAAGAAAAAATTACAAAACTTTGGGCATTTTCAGCATTCTCAAAACTATGTCCAAAACAGCTTTGTTTGTCCCTTCCTCACACTCCTCTGCACTTTTCTCCATTTCATCTCTACCACACTCCTCCTTTCCCTCCGAATCTCAAACAGAATGAACACCAAGATTAAACTTCACTTCCATGAGAAGCCAAAACCGCCACTGAATAGATCAGCGCCTCTTGCTAAGCTCCTGGCAACACTGACTTTCACAATTACCCTGCACCTGAAAGTGACATCAAGAAATAATGGGGCTTGTAAATAGACAATAGAAGGTGCCATTTCCAAACACTGCAAATCATTGTTGAGTGTCATGAGCTGAAAGATTTGACTGAATCACAATTACAGTAGCAAACTGTGCAGCAGCTGCTGTAGGCCATACTGGAGACAATCAGCACAACCTCCCCACACTGAGACACCCAGGTCACAGCACACAGTGACCGCAACACTGCAGGTTATCAACTTGTGGTGAAAAGATAGGGTGAGAGATTCAGATAGAGGCAGAGAGGGAGAGAGAGAGAGAGAGAGAGAGAGAGAGAGAGAGAGAGAAAAACAGAGAAAGGGAGCAACAGAGAGAGACCAAGACAGAGTGAGAGCGAGATAGATAGAGAGAGTGAGAGAGAATTACAGGGAGCAAGAGAGAGACATAGAGAGCAAGAGGGAGCGCGAGGGGGGGGGAGGGAGCGAGCGAGAGGGGGCAGGGAGCAAGTGAGGGGGGCAGGGAGCAAGCGAGAAAGGAGGGCAAGGAGCGAGAGGGAGGGAGATAGAATCACAGAATCCCTATAGTGCAGGAGGCCACCATTCTGCGCATCAAGCCTGTAACTGGCTCAGTACTGAACACCGGCAACTGCCAATCTCCAGACACAATTCCACAACACAGCATAATATTTTGGCATTAAACTGTTTCACCAATTCCTGTTTGGCAGACAACTTATTTTGATCGATCATAGGCCAGTGACACCGTTTTTAGTCCACACCAGGAAATTTTATCATTAGCCATAAGTCACCTTCAAAGCTGGGCATTGATATTATCAGTGCATCAAGTGTCAGAGATCAAAATATGCAGCTTAGATGGGTTTGCAACAGTAAATTGACTCTTAATATCCAAAAAGGTGCAGGTTGGGTGGATTGTACAGGGGGTGGGCTTGGGTAAGATGGTCTTTCAAAGCGTTGGTGCAGACTTGATGGGCCGAATGGCCTCCCTCTACATTGTAATGCTTCCATAATTCCAGCAACATCATCCCAGGTGCAAAAGCACATGAGGAGTAACCTGGCAATGGATAAAGTCACGGACGTGATTTTAACAGGAATGTTAGTGGACAAATAAATCTTATATAATGAAGGAATGTGAATTAACTATCCAAAATGGAGTATAGCTCCAGGGAATCAGAGTGGTCATCCTTCCATGATTACAAAGGGAATCCTGGATCAACTGCATGCAAGTTATGCAGGGGTCACGCAGGTGAAAGAGCATGCACAGAGCTGATTCTGGTGGCCGGGATTTGACTAACAAATAGAAGGAAAGTGGGGCAATGTCAGTCATGAGAATATTCTACCTCTACAATCACTTTAGCCCTGGGATTGGCCAAAACAAGCTTGGCAGAGGATATGTATGAACTTCACAGGACCCACTGAAGGCTACATCTTTCTTGTCCTGTGGGGATTGTGTGAATTATGGAAGCATTACAATGTAGAGGGAGGCCATTCAGCCTATCAAGTCTGCACCAAGGCTTTGAAAGACCAGTGTTCAGTTCTGTCTGTGATCAGAATGTCATCTGAATAACACTGGAAACCACTGAGGCCATCCAAGACTTGGTCCATTGATTTCCGGAATATGGCCAGTGCTGACGTTATTCCCAAACTTACACTGGAACAATCTTTGGTGGGTAACAATCATTAGCAGTGGTTGCAACTCAGTTGCACCCTTACCTGGAGGATGCTTGGGACAAGGCTATCTTGCTGAACTGCTGACCATCAGCCAGCCCAGCTAATCGGTCCTTGATTAGTGGTAGGGGGTTCTATTCTGGTCAATGCATTGTGCTGCATTTAATATTGGCTTAAAAGTCCCTGCAGATACATACAGAACCATCAGGTCTTATTCACTGGGATGACTGGCTTTGATCAATCACTCATCATTACAGGTTCAATCACTTCCACCTTGACTAATTTTTCTCGTCCCACTTCTACTTTTGGTTTAATTGCAGAGCAATTTTGTTGGGCCGAAGGGCCTGTTTCCCGTGCTGGTTTGTTCTCTGTTCTTTAGCACAGTTCTAGCCTTGAAGCATCGAGGGTTGCCATCAGGTTTGATCTTGAGCATTGCCTCCACTCCAGTCATGGATCCCAGGCTTCCTATACTTCTCCAGAGGTTTTGGTTGCATGTACTTGCTGTCAGCCAACTGGTTAACTGTTCCTCAGTTTAGCTTGGTTTTGTGTAGCCACGCACCTCCAAAGAGTGCAGGAATATTTCCCTTTACCGTGTGCCGAAACTGTTCCATTGATCAACCATTACCTTCTACTTGAAGCGTGATATATCCCTTCAGTGGAATAAATTCACAGGGTTATGTTTGAAGGTTTTAGTGTAAATATTTAAACTTCTGATTTTATATGCTTTCAGGGAGGTGATACAGCAGCTCCTCCATCTACTTCCATCTTTACTATTCATCTGTCTAACTTTGGAGAAACCTAAAATCAACTCTTTCATGGATAGGGCACCTAGTTTAAGTTCTTGAACCTTTCCTAGCCCAGTATCATATTGGAAATCAGATATTATGTAGAGCCTTTTTCTAGATCTTGCCATGTTTTTGCATTTGCACACCTTTGGGGTTGAAGAAATCTGCCATTTCCAACACACCTCCGCTGTGTGGCCTTTCTTGCCACAGCTTCTACCGATATTTTCTCTGCTCCAGTATTCATGTGGAGAGTGTGCCACCTATGCTATGCTTGCATTGTCAGAGATTTCTTTCTTCCGTTCCCATCTTGTGTATTTTGGCTCCAGTTCCAATTTGGGAAGATCCTTTCGTGGCAAATTCCACAGACACTGAGATCTTAACAGCAAGTTTAAATGTTTAAGAGTTTACTATGAGCAATCGTCTTTGAATTGCTTCCTTCCAAAGTCCACAAACAAGTCTGTCCTTTAGAATGTCTCCAAGGATTGAGCCACATTTATAGCTTTCCGTTAACCTTCTCAGCATTGTAACAAATTGCAATCTATTTTCACCCTCTTTTTGGCTCCTTTGACAAAATCAGAATCTCTCAACAACTATCATTGGTTTAGGTGAGATATTATTTTTGAGAACACAGCTCAGTCCCTCACAGGATTTTTTGACTTGACTTCTCAGGACGGACAAGGCTTTGTAGCAATGTAAAGGTTTAGAAAGTGGTGACTTTAAGTTCATCCAGTATCTTGGTCATATCCAGGTAACACTGAAATCTCTCTCTGTAAGCATTCCATGTTCCCACATTTTCTTCAAACGTCTTTTTGTCCACCATTGGAGTTACCAGTTATTAAACCAGAGTACTTTCATTTACTTTCCTCCTCTCCTTTCTCTTTGTTAATTTATGTCATTTGTTTTTTCAGTTGGATTTGTAGTTTGAATTTCTTTTCCAAACTGTTTCTTGAGAAGCAATCAATCTCCTTTTTACTCAAAGAAAACTTTATTTGCAATTCTTTTTATTTCTTTTTTGTAGTGGCTCCCTTTTAAGACCACAGTGACTCTTTATAAGAGGATCCCAGTCACTGCAGTTCACCACATTGTGACGTTCCTGCGTGGTCTGCCCATCTTCAAAATGCTAAGTAAATGTTTTCTTTCAACCTGCTCAGAGTTTTGTACTTTTTTCACAATGTTTTTCCACTGCATTGATGGCTTTCCTCGACTTATTTTAAGACTTGAGGCGCTGGATTTTATTTTCTTCTCAACGTCGGAGCTCCAGATGAGAAAAGAAATCCAGGATCCGTTGGAAACCAGATATATAATTCAAAGAAACAGAAAGTGTGTGTAGACAGAGCCGAGTACATGACGTTTACACCAGTCCTGCTAGGCTTCAAAATAATTAAAAACACTTCCGATAATGGAGCTTCATTACATTAATTAATTTAATAACATTTTATTATTAACCTTTCAAAACACAAGGACAGCCAATCCCCCAGGAAGCACATTAGACAACAGTAGTATAATCTCCTAATTGTTTTTATTCTTTGCTGGGACCCAGGATCTTGCTGCTTTCTTGCCAGCGTGGGCAAGGGATAAATTTGAATTGTTAGCATTAAGTGTCAACAGTTGCAATTGCACTCTTACTGACCTCATCACTCTCCTCCACATCAACATTTCCATTGGCATCGTCATCCATTTGCTTGTGAATACTCATGATGGCTTCAAAGCGCAGCACCTCCTCCTCAATGTGGCACGAGGCTTCATCAATCTTGCAGAGGTCTGAAGGGAAAAACAGAATTAGACTGAGGTCCAATCTCAATCCCAGCAATTCTCTCTGAAGAAAATACATGCAACAAAATCCATCAACATTAACAAACATTGCTGGGGTAGGTCTGTGCACCCAACAGGGTTACGGAGGCCATTGTGTCTGCATTGCCTCCAAACCCTTTAAGGTATTCAGATTTGATTCTCGAGTACTCAACAGATGTCAGCTCTGTCTGTTTTGAAAAAGTATCTTTCCTCCGCTGTAGCAATCAGTTCTGAAATAAGAACGTAAAGGGCAGTGTGACATTAGACATCCTAATCCCTGACAGCTAAGCGTTTGATGTATTAGAACCAGATACTCACTCCACTTCAGACTGTGCAGTAACACAGAACAAGAGAGCTGGGCCAGGAACCAAACTAAGAGGCTTCAAATGCTCCATGGTTGCAAAACACAGCCTTTTAATGAAGGTCTGTCTACACTGTCGTGTCACCTGGCTTTCAGTACAGCGCAGTGCGGGGAATGGGTGGAATAAATTCCTCCCATTCAGTTGCTTTGTGAAGCAGTTCTGTCAAGAGCTTTCATGTTCAGAGATGTGAACCATTGATTTGTAAAACAATACTTATACTGCAGACCTTGGAAAACTGAAATAAAAACAGAAAATGCTGGGAAAACTCAGCAGGTCAAGCAGCATCGTGGAGAGGGAAACAGTGTAAAAAATTTCAGAACTCATTCAGATGAAAAAATCACTGACCTGAAACATTAACTCCATTTCTCTCTTCACAGAGCGGTTGAGTGTTTCTACAATTTTCTACCTTTAGTTGGCAAAACTGACACAAGAGCCAGGCTACATTATATCTATGGAAGCCTCCTGCAACACATGTCAAACTGTCACGTGTCATACCACAGTCAAGCACCAACGCAGACTGCAATCTTTAAAGGGAAGACCCACAAACACTACCTTCGGGAATCTAAACGTAGGGAATGATTGCCAGCGACACCCACATATCATGGAACCTGCTGCTTCTCCTATTTTCAGGGCCCTTCAGCCCCCTATCTTTAATACTCTCCCACAATTGTGCATCCTGAAGATGATGTTCACCTGAACGTGGTTAAGAGAAGACAAGAGGTTAAAGCTCAGGATAAAAGCAAATTATTGCAGACGCTGGAATCTGAAACCAAAAGAGAAAACGCTGGAAAGTCTCAGCAGGTCTGGCATCATCGGTAAGGAGAGAAAAGAGCTAACTTTCAAGTCCAGATGACCCTTTGTCCAAGTTAGATTTAAAGCTTGTTGCTCCAAAATGGCAACACTAGCATCAGATCAATGTTACTCACTGCCTAATGCTAAATTCAAAGAACAAAACGTTATATAATTTGTTAAGTTGTTATATTTTGAGGAAACACTGGGTGTTACCAACATGGCATATGGTACATTTTACATCAGAAGCGTTGCACATGCTACATCTTCCATTTCAGAACTTTATGGGGCCTCACAACACCCAAAAATTCAATTTCGTCCACAGTATCCAGTCCTGTCATAGAGGTTTACAGCTTGGAAACAGGCCCTACAGTACAACTTTTCCACACTCTCCCTTTTTTTTTAAATCCCTAAGCTAATCCCAATTGCCCACATTTGGCCCATATCCCTCTATACCCATCTTACCCATGTAACGATCTAAATGCTTTTAAAAAGATAAAATTGTGCCCTACTACTACCTTTGGCAGCCTATTCCAGACACAAACCATTGTGTGTGAAAAAATTGCCCCTCTGGACACTTTTGTATCTCTCCCCTCTCACCTTAAACCTACGCCCTCTAGTTTTAGACTCCCCTACCTTTGGGAAAAGATATTGACTATTTAGCTGATCTATGCTCCTCAGTATTTTATAGACCTCTATAAGGTCACTCCTCAGCCTACTATGCTCTAGAGAAAAAAATCCCAGTCTATTCAGCCTTTCCTTATAACTCAATCCATCAAGTCCAGGTAGTATCCTAGTAAATCTTTTCTGCACTCTTTCTAGTTGAATAATATCCTTTCTAATAATAGGGTGACCAGAATTGCTCACAGTACTCCAAGTGTGGCCTTACCAATTTCTTGTACAACATCAACAAGACATCCCAACTCCGATATTCAATGTTCTGAATGATGAAACCAAGCTTGCCAACTTGCTCTCTTCACCATTCTGTCCACGTGTGACTCCACTTTCAAGGAGCTGTGAACCTGTACCCCTAGAATTCTTTGTTCTGTAACTCTCCCCAGCGCCCTACCATTAACTGAGTAAGTCCTGCCCTGGTTCAATCAACCAAAATGCATCACCTCGCATTTGTCTAAATTAAACTCCATTTACCATTCGTCAGCCCCCTGGCCATGTGTTTGTGAATCTTGCTGAGCGCAGACTGAGTGTCAGAATTTCCTCCATAATAATTCCCTACATAATAACGGACTACTGAAGTACTTCAAGAGCTGAAAAACACTCCTGTGAAAGGCACTCTATAAATGCAAATTCCAGCTATTAAAACTTTTACAAACACACTTGGACACAAAGGTAAATGTCTAACAGGTGACCTAATTACAGCAATAACTTCAAATCCAGTTGTGTCAATGAAGAATTCAAATAAACAACTGTATTATTTCTTACTACTGACCTGAAAACTAACTATAGTTAGGATATGGCTTGGAGAAGAACCCCTTAATATTTTTTTCTATGGCTTTGTGTGAAAGTTCTGTTTGATTACTTTGCTGTGAGCCTTTCATATGCTAAAGGTGCTACATAAATGCAGGTTGCTTAACTGACCCTTGTATGAACATATCCCATATCACATGCATATTACTGAGCAGTAGAATCCGACACACAATACTGGTGCAGCTCTGGAAACCTAAATGCACTGATGTTGCATGGTTCATTGTGGGAGTTCGCATGCAGTGAGCATCTATGGTGAAAGTGCAGTTGAACAGGGGCTTATATTTTGATTTGATTCATTGTCATACGTTTGAACATACAGTGAAAAGTATTGTTTCTTGCGCACGCTACTAACAAAGCATACCATTCATAGAGAAGGGAATGAGAAAGTGCAGAATGCGTAACAGTCATAGCTAGGGTGTGGAGAAAGATCTACGTAATGCAAGTTAAGTCCATTCAAAAGTCTGACAGCAGCAGGGAAGATGATGTTCTTGAGGTGGTTGGTATGTGACCTCAGACTTTTGTATCATTTTCCCGACAGAAGGCGGCGAAAGAGAGAACGCCAGGGGTGTGTAGGGTCCTTGATTACGGGGGTTGCTTTGCCAAGGCAGTGGGAAGTGTAGACAGTCAATGGGTGAGAGGCTGGTTTGCGTGATGGACTGGGCTACATTCACAACCTTCTGTGGTTCCTTGCAGTCTTGAGCACAGCAGGAGCAATACCAAGCTGTGATACAACCAGAAAGAATGCTCTCTACGGTGCATCTGTAAAGGTTGGAGAGAGTCATAGCAAACATGCCAAATTTCCTGCCAAATAATCTGAATGCACCCCCATTTGTCTATGATATACATAAATACATGTGAGGATACAGAGCAGATTCAAAAAGATATGAGAAATGAAGTATTTTAGCAATGAGAACAGATGGGTTCAGCTGGGATTGTTTGCTTTAATTTTGATTTGATTTATTATAAGAACATAAGAAACAGGAGCAGGAGTAGGCCATCTAGCCCTTCGAGCCTGCCCCGCCATTCAATAAGATCATGGCTGATCTGTCGTGGTTCAGTTCCACCTTCCCGCCCTCTCCCCATAACCCTTAATCCCCTCTCTTATCAAAAACCCATCAACCCGCTTCTTAAAAATATTTAGCGAGGCAGCTTCCACCACTTCAACGGGCAGAGAATTCCAGAGATTCACCACCCTTTCAGTGAAGAAGTTCCTCCTCAGCTCTGTTCTAAACCGCCTCCCCTTTATCTTGAGGCTGTGCCCCCTAGTCCTACTGTCCTTTCTGAGCGGGAAGAGTCTCTCCACCTCTATCCTATCCATCCCATTCATCATCTTATACGTCTCAATGAGATCTCCCCTCATTCTTCTAAACTCCAACGAGTACAAACCTAGTTTATTCAGCCTCTCCTCATAGCTCAATCCCCTCAACTCTGGTATCAGCCTAGTAAACCTCCTCTGCACTCCCTCCAGGGCCAAAATATCCTTGCGCAGGTGCGGTGCCCAAAACTGCACACAGTACTCCAGCTGCGGCCTCACCAATGCCCTATACACCTGCAGCAAGACCTCCCTACTTTTATATTCAATCCCCCTCGCTATGAAGGCCAGCATCCCATTCGCCTTCCTGACCACCTGCTGCACCTGCAAGCTGGGTTTTTGCGACTCATGCACAAGGACCCCGAGGTCCCTCTGCACCGTCGCCTGCTGCAGTTTTTCGCCACGTAAGTAATAGTCCTTCCTACCATTCTTCCTACCAAAGTGGACCACCTCACACTTGCCAACATTAAATTCCATTTGCCATTTCCTGGCCCATTCGCCCAGCCTATCTAGATCCTTCTGCAGACTCTCCACACTCTCCGCACAATTCGCCTTTCCCCCAATCTTGGTGTCATCAGCAAATTTCGACACCCTGCACTCGGTTCCCTCCTCCAGATCATCTATATAAATGGTAAATAGCTGAGGCCCCAGCACCAACCCCTGGGGCACCCCACTAGTCACCAACCGCCAATCCGAATAGCACCCATTGACCCCCACTCTCTGCCTCCTATTTGACAACCAATCCTCTATCCACGCTAACACCCTACCCCCAACTCCATGTCCCCTGACCTTCTGCAATAACCTCTTGTGAGGTACCTTGTCAAACGCCTTCTGAAAATCCAGAAAGACCACATCCACCGGTCTCCTCTATCCACTGCCCTAGACACATCCTCATAGAACTCCAGTAAATTTGTCAGACACAACTTCCCCTTAATGAAACCGTGTTGCGTCCGCCCTATCAAGCAATTCCCTTGAAGATGCCTCGCAATTTCCTCCTTAATGACGGATTCTAACATTTTACCTACCACAGACGTTAAACTAACCGGCCTATAATTCCCTGCCTTTTGCCTGGCACCCTTCTTAAACAACGGCGTAACATTAGCCGTTTTCCAATCTTCTGGCACTTCCCCGGAATCCAGCGACGTCTGGAAAATAACCACCAAGGCATCCACTATAACCTCCGCCATTTCTTTCAGAACCCTCGGATGCATTCCATCCGGTCCTGGGGACTTGTCCACAATCAGCCCCTCCAGTCTGTCGAGCACCACCTCTCTAGTAACAGTAATGTCATTAAGACCCTCCATTCCTACCAACTTTCCATCGCTAACACCCGGCAAATTATTCACGTCCTCCTCCGTGAAGACAGAAACAAAAAAGTTATTCAAGACCTTAGCCATATCCCCATCCCCTACCTCTAGCTCCCCTTTCTCATCCTCTAAAGGACCAACGTTCACCCTAGCCAGCCTCTTCCTTTTTATATATTTATAAAAACTCTTGCTATCCTTTTTTATATTAAGTGCTAGCCCAGCCTCATAGCTTCTCCTACCCTCCTTTATCAACTTCTTTGTCAATCTTTGTTGACATTTAAACCTTTCCCAATCCTCTTCTCGCCCACTGCTCTTAGTTACTCTAAATGCCTCCGCTTTTAATTTAACACTTTCCTTCACCTCCTTCGTTATCCACGACTTATTACCTCTCCTCCTACTGTCCTTTTTAACCATCGGAATAAATTTCTGCTGAGCACCAAGAAAGATCTCCTTAAAGATCCTCCACTGCTCCTCAGCAGACCTACCTTCCAACGCACTCCCCCAGTCCACATTCGCCAATTCTTCTCTCATCCTACCATACTCCCCTCTATTCAAACAAAGGACGTGTGTCCGGGAACCCACTTTCTCCTCCTCCATCTGCACCAGAAACTCCACCATACAATGATCACTCTCTCCAAGAGGATCCTTTGCACCAGATCCAAGATAGCTCGCTCCCTCGTCGGCTCCAACACACACTGTTCAAGGAAATTATCCCGGCAGCATTCCAAGAACTCCTCCTCGAGCCCACCTCATCCAACATGGGTCGACCAATCAATATGCAGATTGAAATCTCCCATAACTACTGCCGTCCCATTCCTGCACGCTGCACTTATTTGCGCGTTAACAGCCCGCCCCACCTCCAGATCATTATTCGGGGGCCTATAGACGACACCCACCAGCGTCTTCCTCCCTTTGCTGTTCCTAATCTCCACCCACAACGATTCCACTTTCTGCTCTTTGGCTCCGATATCATCCCTTACTACAACCTTCTGAATTTAGTTTTAAAATACTGGAAATAGAAAAAGCTATCAGGTTGCAGTGAAAACCCCAATCGTATGTTCTTCAGGAAAGGAAAGCAACTATTACCCTGATCTGATTCCCAGAGACACCAATCCTACATTCATCTCATCTGGACTTCCCCAACATCGGGAGCATTCTTCCTGCATCTAGCCTGTCCAGTCCCATCAGGATTTTATTTGTTTCTGTGAGATCCCCTCTCATTCATCTAAATTCCAGTGAGTACAAGCCCAATCGTTCCAGTCTCTCTTCATGTGTCAGTCCTGCCATTCCAGGAATAGGTCTGGTGAACCTTCACTGGATTCCCTCAATCGCGACTGTTCCACAAGCTGCACCTCCTCTTTTCCTAAACTAAAGTTTGTTTATTAGTGTCACAAGGAGGCTTGCATTAATACTTCAATTAAGTTATTGTGAAAATCCCCTAGTCACCGCACTGTTCGGGTACACCGATGGAGATGCACACGGCCAATGCACCCTAACCAGCACGTCTTTCTTCCTTCCTATTTTTGCCACCAAAGTGGATAACCTCCCATTTATCCATATTATATTGCATTTGCTAAGTATTTGCCCACTCAGCCAGCCTGCAACCTCTTTGCATCCTTCTCGCAGCACACACTGCCACCCAGCTTAGTGTCATCTGCAAATTTGGATTCAATTCCTTTGTTCAGATCACTAATGTACATTGTGAATAGCTGGGTTTCCAGCACTGAATCCTGCGAGACTCCACTAGTCACTGCCTGCGACTGGTGTTCCTCTCATTCTGGCCTCTCCGTATTCCCAATTTTAATCATTCCATCACTGGCAGATGCACCTTCAGCTGCCTGGGCCCTTAGCTCAGAATTCTTCCCTAAACCACTCTGCGCGTATACCACTGCTTTAAGATGCTCCTTCGAATCTACCACTGACCAAACTTTCTTTCACCTGCCCTGATACTTCAGTGCTTGGTTGCAAATATTGTTCAATAATCAATTCTGTTAACTGCTTTGGGACACTTTATTCAAATTAAGAGCAGGAGAAAGCTATTCAGCCCTCAAGGTAGTTTAGCCATTCAATAAGATCAAGGTTGATTGGATTATAGCCTGAATGCCGCTCCCCACCCCCGACACCTTTTGAATCCCTTCTCGTCAAGAATCTCCCTCTGCCTTAAAAATATCCAATACCCTGCCTCTACTGCTCTTAGAAGAGAAGAGCTCTGCAGATCCAAGACCCTCCAAGTGAAAGAAATTCTCCTCGTTTTCATCTTAAATGGGAGACCTTTTGTTTTTAGAATATATCCTCTAGTTCTAGTCTCTCCCACAAGGGAAAACATTCTCTCAGCATCCACTCTGTCAAGTCCTCACAAGATCTTATATATTGCAATAAGATCACCTCTCAATCTTCTGAACTCCAATGAATACAGACACAGTCTGTCCTCATAAGATTACTCCCTGGATCCCAAATACAGCACATCCACGGGTTCTCCTTTTTTTTCAATTTGCTGGTTGCTTCCTCAAAGAATTCTAATAAATTAGTCAAACATGACTTCTCTCACACAAAACTATGTTGAATCTGCCTGATTGCATTGAGATGTTCTAAATGCCTCTCTATAATCTCCTTAATAATAGATTCCAGCATTTTCCATGACAGATGACTTGGCCTGTAGTTTTCTGCTGTCTCCCTCCTTGTTTGAATAGAGGAGTCACACTCACTATTTTGCTGGAAGAGTTTGACAGATTTTTGTTAGCCTAGACTGTCGAGGAAAGCAGAATAAAGGTGGGTAAATTAAGCTTACAGATCAACCAAGAATACTGGAACAAACTCAAGGGGGCCAAGAAACCGTTGCTGTATTCCTATGTTTGGAATAAATTCTGGTTAGGGAGATACACGGGAGCAGAGACAAGCAGAAAGAATCCCAATTGAAGCAAACAGTCGGAATAAGAGCAACAGCAGAGACACATTCAGACTATTCACAGCAGCTATCTTATCTCAATGCATTTTACTTTACATCCCAGCTACTCGACTGATGGTAAATAGTTGAGGTTAATATTATTGGATAAGCGGCTCAAGGAGTTAGTTAAGTACAATGAAGTAAATTAAGCAACTCTCTAGCAGAGACTCAATACTTCAAATCACTCGGCTGATGTGGAACTTGTTGCAAAACATTAAAGAAGACAACTTACAGAAACAGAAGACTGAAAACAAAATAAACTTGCTGATTTGTCCTGTCTGCTCTCATGTTTACTGCTCACTTTCTGATGAATTGCATTGAGCACATATTAATCACATCAAAAGCCTTCACCAAGGCTTAGCTGTTCAGCCCCATTCTTTGTTCATACATGGCTAAAAATTAGATGCGTGGCCACAACACAAGTCAGTACAAATTAAACAATGCTAGAATCACACCAAAACAAACTGTATTGTGGCTAGCGCTCAGGAATGTGAGGTTGGAGTCCGGGAACATTGCCAGAGGTAACTGGTCTGAATATAACCTAAGGAAAGAGGGAGAATATCAAAGCAGGTGGCAGGGTGAGCTAACCTGTGTGAGTGAGGACAGAAACTCAGAGCAATGGCAGCCTCGCCTCGGTCAAGGGGCCGGAACATGCAGAAGAATGAGCAAACTTTCAGACAATGATTGGACACCAAATACAATTAGAAATTGTCCAGATTGCAGCTTTTCACTGGAGTTTAAATGAAATATTACAGTATTCAATCTGTTAGTTCATCTGAAATGTACTGAACTGCTGTCATTCTTAAGATATGCACAAGCATCGCCACATTGCTGACTACGTTTGATATCCTTTACCACGTATGGAGCTACAATCTGCAGGCATTGTTCGGTTACAAGTGGTGTGCCTCAGGGATCTGTTTTGGGGCCACTGCTGTTTGTAATTTTTATTAATGATCTGGATGAGGGTATAGTTGGGTGGATTAGTAAGTTTGCTGATGACACCAAAGTCGGAGGTGTGGTAGATTGTGAGGAAGGATGTCATAGTTTGCAGGGAGACTTAGAAAGGTTGCAGAGCTGGGCCGAGAGGTGGCGGATGGAGTTTAATGTGGAGAAGTGTGAGGTAATTCATTTCGGTAGGAATAACAGATGTGTTGAGTATAGGGCTAACGGGAGGACTTTGAATAGTGTGGAGGAGCAGAGGGATCTAGGTGTATGTGTACATAGATCCCTGAAAGTTGGGAATCAAGTAGATAAGGTTGTTAAGAAGGCATACGGTGTCTTGGCGTTTATTGGTAGGGGGATTGAATTTAGGAGTCGCAGCATCATGATGCAACTGTACACAACTCTGGTGTGGCCGCACTTGGAGTTTTGTGTGCAGTTCTGGTTCCCACATTACAGGAAGGATGTAGAGGCTTTGGAGAGGGTGCAGAGGAGGTTTACCAGGATGTTGCCTGGTATGGAGGGGAGATCCTATGAGGAGAGACTGAGAGATTTGGGGTTGTTTTCGCTGGAAAGAAGGCGGCTAAGAGGGGACCTTATTGAAACATATAAGATGATTAGAGGTTTAGACAGGGTAGATAGTGATAGCCTTTTTCCGAGGATGGAGAAAGCTAGCACGAGGGGGCACGACTTTAAATTAAGGGGGGGTAGTTATAGGACTGATGTCAGGGGTAGGTTCTTTACCCAGAGGGTGGTGAGAGACTGGAATGCCCTGCCAGCTGCAATTGTAAATGCACCTAGTTTGGGGGCGTTTCAGAGATCTGTGGATAGGTTTATGGACGAAAAGGGATTAGTTTAGGCTAGTGGGTCATTGTTTTGTAACTGGTCGGCGCAACATCGTGGGCCGAAGGGCCTGTTCTGCGCTGTAATGTTCTATGTTCTATTTTAAGCAGGCAAATGATCATTCAATCTTTGGAATTGGAGCTCGACACAGAAACTGCAAATAATATTTGCTTCGAATGAGTCAAGTCTGAGGAAGGGGAGGAAAGCAGCTCAGTGTCCAATCACCCATGTTTGCAGACTTTCAATATCAAAACAGTTTGGCTCTTGCTTCATTTTGCACACAGACTATGCGCGAATGGGTTGACTGGCAGGTGGTGTAGCAGTGTGAAGCTTAACCCAGCTGCTTCACTTTTCTAAAGAGTCCAAGCATTCAGTTGAACCCTGTAGTCACCATTTCTTTTCAAGATAACAAAGGATTCCTGCTGGAATCCTGGCCAAACAGCTGCCAGATACATCAGCTGCTGCACAAATTAATACTTCCTGCAAATCAACGTCACCCAATCTTCTGAAATATGCAACACTTTGAGCAGTTTTAAGACTGTTACCAAAGATTCTCTATAACCACTGCAATTCCATTTTTTACTCTGGTAAATTCTTCAATGAAAAGACTGAGCTGCCAAAATCCAAAGCTTATGTAAATACCATCTTTGCAGTCTCTTAACTTGAGGATCTAATGAACTCATTGTCTCGGTAAAGACAGAAATACAGCTGCGGCAGTTAATAATTGTGGATTACAGATGTGCATCTCTACGCACTATACAAATCAGAGGACAGAGAGAACCATTGTTCAAAAAAAATTCAGTTGCAGACAGTGCAGCCAATAAGAACATAAGAACATAAGAAATAGGAGCAGGAGTAGGCCATCTAGCCCTTCGAGCCTGCCCCGCCATTCAATAAGATCATGGCTGATCTGTCGTGACTCAGCTCCACCTTCCCGCCCTCTCCCCATAACCCTTAATCCCTTCTCTTATCAAAAACCCATCAACCCGTTTCTTAAAAATATTTAGCGAGGCAGCCTCCACCACTTCAACGGGCAGAGAATTCCAGAGATTCACCACCCTTTGAGTGAAGAAGTTCCTCCTCAACTCTGTTCTAAACCGCCCCCCCCTTTATCTTGAGGCTGTGCCCCCTAGTCCTACTGTCTTTTTTGAGCGGGAACAGTCTCTCCACCTCTATCCTATCCATCCCATTCATCATCTTATACGTCTCAATGAGATCTCCCCTCATTCTTCTAAACTCTAACGAGTACAAGCCTAGTTTATTCAGCCTCTCCTCATAGCTCAATCCCCTCAACTCCGGTATCAGCCGAGTAAACCTCCTCTGCACTCCCTCCAGGGCCAAAACATCCTTGCGCAGGTGCGGCGCCCAAAACTGCACACAGTACTCCAGCTGCGGCCTCACCAATGCCCTATACAGCTGCAGCAAGACCTCCCTACTTTTATATTCAATCCCCTTCGCTATGAAGGCCAGCATCCCATTCGCCTTCCTGACCACCTGCTGCACCTGCAAGCTGGGTTTTTGCGACTCATGCACAAGGACCCCGAGGTCCCTCTGCACCGTCGCCTGCTGCAGTTTTTCGCCCCGTAAGTAATAGTCCTTCCTACCATTCCTCCTACCAAAGTGGACCACCTCACACTTGCCAACATTAAATTCCATTTGCCATTTCCTGGCCCATTCGCCCAGCCTATCTAGATCCTTCTGCAGACTCTCCACACCCTCCGCACAATTTGCCGTTCCACCAATCTTGGTGTCATCAGCAAATTTCGACACCCTGCACTCAGTTCCCTCCTCCAGACCATCTATATAAATGGTAAATAGCCAAGGCCGGTTTGAGTTGCCCATGAGGTACTGGTGAGCCTTCTCCAGCAGTCCATAGGGTGAAGGTGCTTCTATAATGCTGTTAAATGGTGTGTGTGTGTGTGTGTGTGTGTGTGCGTGTGTTGGGGGGGCTGCTGTTCCTGGATTTTGACACAGTGATGCTCCCACACACCTTCTCACCTTCTGCCCTTCGAGGTAGTGGAAGTTGCAGATTATAATCTCCCCTGAATCTGGCTACATTAGGGGTACCATTCACATACACACGGTGCAGGGTAGGTGTAGGAAAATGCTTTGTTGAAATGGCAGCGTGGGCTCGTTGGGCCGAAGGGCCTGTTTCCCATGCTGGGTTGTTCTTTGTTCTTGTTCTTTGTTCTATAAAGTGCTGCTGTACATCATGCAGATACCACACAGTGCAGACACAACGCACGGCTAACAAAGGAAGTGGAGAACTGAGCCAGTGGATGAAGCAATGAAAGAAACTTCTTTGCCCTGAATGGTGTTGAGCATTTTAAGTGAAGTTGCAGAATTTAAGGTCATTCCCTCCAGACTGTATATACCACTGTACCAGTGCCTCCAGCGGGTCTAGCTTTTTACTGAGACAGGAATGATCCATGTTGGTGACGGGCAACATTCCATCTAATTTTGTTTTGGATGTGCTGGCTATTTTATTCTGTTCTCTGAGAAACACGATTGAGCAAGTGTGTTAGGATCTGGAATGCACTGTCTGAGCGTGTGGTGGAGACAGATTCACACAGCCAGTGGTTAGGATCTGGAACATACTGTCCGAGAGTGTGGTGGAGACAGATTCACACAGCGGGTGGTTAGGATCTGGAATGTACTGTCTGTGAGTGTGGTGGAGACAGATTCACACAGCGAGTGGTTAGGATCTGGAACATACTGTCCGAGAGTGTGGTGGAGACAAATTCACACAGCGGGTGGTTAGGATCTGGAATGTACTGTCTGAGAATGTGGTGGAGACAGATTCACTCAGCGAGTGATTAGGATCTGAAATGTACTGTCTGAGAGTGTGGTGGAGACAGATTCACATAGCGAGTGGTTAGGATCTGGAACATACTGTCCAAGAGTGTGATGGAGACAGATTCACACAGCGAGTGGTTAGGATCTGGAATGTACTGTCTGAGAGTGTGGTGGAGACAGATTCACACAGCGAGTGGTTAGGATCTGGAACATACTGTCCAAGAGTGTGATGGAGACAGATTCACACAGCGAGTGGTTAGGATCTGGAATGTACTGTCTGGGAGTGTGGTGGAGGCAGGTTCAACTGAAGCATTCAGAATTGAATTAAATTGTTATTCAAAAAGGAAGACTCTGCAGGACTATGGGGAGAAGGTGAGTAAACGGCACTAGATGAACTGCTCATTTAGACAGCCAGCATAGACAGGATGGTTTGAATGGCCTCCTTCTGTGCTGTACCCATTCTGTGATTGTGATTCTATGGATAAAGAAATCTGGGATGTCAGCTGATCAGTCTGACTCTGTAAGAGTGACAATGTCAGATTGCTGTATGCGTGTTTCCTGAGATAACTTCCATCCTAGCCCCCAGGAAGCCGGTGTCACATTTCAATTCAATTCCCAAGACTGTCCAGTTTTATTTTTGTGTTCCATTCTAGAAGTTTGATATGAGAGTGGGTCGCTAGGCCCTGCTACACACAGGAGAAAAGATAACCATGTAGGTATGTGGCTGGAGACATCACTTATAGGTCAGGCAGGCAGGGTCGCTGCCCTCGAAAACATTAATCAGGTGGATTTTTGAGATAGCCAGTCTCATTGTTTTCCGATTTGAAATGAAAATTCTCTGCCACGGTGAGTTCGGAACTTGTTCTCGGGGTCATTGATTCAACAATATAACCATCACACAGCTGCATGCTGTACCAGCGGGTGTCTCCCACTGTACTCAAACAAGCTGCCAGTAGAGGAAGGCAGTGTGAGGTGGCTCAGTTCTTAGGCTGTCCTTCTGGATGGTTTAACAATTGTAAACAATCCTGAAATTGATGCAACTTATTTAACAGCAGACCCACAATTCACATCTGGCTCAGGATCGTTCAGCGGTTGAGAATAAAATCGCTTCCACTCCATTTCTCCCAAGTCCTGCTTTATTCCAAACAAGCGATGGTTTTAGTGTCAGGGGCATCTCAATGACTATTCTCCAATAATCTTCCACATTCTGACTCAAAATACATAAGGAAAATCCCTCCGATGATTCCTTGGCCAAGTATCTGGGTGATAAACATAACATCGCTTCATCTGAGCCATGAGTGGTCAGTGCACATGATGCTAACGCAATGTTTGTGGGACGAACATGCTGCCTAACAGATATATTCATTTCTAAAGCAATCTGGCCAATGATCTTACAGCAGCACAAAGGTGAACCATTTCAACCTGATTAGGAGGTTTCAGTCTGAACAAAGGAACTCTGGAGAATGAGGTGGGAGTGGGACAAACTTTCAGACAGTCAGTATAAGCTTCTTCTGTGCCTTAACACTGTGATTCTATACAGATTAACCAGGGAAAATGGACTGGTCAACCGATATCACCAGCTTACCAACTGATGTCCACTTAACACAGGTTGGATAAATCTGTCTGCAACTGGGAGATCAGATAAAGTTGACCAATTGTGTGGACTGGTGTTAAAAAATATTTGCAATTTTGACTTTAACAGGCAGCTTGAAGAGAGAGAACCTAATTAGTGCCTCATCATATGCTGGAGTGGGTGGACAGTGAGATGACAGCAACACAAGGATCAGTACTGAAGGCACACACTCAGGTGGCTTTGGTTAATTGCAGTATCAGCATATAGTGGAGGGGGCTGGTGCCTCACAGAGTATACAGTCTTGGATTTACACAGCAAGGCATCCTGCCATTATACACAGCAGACATTACTCTAAAGTATAGACTTTGGGAGATGGATTTATAGAACATTATCATCAGCACAATGAGATGTTTTCTCCATCCAAAGCATTATATAAATGTTATAAAAGCAAAACATAGCATGCTGAAAATCTGAAATAAAAACAGAAAATCCTGTAAAAACTCAGCATCCGTAGAGAAAGAAAGAGTTAATGTTGCGTGTCTGTTAGGGGTAAGTTTTTCACTCAGAGGGTGGTGAGTGAGTGGAATCGGCTGCCGTCAGTGGTGGTGGAGGCGAACTCGCTGGGGTCTTTTAAAAGACTTCTGGATGAGTATATGGGGTTTTATGGGATTGGGGTTTATTGATAGGTGTTGATGTGATTGGCGTAACTCGTGGGCCAAAGGGCCTGTTTGTGCTGTAGTGTTCTATGTTCTATGTCTACTAGACCCCTCTTCCGCCCTGCGCCAAGTGGACTCCCTCCCGCATGTCTGTATGACACTTTTTCTAGAAATGTTATTGATATGATTCTGAGAGGGAAATAGAGTCACAAGGTCTCAAACTTACTATCTAATCTGAACGATGCCACCTTCAACATGCAGCATTTCCCTCAATACTGCATTAGAATGTGTGCTCTGATCCTATATTCAATCCCTGAGTAGGTCATTAACCTAAAACTTTCCAAGTATCTGGATTAAAAACATGAACAAGAATCAACTCAAAAACTTCAATGAGCAGAACCAAAACTCTGCAAGTCTCAATGTTATTAATTCAAAGACATACTACAGACAGATTAAAGAACCAATGGTGACAAGCTCAGCCAGGTTCTGTCCCCACCCCTGCAGTCAGTGCTAGCCAGCAGTTTTGAGTGAGGTAGTTGAGGCAGGTTTGACATAATCTATCATTCTGGACTAGCAAATGTCCAAGGCATTTGGCCTGATAATCAGTAACAGTAAACACCCTCGCAGTATTTCACACTGTTTAAATTAGAAAAATAAGTGTTTGGAGAGCTGGTGCCAAATACAAAGTGATATTGCAACGTCCCTCCCTTCAGGAGCAACGGAAAAGGAAGGAGGAAAGGAGGAAGGATGGCACAGTAAGGGCAGCACAGTGGTTAGCACTGCTGCCTCACTGAGCTAGGGACCTGGGTTCGATTCCTAGCTTGAGTCACTGTCTGTATGGGGTCTACACTTTCTCCCCAGGTCTGCATGGATTTCCTCCGGGGGCTCCAGTTTCCTCCCACATTCTGAAAGACTTGCTGGTTAGCTGCAGTGACCTGAACAGGCGCCACAGTGTGGCAACTAGGGGAATTTCACAGTAACTTCATTGCAGTGTTAATAAGCCTTACTTCTGACCAATAAACTTCAAAACTGTGACCTGGGAACAGATGCTCTCACCTTCACTACAGAGCAAAACAACGTTCAAACAGACACTGCTGAAACAAACTGCAATCTGGAGACACTTGTTTGGACATTGGTTCAGCCGCAGCTGACTTTAAGAAGCACGATATGTTGGGAAGGATGCCAAGGTAATCAAATCATGAATATATCACAGGAGACTATTCATTCCATTCTGCCTCTGCTAGCTCTTTGTATTTTTGCTCACATTTTCCAACATTATACTCCATTTGCCAGATCTTTGGCCACTCATTCAACCCATCTAGATCCCTTTGTAGCCTTTTGTCTTCTTCACAAATTACTTTCCTATTTAACTTTGTGTCACCAGCAAATTTTGCAACCACCCCATCCATCCCTTCAACCAAGTCATTGATATAAATTGTAAAATATTGTGATTCTAGCACTGATCCCTGTGGCACACAACTCACCACATCCTGCTAATCAGAAAAAGACCCATTTATGCCTTTTCTTTGCTTTCTGTTAGCTGGCCAATCTTCTAGTCATGCCAAGAGTTTAGAAGGATGAGGAGGGATCTCATTGAGACGTATAAGATAATGAAGGGGATAGATAGGGTAGAGGTGGAGAGGTTCTTCCTGCTTAGAAAGGACAGCAGGACTAGAGGACACAGCCTCAAGATAAGGGGGGGCGGTTTAGAACGGAGTTGAGGAGGAACTTCTTCACTCAAAGGGTGGTGAATCTCTGGAATTCTCTGCCCGTTGAAGTGGTGGAGGCTGCCTCGCTAAATATATTTAAGTCACGGGTAGATAGGTTTTTGGTAGGCAAGGGAATTAAGGGTTATGGGGAGAGAGCAGGAAAGTGGAACTGAGCCACTTCAGATCAGCCATGATCTTATTGAATGGTGGGGCAGGCTCGAAGGGCTAGATGGCCTATTTCTTATGTTCTTATATTCAATAGTTACCTCCTAGACCATGAGAATCTATTTTCCACAGTAACCTTTGATGCGACATGTTATCAAATCTCTCCTGGAAATCTAAGTACAGTACAACCACTGGGTTCCCTTTATCCACAGCACGTGACTCCTCAAAGAAAACTCCAAAGATGTGCTGGTTAGTTGGACTGGTCTTGCTTAGATGCCCCTTAGTGTCCTAAGATGTATAGTTTAGTGGGGGAAATAGCAGATTAAATCCGTGGAGTTATTGGGATAGGGCCTGGGTAAGATGCTCTATTAGAAAATCAGTGCAGACCTGATGAGCCGAATGACCTCCTTCTGCACTGTAGAGGTTCTAGGAACTCCAAAAATTGGTTAAAAATGTTTTCATTAACTTTGCCTGATTGCCTTGATTTTTTTCAAGACTGCTATCATAGAATCCTTACACTGCAGAAGGAGTTCATTTGCAGGAGGCAGCCATTTGGCCCATCGAATCAACACCGACCACAATCCCATCCAGACTTTAACCCCACATGTTTACCCTACTAATTCCCCTGACAGTAACAGACAATTTAGCATGGCCAATCAACCTAACCTGCACATCTGTGGACTGTGGGAGGAAATCAGCGCACCCAGAGGAAACCCACGCAGACACAGGGAGAACGTGCAGTTTCCGCACAGTGACCCAAGTCCGGAATTGAAGGCAGGTCCCTGGCGGTGTGAGGCAGCAGCGTTAACCACTGTGCCACCATGCCATCCTAACTGCTGTTATAAGATCTTTAATAATACTTTCTAGATTAGAGGAAGGGGCACATCCCAATAAGCCCTAAAAGCAATCCAATTAATCTCACTCTCCTGCTGTTTCTCCATATCCAGTAAATGTTCTTTTCAAGTATTTATCCAATTCCTTGTTGAAAGTTACTATTGAATCTGCTTCCCCTGCTCTCCCACATAGCGCCTTGCAGGTATTACTGCTGATAAATGCCGTACTATATAATCATAACTTGTGTGAAAAAATTGTACTCATCTCTCCCCCACCCCCTCAAAACCTGTGATTTTGTCTTTCGTTATGCTTGCACGATTTGAAACCCTCTTATCAAAGTTCCCCCATCCCTGAGGAAATTGGAAAATGAGATCAAATTGAATGCAAATCCCACCAGAATGACTTCATAACACCTTCTGACACTGATCAGGCACTGAATCCTCAAAGAGAACCATGGAAATAAACAATGTCAGATTAATCCAACAATTGGAGAAGATACAAAGCAACAGCAGCAACTTCAATGCAATGCACGTTCTTACATTTCAAGGCCAAAAAGGAGATTCACGTGAATGACTGCAGACATGAAATGTAACAGGGGAGCCTGAGGGAAATCTGTTTCAATTGACAAAAGAATAGCTGAACAGGTAAAGATGTTAACTGGCACAAGGGCCGCCTCACAGTGCCAGGGATCCAGGTTCAATTCTAGCCTCAGGTCACTGGCGGTGCGGAGTTTGCAAGTTCTCCCCGTGTTTGCCTAGGTTTTCTCCGGGTGCTCCGGTTTCCTACCACAATTGAAAGATGTGCTGGTTAGGTGGACTGGCCATGCTAAATTGCCCCTTAGTGTCAGGGAGGCTAGTTAGGGTAAATGCATGGGGTTATGGGAATAGGGCCTGGGTGGAATTGTGCTCGGTGCAGATTTGATGGGCTAAATGGCCTCCTTCGGCACTGTAGGATTCTATCATTCTAAGAACCAAGAGATGTGATATAGAGGATTGATTTTGCACAATGCGTTTATTAACAGGGGGTTTGAGTTTAAGAGCCGTGGGGTTATGACGCAAATATACTGGGCCTTGGTGAGACCACATTTGGAATATTGTGTTCAGTTCTGGTCACCTCACTATAAGAAGGATGTGGAAGCATTGGAGAGAGTGCAGAGGAGATTTACCAGGATGCTGCCTGGTTTGGAGCGTAGGTCTTATGAGGAAAGGTTGAGGGAGCTGGGGCTTTTCTCTTTGGAACGGAGGAGGATGAGAGGCAACTTAATGGAGGTTTATAAGGTGATGAGAAGGATTGATAGAGTGAACGTGCAAAGATTATTTCCACGGGTGGATGTAGCTGTTACATGGGGAGGCATAACTATAAGGTTCATGGTGGGAGATATAGGAGGGATGTCCGAGGTAGATTCTTTACTCAGAGTGGTTGGGGTGTGGAATACACTGCCTGCTGTGATGGTGGAATTGGACACTTTAGGAACTTTCAAGCAGTTATTGGATAGGCACATGGAGCACTCCAGAATTATAGGGAGGGGATAGCTTGATCTTGGGATTGGACATAGCTCAGCACAACATCGAGAGCCGAAGGGCCTGTACTGTTCTATGTTCTAATGATCAGTCACAGCATATTGGTTTGAGGGAGTGCTGAAGCAGATTTAACGATGACTCTCAGCTAGGAATTGGATCAATACTTAAGGGGAAACACACTGGAGGACAATGGGAGTGAGGGAGGGGGAGTCAGGCTAATTGCATAACTGTGTTCTCTTTCAAAGGGCTGGAGCAGCTATAATGTGAAGAATGGCCTCACTCCATACAGTATTCTACAACACCACCAGAGTGGAGGCCATGTGTACCTCAGAGAGCTTGTTCTGTCAGTTTACTCAGTCAACACTCAAAACCACCTCCCAGTGTGTGAAAAAATCTTTTACCTCAAGAAGTCAAATGAGTCTAACCTCTCAAATGCTGCCAGCCGCATGACTATACCATTAACAATATAGTCAGTAGAGCAACCCATTATAATACAAGAGGTACATTTGATTAACCAAGATACTACTCGCCTTGTTTAGACCAGGATGCAACACATCCGGCCCTTCACTACACCACCAGAGTGCTGCACTGTCAGAGGTGTAGCCTTTTAAACTGCCTGCCTGTTCAGATAGGCGCAAAAGATCCCACTACATTATTCAACAAGGAAATTGTCCTGGTATCCTCACCAACAAAAATAGGCCAACTCATTAACCATCACATTATTGCACACGGCACCTTGAGTGCAAACTGCATAAAAAGCACAGAAACCTCACTTCAGCAGCTGTCCCTGAAAGCTTTCCGACATCTTCAGGGCCTGAAAGACATTGTATAAACCTCTTTATTTACAGAGAAAGAAAGAAAGACATGCTCCTCCAAACATCTTGTATTTACTGCTGTGTCCCATGCAGACAGAGACAGTCAAAGTTTTGACATAGATTTTTAATTCTAAGCACTCTCCCACGCACAACAGCATCTCCAGCTAAAATGTGCACATTCATTCAGAGCTCTGCTGCAAGGTTTAAGATTCCGTACAGATTCCTCCGCACTACAGACAAGGTAATCTGCATTCTCACTGCACCAGAGTTACCGAGATTCAAGACAACTTGTGTGGGCGACACAGCTCATCCCCATTTTCATTTGATGACCCTCTTAAATACAATTTTGATGGTTCTGGGCAAAATATGATGACTGTTAAACTACCTAGGGGAGTGAGTGAGTGAGGGCAAAACCCTGAGACTGGAGCCAAGAAGGGGAAAAAACTCAATCTTGGACATTTATCGAATTCTAGTGACAAGCCTGAAATTTATCTGCAAATCATTGTGCTTATTGCAATAGCCCGTAATATCAGACAGGCATCAAAGCAAACTGCCTTTGGCTAGTCTCGGAGTCTTAAAATATCCAATTGCACTAATTTAAAGTATAAATTACGTGCTGTTTTTACACTTGGATACGCACTCTCATTTTGTAACTTTTCTACCAATTATTTTACTTGAAAGCATAGAATATATTCAACAAGAATGACACAAAGCATATAAACAGCAGCTTTAAGACTAGCTAAATGAGAGCCAGGATGGGGAGCTCAGAGATTCATGTTTACAACTTGGCAATTCTGAAGCAGTGCACTGGTGACTGCTCAAGAGAATGAGAAAGTTTATCTGGGTCGATGGAGCTGGACACAGGATGTCAGCACAAAGTGATGAGGAGACATTCAATACTGCAAGAGAAAGGTCGCTGGTTCAGAACTGTACACCGCAGAGTCTAATTACACACATCCTATACTTGTTTGCATATTCTGAAGAACAATTTCAAATATTGTATGCTTAAGCTGTCTCCTCAAATAGCCAGTCCTTTAATCTGACATCCATTCACTAGCTTTTAGAAGAAAATATTTCAGAGATATTTTTGAAGTGTCAACTCACTCACAGAAGCTGGATTAGTTCTGAGAAGCTGATAAACTATTCTTTGATGTACAGGAACAACACCTAACAGGTCCAAGCTATTCTTGACCTAATCAGTGGTTCAGAAAAATACAGAAGATTCAGAAGATTAGCCAGTACGCTGCAAAGGAAGTCTGACAAAGTTAAAAGAGGCTCAACCATCTGACAATCCACAACAACAAGACCAATGCTCACAGCTTGTTAACCACTAAGATGGTTGAATAGTAGCAATCCTGATGGGAAATATGAATTTTAGCCAGAAACTCAGTGGCTGGTAATGGGAGGAGTAAATGAAACAAAATCACGGCAGCCGTTTCGAGAAGCTGCACAGACCAATCTCCGCAGCTGCTGTGCGAAACACCAACAGCTCTGACCAATGGAGTGTCTACTGTGCTCTCAGAAACACTCTTTGGGCAGGCAGGAAGCTCTGCCACGTTACCCCGTGACAGATAGGAATGCTCTCTGCCAGCTAATGTATGAGCACTGGAGGGAACCCATTGTTTTCTCCACCCTTTCTTAGCTGTCAGCTGTGTCTCGAAAGGCAGCTCTCGCAACTTTAACTCGGGGGTTGGTGGGTTCAAACCCCAGAGTGCATAAACAGGGGCGACACTTCAGGGCAGTGCTGAAGGTGTGCTGCACTGTCAGAGTTGCAGTCTTTTAGATGAGACTTTAACTAGTCTTTTGAATGAATCCTGTATTCCTAAATTAGGGAGCTCTGGTCAATATTTGATTCTGATTTATTGTCACATGTATTAACATAGTGAAAAGTTTTGTTTCTTGTGTGCTATACAGACAAAACGTACCTTTCATAGAGAAGGAAAGGAGAGTACAGAATGTAGTGTTACAGTCATAGTTAGGGTGTAGAGAAAGGTCAACTTAATGCAAGGTAGGTCCATTCAAAAGTGTGATGGCAGCAGGGAAGAAGCTGCCTTCGAATCGAACCCCAGACTGTTGTATCTTTCTCCTGATGGAAGGTGGAAGAGAGAATGTCCGGGCGGTGTGGGGTCCTTAATTATGCTAGCTGCTTTGCAGAGGCAGCAGGAAGTGTAGAGACAGTCAACGGATGGGAGGCTGGTTTGAGTGATGGACAAGATTTAGTTTATAACGCTTTGTAGTTTCCAGCGGTCTTGGATAGACCAAGCTGTGATAAAACCAGAAAGAATGTTTACCTCTCAACCAACACCAAAAGCAGCTTGAGGAACAGCATCACATCTGCGATTAGGCATTTTACAGCCTTCTAGATAAAACACTGAATACAATAACTTCCATCATAGTCCCATTTTTGTTTCTTTTTCTTTGCATTTCTCTATGTTTGTTTTTAAACAGACACCTTTTCTGCTTCTTTCAAAAAGCAATGCGTTCGCAGGAAATGTGAAACAAAATCAGAAAATGCTGGAAATGCTCGGCATCTCAGCAGCATCTGTCCAGAAAGAGTTCATGTTGCAGGGCAGTGTCCCTCACTAAAGCAAAAGTTTTTGGACCATTTCTCCTGAAGGTATTTGTGAAACTACTACCCCAAGCCATAAGGTGGAGCGTAGCAAGCAGTAAACTGCTATCCTTGTATGCTTTCGCACATTCTGTTGTCAAAGCCAACTGTTTCACACACACTAGATTATGCAATAGCTTCAAAAATATAGCTAAGTTAAGAACAAATTTACCAGAATAGTTTACATATCCTAGAAAAGACCTTAATTGCATCACATTCATTGGATGTGTTGCGTCTACAATAGCGTCCATCTTTTTTGGTGCTTTATGTAAGCCTTTAGAACATAGAACATTACAGCGCAGAACAGGTCCTTCGGCCCACGATGTTGCGCCGACCAGTTAAAAAACAATGACCCTCTAACCTAAACCAAACCCTTTCCATCCATAAACCTATCCACGGATGTGATCCGAATACTGGACTAACGTTTTTTTCTTGGACTGGACTAACGTGCTTTTCTTGCACGATATGCAGACCACGTGCTTGAAGACGCTCCAATGCTGATTCTAAGTGGTCTTGTTCATTGGACCCTGTAATCAGAATATCAGTAAGAAGTCTGACAACACCAGTTTAAGTCCAACCGATTTATTTGATAGTAAACTCACAAGCTTTCGGGGTTTGTCCCTTCGTTAGGTGAATGGAGAGTTCTCTCCATTCCGAACAGAACTCGCCATTCACCGGACGAAGGGACAAACCCCGAAAGCTTGTGAGTTTACTATCAAATAAATCGGTTGGACTTAAACCTGGTGTTGTCAGACTTCTTACTGTGTTTACCCCAGTCCAACGCCAGCATCTCCACATCATCAGAATATCATCCAGGTAACCTTGGAAGTGAGGGCAAAACATCCATCTTTGGAATAGAGCTGATGCAGACATTATTCCAAACGGCAATCTTTCATAATGAAAAGACCTTGATGAGTAACAATGTTAAGCAAGGGCTGAGATTCAGCAGTTACATTCATCTGTAAATATTCTTGTGAAAGATCAATCTTGCTGAATTTCTGCCGACCTGAGAACCCAGCAAACAAATCTTCAATTAAAGGAAGCAGATATTGATTAGTGCACAACACCAGATTTATGGTTGTTTTAAAATAACTACAAATACACACTGAACCGTCTGGTTTCTTGGCAGGTATGACGGGGTAGCCCGCTCATTGTAACCAGCTCTAACACACAAGTGTTAACAAATCACACTAATTCTTCGTCAATCCTAGGGCAAATTGTATATGGCACCACTCCTGCTTCAAAACTTTTTGGTTGATTATGAGGCTTTCACTCCCTTCATTGAGCCCAGTGTTTCTTTGAATAAACTCCTAATTATCCAGAAGGTGCTGTAGGTCTGTTTTAGAATCAACCAGTCTGTGGACAGCACTCCAGTTAAGCTGTATCTTCTCCAATCACCATCTCCCAAATAGAGCTGGAAAATTATCATGGACCAGACAGAGAGGCAACTCTGCTGTTCTGTCCTCTCAACTCTACATTGACTGTGAATTTAGGAGTCGCAGCATCATGATGCAACTGTACACATCTCTGGTGCGGCCGCACTTGGAGTTTTGTGTGCAGTTCTGGTCCCCACATTACAGGAAGGATGTGGAGGCTTTGGAGAGGGTGCAGAGGAGGTTTACCAGGATGTTGCCTGGTATGGAGGGGAGATCCTATGAGGAGAGATTGAGAGATTTGGGGTTGTTTTCGCTGGAAAGAAGGCGGCTAAGAGGGGATCTTATTGAAACATATAAGATGATTAGAGGTTTAGACAGGGTAGATAGTGATAGCCTTTTTCCTAGGATGGAGAAAGCTAGCACGAGGGGGCACGATTTTAAATTAAGGGGGGGTAGTTATAGGACAGATGTCAGGGGTAGGTTCTTTACCCAGAGGGTGGTGAGGGACTGGAATGCCCTGCCAGCTGCAGTTGTAAATGCACCTAGTTTGGGGGCGTTTAAGAGATCTGTGGATAGGTTTATGGATGAAAAGGGATTGGTTTAGGCTAGTGGGTCATTGTTTTGTAACTGGTCGGCGCAACATCGTGGGCCGAAGGGCCTGTTCTGCGCTGTAATGTTCTATGTTCTATGTTCTATGTAAAAGCAGGAACCGATGAAGTATCCCAATGACATCACTATCATGTGACCAGCTTTAAGCAATCATGCAACCATTAAAATATATAACAATTCCCAACATTGCTGTTGATGGGATTTTGCTGTGCACAAATTGCTTGATGTGGAGATGCCGGCGTTGGACTGGGGTAAACATGGTAAGAAGTCTCACAACACCAGGTTTATTTGGTAGTAAACGCCACTAGCTTTCAAAAAGCTGTTCCTTCACCAGGTGAGTGGAGAGTTATGATCACAAACAGGGCATATAAAGACACACAGTTTACAGTTATTAGAATGCAAGTCTTTACAGCTAATCTGCTATTCAAGTCTTAAAAATGCAGACACTTCTTGCCTTCAAACAACTGCACAACCTCAAACAGACCACTGTCCGCAGCAAACTACCCAGCCTTCAGGAGAACAGTGACTACAACACCACACAACCCTGCCACAGCAACCTCTGCAAGACATGCCGGATCATCGATACGGATGCCATCATCTCACATGAGAACACCATCCACCAGGTACACGGCACATACTCTTGCAACTCGGCCAACATTGTCTACCTAACACGCTGTAGGAAAGGATGGTATATTGGGGAGACCATGCAGATGCTACGACAACAGATGAATGAACACCACTCTACAATCACCAGGCAAGACTGTTCCCGTCCTGTTGGCGAACATTTCAGCAGTCACAGGCATTCGGCCTCTGATCTTTGGGTAAACATTCTCCAAGGCAGCTTTCATGACACACGACAGCGCAGTCGCTGAGCAGAAACTGATAGCCAAGTTCCACACACGAGGACAGCTTCAATCAGGATCTAGGGTTCATGTCATACTATCTGTAACCCCCATGACTTGCCTGAACTTGCAATATCTCACTTACTATCCTATCTGGAGACAATACACATCTCTTTAACCTGTGCTTAATGCTCTCTCCACTCACATTGTCTGCACCTTTAAGACTTGAATAGCAGGTTAGCTGTAAAGACTCACATTCTAATCAGTATTAGAACATAGAACATTACAGCACAAACAGGCCCTTCGGCCCTCGAGTTGCGCCGATCACATCAACCCCACCAATCTATAGACCTATCTATAACCCCCAATCCCATTAAACCCCATATACTCATCCAGAAGTCTTTTAAAAGACCCCAGCGAGTTCGCCTCCACCACCGATGACGGCAGCCGATTCCATTCACTCACCACCCTCTGAGTGAAAAACTTACCCCTAACATCACCTCTGTACTTCCCTCCCCGCACCTTAAATCTGTGTCCTCTCGTAGCGACCATTTCAACCCGGGGAAATAGCCTCTGAGAGTCCACCCTATCTATTCCTCTCAACATTTTATAAACTTCTATCAGGTCGCCTCTCAACCTTCGCCTCTCCAGGGAAAAGAGTCCCAGCTCCCTCAACCTATCTTCATAAGGCATGCCTCCCAGTCCAGGCAACATCCTTGTAAATCTCCTCTGCACCCTTTCAATAGCTTCTATGTCTTTCCTATAGTGAGGCGACCAGAACTGCGCACAGTACTCCAAATGAGGCCTGACGAGGGTCCTGTAAAGTTGCAGCATTACCTCCCGACTCCTAAACTCAATCCCTCGATTAATGAAGGCCAGTACACCATACGCCTTCTTGACCACCTCCTCCACCTGCGAGGCCGATTTAAGAGTCCTGTGAACCCGGACCCCGAGATCCTTCTGCTCTTCAACGCTACTAAGACCCCTGCCCTTAATAGTGTACTCGTTCATCCCGTTGGTTCTGCCGAAATGGACGACTGCATATTTATCCGCGTTGAAGTCCATCTGCCACTTCTCCGCCCATTCCTGCATCCTATCTATGTCCTGCTGCAACTTTTGACATCCTTCCAGACCATCCACAACACCGCCGACCTTCGTGTCATCAGCGAACTTGCTAACCCATCCCTCCACTTCCTCATCCAGGTCATTTATGAAAATGACAAACAGCAAGGGTCCCAGAACAGATCCCTGGGGCACCCCACTGGTGACTGACCTCCATTCCAAAAAAGACCCATCCACAACCACTCTCTGCCTTCTGCAGGCAAGCCAGTTCTGGATCCACAAGGCCAAAGGCCCTTGGATCCCATGCCCTCTCACCTTCTCAAGAAGTCTTGCATGGGGGACCTTATCAAAAGCCTTGCTGAAGTCCATGTACACTACGTCCACGGCACTTCCTTCGTCAATGTGTTCAGTCACATTATCGAAGAACTCAACTAGGCTCGTAAGGCACGACCTGCCCTTGACAAATCCATGCTGACTATTCCTGATCATGTCAAACCTCTCCAAATGCTCGTAAATCTTGTCCCTCAGAAGCCTCTCCATCAGCTTACCAACCACTGAGGTCAGACTCACCGGGCGGTAATTTCCCGGGCTATCTCTGTTCCCTTTCTTGAAAATAGGGACTACATCCGCAATCCTCCAATCTTCTGGAACCTCTCCCGTCTCCATTGACGACGCAAAGATCATCGCCAAGGGCTCTGCAATCACTTCCCTGGCCTCCCACAGTATCCTGGGGTACATCCCATCTGGTCCCGGCGACTTATCTACCTTGATAGAATTCAAAAGTTCTAACACATCCTCCTCCTTAATGTCCACGTACTCAATCTTTTCCACCTGCTGCAAGTCCATAGCAAGATCTCCCAAATCAGCTTCCACTGTGAATACTGAGGCAAAGTACTCATTAAGCACCTCCGCCATTTCTTCTGGTTCTACACAGACCTTTCCCCCTTCACCTTTTATAGGTCCTATCCTTTCCCTTCTCACCCTTTTACCTTTCACATACTTATAGAAGGCCTTGGGATTTTCCTTAATCTTACCCGCCAAGGTCTTCTCATGACCCCTTCTGGCTCTCCTAATTTCCCTTTTAACCTCCTTTCTACAGTCCTTATATTCTTCAAGATCCTTAACCTCTCCTAGTTCCCTGAACCTTTTGTACACCTTCCTTTTCCTCCTGACTAGGTTCAACACAGCCTTCGTGCACCACGGTTCCCGCGACCTACCAAAACCCCCTTGCCTTATCGGAACATTGTCATGCAGAGCGCCAGACAAACATTCCTTGAATATCCGCCACCTTCCTTCGGTACTTTTCCCTAAGAATGCCTCCTTCCAGTTTATTTGTCCAAGTAACTTCCTGACTTCTTCGTATCTCTTCTTCGTATTCTGTAAACTGTGTGTGCCTTTATATGCCCTGTTTGTGATCACAACTCTCCACTCACCTGATGAAGGAATAGCGCTCCAAAAGCTCGTGGCAATTACTACCAAATAAACCTGTTGGACTTTAACCTGTTGTGAGACTTCTTACCACAAATTGCTTGCCAGGTTTCCTGCATTACCACAGTGACTTCACCTCAAAACTGCTTAACTGTCTACAAAAATCATTGAAAGATCACAAAATACACCACAGAAATGCAAATGCTCCTTTTTTTTAAAAAAACACTAAATATTAAGGCCATTGATTCACAGAATTGTGAAATTGAATCCCAAAACTTCAGTAAATATCCACAAAGCCCAAGTAATAACAAAATTAAATTCATTCAGTTACGGTTTACCCTATTTAACACCCTTGCATATCAAGTGTTCATAAAGTCATCCAAAATATGTCATCAATTTACACTGTCATTATCACGCTTCCTACATTTCTGAACTACTTTATTAGTTGTGCACTTGTCCAGCAAGTCATAGGGAAGGTAAATAGAATGTGAGCCTTTATTTCAAAGGGAATGGAGTATAAAAATAGGGAATTCCTGCTAAAACTGTGCAAAGCACTGGATAAGCCACACCTGAAATACTAAACAGTTTTGGCCCCCTTTTCTAAGGAAAGACATATTGGCATTGGAGGCAGTCCAGAAAAGGGTGATTCCGGATAGGGATGGATTTTATGGGAGAGGTTGGAAGAATGACAAGCAACCTTACTGAGGCATATTGGATTGTCAGCGGGTTCAACAAGATACTGAGAGACTGTTTCCCCTAGTAGGAGAGTCTAACACCAGAGGAAATAACCTCAGAGTAAGGGGTCAACCATTTAAGACAGAAATGAGGAGGAATGTCTTCTCTCAGTGGATTGTGAATCTGTGGAATTCATTACTGTAGAGGGCTGGGTAATTAAGTGTGTTCAAGACTGAGATAGACAGATTTTTAATTTGTAAGAGAATAAAGGGTTATGAGGATATGATGAGAAAGTGGATTTGAGGGTTAACAGATCAGATCAGTCATGGTCTCATTGAATGGTGCAGAAATCTGAGTGGATCGAATGGCCTACTTTTGCTCCAACATCTTGTGGGCCTATACTAAGGTCATGCAAGATAGAAATGCAAGTCTATTTTTATAGTGGAGGAGTGGGATGGTGGTGTAGTGGTAATATCATTGAACTGGCAATCTAGAAGCCTAGGTTAATGTGCTGGGGACATGGGTTCAAGTCTCACCACGGCAGCTAATCTCAGTAATGGTGACCATTAAACTATCATTGACTGTTGTAAAAACCCATCTGGTTCACTAGGCAGATTTACTTCCTAGAGGATTTACTTCCTCTAGGAAGTAAATCTGCCGTCCTTACCCGGTCTAGCCCACGTAACTCCAGACCCGCAGCAATGTGGTTGACTCTTAACTGCCCTCTGAAATGGTCGAATGAGACACTCAGTTCAAGGACAATTTGGGATGAGCAACAACAGCTGGCCTTGCTGGTGACATCACACCCCATGAATGAATTTTCATAAAGCAACCCCACACAGTGCGGAAGAATCCTCTCAATGAAATGAATGGATATGAGAGATTTGACATCACTTCTGGAAAGTGTGTCAGTGTGAGTGGGATTGTAAGTGTGTGGCTAGCACAAGGTCACTGCTCTTAGATAGCAAAGTGATTTAGAACAGGAGATTACAAGCATTCTCAGAGCTATGAGCTGCCACAGTTACAGTGCAGCTAGATTTACGTCAATGTGGGGGAGAGGGAACAAAGAAAGAAAACTCAGCGCCATCTCTAAGAACACAAAACAGCAATACTCTAGAAAAGGGAATCAGTGAATAATAAGAACTCTCAACTGGGGCACAAAATGGTTTCAAAGAAACAGATTGATGCAATCAATCAACTTCCAAAGTACAGGTAGCTAAATAATGATTAACTGATGAAACAACCTGAACACTGGACAATTCAAATATTGTAAGAAGTCTCACAACACCAGGTTAAAGACTAACAGGTTTATTTGGCAGCAAGAGCTACTAGCTTTCAGAGTGCTCGCTGCTCCTTCAAATACTCTCTAAATTCAATCCAAATACTCTTAGCTAGGCATGGTGAGATAGGCCAACTGGCCAAAGCACTGGACAGTTTCAGCAAGACTCAATGTTGAGAATCTTCATCCTCCTCTATATCATCACCAGCTCAGATATGTTGGCACTGGCAACATTTGCAATGCGTATTCGTAGACTGTCACACAGCATTGCATCTCACATCAAACCAAAAAAATCCAGATATTTCCAATTAGAACACAGAAAAACTACAGCACAAACAGGCCCTTCGGCCCACAAGTTGCGCCGATCATTTCTCTACCTACTAGGCTTACCTATAACCCTCAATCTTATTAAGTCCCATGTACTCATCCAGAAGTCTCTTAAAACACCCTATCAAATTTGCCTCCACCACAATTAGTTGCAATCCTTATATAACAATTCTTATATTAAGTTACTAACTCCAAAGAGGATGGGGATTTTTCTGATTACCATTCAAGTTTCTTAGCAAAGGAGCCATGTTGCTCAATTCAAATAGAAATACGTGTATATGGCTTGAGCAAATGTGTCTGACTGATAGCTTTTGGAATTTTAAGTTCACAAGAACTTCGTTCTGAGGAGTGTAGAAGAATGAGGGGAGATGTGATAGAGGTGTATAAGGTTTTGATGGGTATAGATAGAGTGAATGCAAGCACGCTTTCTCCACTAAGGCTATGGGAGAAAAAAACCAGAGGGCATGGATTAAGGGTGAAAGGAGAAAAGTTTAAAGGGAATATTAGGGGAGGCTTCTTCACACAGAGAGTGGTGGGAGTGTGGAATGAGCTGCCGGATAAAGTGGTAAATGCGGGGTCACTTTTAAGAAAAACTTGGACAGGTTCATGGATGAGAGGGGTGTGGAGGGATATGGTCCAAGTGCAGGTCAGTGGGACTAGGCAGAAAAATGGTTCAGCACAGACAAGAAGGGCCAAAAGGCCTGTTTCTGAGCTGTAATTTTCTGTGGTTCTAAGAACAACTCATATTTGTATAACACCACTGGTACAGCAAGGTGCTTCACAGGAATGTTATCAGACAAATTTTAACATCTCGGCACATAAAAAGATATTAGGACAGGTGACCAAAAGCTTTGTCTTAAACAGTGTCTTGAAAGAGCTGAAAATAGTAAACAAGCAGAGGGATTTAGGGGGGGCACAGCACTAATGATGCAGCAATGAAAATGCAACAGACCAGAACTGGAGGGGGACTTACCTCGGATGGTAGGGTCGGAGGAATTTAGAGATAGGGCGAGGTGAACACAAAGAATAAGAATTTTAAAATCAAGGACCTGTCCTTGCATTTTTAAAGGCATTTATCAATCTGCATTTTCCAAACCAATGTGTTTCAGAGAGAAAAAAAGGTCTTCCTGCTCTCCACAGCTGGAGGAAAGGAAAAGATCTTAAAGTTGATGCACTGAGGCACATTCCAGCAGAGCTCAATAAGGATGAAAGGTCAAGCCAAGGGAAGATCAGGGCTCCACCAATCTACAGCTGCCTGAATGAGCAGCCAGGCTAAAGCTCCCTCCATCTGCTGCATAAAGAGCAAAGAACCATTTATATAGATGATCTGGAGGAGGGAACCGAGTGTAGGGTGTCGAAATTTGCGGATGACACCAAGATTGGGGGAATGGCAAATTGTGCGGAGGGTGTGGAGAGTCTGCAGAAGGATCTAGATGTGCTGGGCGAATGGGCCAGGAAATGGCAAATGGAATTTAATGTTGGCAAGTGTGAGGTGGTCCACTTTGGAAGGAGGAATGGTAGGAAGGACTATTACTTATGGGGCGAAAAACTGCAGCAGGCGACGGTGCAGAGGGACCTCGGGGTCCTTGTGCATGAGTCGCAAAAACCCAGCTTGCAGGTGCAGCAGGTGGTCAGGAAGGCGAATGGGATGCTGGCCTTCATAGCGAAGGGGATTGAATATAAAAGTAGGGAGGTCTTGCTGCAGCTGTATAGGGCATTGGTGAGGCCGCAGCTGGAGTACTGTGTGCAGTTTTGGGCGCCGCACCTGCGCAAGGATAATTTGGCCTTGGAGGGAGTGCAGAGGAGGTTTACTCGGCTGATACCGGAGTTGAGGGGATTGAGCTATGAGGAGAGGCTGAATAAACTAGGCTTGTACTCGTTGGAGTTTAGAAGAATGAGGGGAGATCTCATTGAGACGTATAAGATGATGAATGGGATGGATAGGATAGAGGTGGAGAGACTCTTCCCGCTCAAAAAAGACAGTAGGACTAGGGGGCACAGCCTCAAGATAAAGGGGGGGGCGGTTTAGAACAGAGTTGAGGAGGAACTTCTTCACTCAAAGGGTGGTGAATCTCTGGAATTCTCTGCCCGTTGAAGTGGTGGAGGCTGCCTCGCTAAATATTTTTAAGAAACGGGTTGATGGGTTTTTGATAAGAGAAGGGATTAAGGGTTATGGGGAGAGGGCAGGAAGGTGGAGCTGAGTCACGACAGATCAGCCATGATCTTATTGAATGGCGGGGCAGGCTCGAAGGGCCAGATGGCCTACTCCTGCTCCTATTTCTTATGTTCTTATGTTCTTATGTAATGGGTAAGCAGTTACCATTGCCTCTCGTTTCACTAGGCAGAGGAAAATCTCCCAGTCTTTTTTCCTCTAAAGTTTTCCATTTCTATTTGTAGATTTTTTTTTACAGCTACCAGAAACTTTCATGGCTGATGGGTGGGTAAAACACACAACTTCAAACCTGGTCTGGCTGGAACAGCAGGGAGAATTAAACTGGCGGAAGGTAATGAGGCCAACAGCAGCATGATATATCATATGCTATCTAACTAATCCACGAAAAGGAAGACACTATTTTTGGAATTGTCTTTTAAAAGGATAGGCATCCCACAATTATTCCACTTAGTTACTTGACCGATGGTGGATGAAGGACAAAGAATGCGGAGCTTTCGTCTACATCTGATCTGCTGTCCATGACACTCAAGTACAGGGCTAGACAGAGATTCACTCTGGATCTTGAGGGTCTACACAAACTGTTTGAGACAGTGTGGCACCAAATCACTTTAAGAACCTGTTCCAATAACCATCTTAAATCCCTCCGAACAGCACAAAGAAAGTGGCAGTTGTGGCAGTTCTGCTGGATGCACCATGTGAGAGATCAGCTGACAGTTGATGGCCAGGACACCGAGGCAGCTTCGTACACCAATCACACAGTTAGGTGAGAGGGGAAGCTTATTTGAACTGACCAATTCAATGCCAGTTCTCGTTATCAAGCTTCTCCTCAAATCACCAACAGCTTTTCTGGTGCGTCTTCTTAATGAATCAGTGTGTGAGTTGATATTTTTACTATTGCTGTGCAGAGAACACACAGCTTTGCCCAAGACCACAAGGAACTACAAAAAGTCGTGAAAGTAGCCCAATCCATCACGCAAACCAACCTCCCATCCACTGACTCCATCTACACTTCCCACTGCCTCGGCAAAGCAGCCGGCATAATTAAGGACCCCACGCACCCCAGACATTTTCTCTTCCACCTTCTTCCTTCGGTAAAAAGATACAAAAGTCTGAAGACACATACCAATCGACTCAAGAACAGCTTCTTCCCTGCTGCTATCAGACTCTTGAATGGATCTACCTCGCATTAAGTTGATCTTTCTCTACGCCCTAGCTATGACTGTAACACTATATTTTGCACTCTCTCCTTTCCTTCTCTATGAACGGTATGTTTTCTCTGTATAGCATGCAAGAAACAATACTTTTCACTATATGTTAATATGTTGACAATAAATGAAATTAAAATCAAAATCAAATCAGACACTGAAACTCTGTTTCTCTGACTCAACCCCCGCCCTCCCACAAAAGCAGCAGAGGGGGAGTAAAAGTACTGCCTTCTAGACTGCACCAAATTTGAATCTGGAACCCCATACATGCTCATTCACACCATCAACTTCTTATTCTAGTCACAAATGGATAAATTGTACTGTGATGATATCTCAAGCCATACAGCCTATCCACTCAGTTATTTTACAGGTTCTCCCTCCAATAGCCAATAAGTATTTGGGGGGGGGCAGGTAGAGAGACCAAGACCCAAGGAAGGGGGCACAGAGAGACCAAGGGGGATAGAAGAGAATCTCTACCAGCCATTAACTTTTACACTCAGTGCTACAGCCTCATTTTTAGCTGAATTCTCTCTCCTGATAGTGCTGGCCTTTGGCTGGGTACAACTGCAAAGGTACAAAGAACAAAGAACAACCCAGCACGGGAAACAGGCCCTTCGGCCCAACGAGCCCGCGCTGCCGCATCACCCTACACCTATTCTACCCTGCGTATCTACAAATAGAACCCCTGACTTAGCCAGATTCAGGGGAGAACAGTGTCAATTTGGTAAAACCAATCAGCCTAAGAGCACATCTTTGGGGTGTGGGAGGAAACCGGAGCGCCCGGAGGAAACCCACGCAACCACAGGGAGAATGCACAAACTCCCACAGACACAGGCTCAAATCCATGTGCCTGCACAGCTAGCAGTGCTAGTCACTGAGCTGTTGCGGCGCCCGTCCACCGGTCCAGGATCAAGCACACACACCGACACGAAGTACTAGGCCACTCCCGGAACCTCCAGGAGCAGCCCACGCACGACCCACCTTGTGCATGCCCCTCGTTTGACAACGAGGTGGTACCCTCTAGCTCACACAGACATTTTTCATCCAGCAGCTTAGAGCAGCTTACAATCTATCCTTGCCTCTCCTCACCATGTCCATTAGCACACAATATGAATTCCTGGCTAGGCTTTGCAACTCCCTGGGGTCTACTGAGACCAGTAAAGATAGAGCCATGCATCATAGAATGGGAATTGAGAACTCTATTGGAGAACCTCATACTTATTTGTGAGTAACACCTTCTCCCTTTGCTGACGCACACCGTTCTCAGTTAACCGGGTCTCCTATTACCCCAACAGCATATCCTTCTATTCCTTTCTTCCTTGTGTCCAGCTTCCCTTTAAATACATCCATGTTATTCACCTTTACTACTTACATAGAACCCTACAGTGCAGAAACAGGCCCTTCGGCCCATCGAGTCTGCACCGAACACAATCCCACCCAGACCCTATCCCCATATCCCTACACATTTACCTGCTAATCCCTCTAACCTACACATCCCAGAACACTAAGGGGCAATTTTAGCATAGCCAATGAACCGAACCCGCACATCTTTGGACTGTGGGAGGAAACCGGAGCACCCGGAGAAAACCCACGCAGACACGAGGAGAATGTGCAAACTCCACACAGGCAGTGACCCGAGCCGGGAATCGAACCCAGGACCCTGGAGCTGTGAAGCAGCAGTGCTAACCACTGTGCTACCGTGCCGCCACTATCACCACTTGGTGATAGTGAGTCCACAAACTCTCTAGATAAACTCGCCTGAAGTCCACTCAGGATTTCTTTGAGACTCTAATATTGCCGATCCCTCTTCTGGTCTCCCCCCATCAAGGAGAAATTCTCTCATATCTGCCCTATCAAAGCCTTTCTTCATTTTTAAAGTCCTATGTCAGGGCTCGCTTTCAGCTTCCCTTTTTTCTAAAGAGCAGAGCCCCAGCCTGTTCAATGTTTTCTGACAGGTGGAACTCCCTTGCTGCGGTATCATTCTTCTAAATCATTACATGCCTTTTCCAGTACTTTATATCCTTTTCATCTTTGGACGCCAAATTGTGCCCAGCGGAGTGTTTTTCTAAGACTAATTGAACATACCTAAGAAAACTCCCTCAGCGAAATTTACTGACTTCCAAATAACTCCGATTCAGATACCAAACTGCAGAAATCCATCTCCCCAGCAGCATGGGAACAAACAGAGGCTTGTACGCTGACCACAGACACAAGCTGAGCCAAAATACTGATTTTCAACATGATAATTGATCCGATTATTGTCACATGTATTGGGATACAATGAAAAGTAGTGCGGGGTCCTTGTGCATGAGTCGCAAAAACCCAGCCTGCAGGTGCAGCAGGTGGTCAGGAAGGCGAATGGGATGCTGGCCTTCATAGCGAGGGGTATTGAATATAAAAGTAGGGAGGTCTTGCTGCGGCTGTATAGGGCATTGGTGAGGCTGCAGCTGGAGTACTGTGTGCAGTTTTGGGCGCCGCACCTGCGCAAGGATATTTTGGCCCTGGAGGGAGTGCAGAGGAGGTTTACTAGGCTGATACCAGAGTTGAGGGGGTTGAGCTATGAGGAGAGGCTGAATAAACTAGGCTTGTACTCGTTAGAGTTTAGAAGAATGAGGGGAGATCTCATTGAGACGTATAAGATGATGAATGGGATGGATAGGATAGAGGTGGAGAGACTCTTCCCGCTCAAAAAAGACAGTAGGACTAGGGGGCACAGCCTCAAGATAAAGGGGAGGCGGTTTAGAACAGAGTTGAGGAGGAACTTCTTCACTCAAAGGGTGGTGAATCTCTGGAATTCTCTGCCCGTTGAAGTGGTGGAGGCTGCCTCGCTAAATATTTTTAAGAAGCGGGTTGATGGGTTTTTGATAAGAGAAGGGATTAAGGGTTATGGGGAGAGGGCGGGAAGGTGGAACTGAGCCACGACAGATCAGCCATGATCTTACTGAATGGCGGGGCAGGCTCGAAGGGCTAAATGGCCTACTCCTGCTCCTATTTCTTATGTTCTTATGTTCTTGCACATTATACAAAGCACACCATTCATGGAATATATATAGGGTAGGAGAATGCAGAATGTAGTGTTACAGTCATAGCTAGGGTCGAGAGAAAGATTAACTTAATGCAAAATAAGTCTATTCAAAAGTCTAATGGCAATTGGAAAGAAGCTGTTCTTGAGTCAGTCGGTACGTGACCTCAGACTTTTGCATTTTTCCTGACAAAAGAAGATGGAAGAGAGAATGTCCGGGGTGTGTGGGTTCCCAATCATGCTGAGAATTGTCAGAAGTGCAGACCATAGAACCCTATGGTTGACAGAGTCAATGGATGGGAGGTTGGTTTGAGTGATGGATTGGGCTACATTCACAAACTTTTGTAGTTTTGTGCGATCTTGGGCAGAGCAGGGGCCCATACCAAGCTGTGATACAAACAGAATGAATGCTTTCTGTGGCGCACCTGTAAAAGTTGGTGAGAGTCATAGCTGACATCCTGAATTTCCTTGGCCTTCTGAGAAAGTAGAAGCATTGGTGGGTTTTCTTAACTATAGTATAGGCATGGGGGAACCAGGACAGGTTTTTGGTGATCTGTAGTCCTAAAAGCTTGAAGCTTTCAACCCTTTCTACTTCATCCCCATTGATGTATTCAGGGGCATGCTCTCCTTTACGCTTGCTGACATTGATGACAATCTCCTTCATTTTACTGACATTCAGGGAGAGATTATTGTTTTCACACTAGTTTACCAGGTTCTCTATCGCTTTTCTGTACTGTCTCTCGTTATTCTTTGAGACCTGACCCACAATGATGGTGGGAAGCAAACTTGGAAGTTGAATTGACAGGGAATTTGGCCGCACAGCAGCTTTTCCTCAAATAAAGTGATGAAAACTGGACCCGATTTTCCATTAGAGGAGTGACAGTGAGCACTCTGTAATCATCTCAAACATCTAGATGTTGAAACGGATGGCCTTTTGTATCTCTCAGGACGAAAGGCCTGTTGTGGCCCCTCTTTGGAACAACATACCTACAGGCCTTGTTAAAGTCACAGGCTTATTGCTCCTACTACAATCACCAGCAAACTATTCACTCAAGATCATGTTAGAGCGCGATAACTTCTTGCAAGCTGTGCCCAGCATACCCTCCAATTCTATCTTTTACTCCATGCTACTAAAACTGTATAAAACTCTTATAAGCTCTCTAACAATGCAAACTGATCTTTCTCTACTCCCCAGGTATGACAATAACACTGCATTGTGCACTCTCTCCTTTCCTTCTCTATGAACAGTATGTTTTGTAGTGCTGCAAGAAAGAATACTTTTCACTGTAAACTAATATGTGACAACAATAAATCAAATCAATTAATAATTAAGGACCCCACACACCCTGGACACTCTCAATTTTGACTTCTGAATAACTGGCCTTGTGGCACTCCCAGTGACAGCATCGTGTGAAGTTACCTAGCGTGATCTGTACCTGATAACTAACAACAGCAGTGTTGGGGACTCCCTCTTCATTCATTCTTCGCCATAGAAGTTTCAGCCTACAGTGCTATAATGTGCAATAATTTTATGGGTTTATCAAATCCAAAAACATACACATTCTGTTGAACTTAACTTTGATAAGAGCTAGTCAATAATTGCTGATTGATAACTAATGAGATATGATATAGAATCGCATACAACCTACAGAACAGGAACATGCCGTATGGCCTGACTGGTTTTTGCAGTGTTTAAAACAGTGGAATCTTCTGGCTCAACACCAGTGCCCCACAAGGCTGTGTTCTCTGCCTCCTAGTCTCCTTATACACCTATGACTGGCCAAATTCCCCTCCAATTTGATTTTCAAGTTTGCTGATAACATCACCATAGTGGGTCAGATCTCAAACAATGACAAGGCAGAGTACAGGAATGAGATAGAACTGGTGCAGCGTCAGTAATCTCTGCCTCAATGTCAACAAAATGGAGGAGGTAGTCATCGACTTCAGGATGCGAAGAGGAGAACATGCCCCTGTCTACATCAAAGGGGATGAAGAACAAATGGTCAAAAGCTTCAAGTTTCTAGGTGTCCAGATCACCAACATCCTGTCCTAGTATCCCCATGCCAACACAACAGTTACGAAAACCCTAACGCCTTTAATTTCTCAGAAGACTAATAAATTCGGCATGTCCGCTACGACTCTCTCAAACTTATAAAGATGCACCATAGAAAGCATTCTTTCTGGTTGTATCACAGCTTGGTATGGAACCTGCTTTGCCCAAGATCGCAAGAAACTATAAAGGGTCGTGAACGTAGCCCAATCCATCACACAAACCAGCCTCCCATTCATTGACTCTGTCTACTCTTCCCGCTGCCTTGGCAAAGCAGCCGGCATAATTAAGGACCCCACACACCCCGGACATTCTCCCTTCCACCTTCTTCCATCGGGAAAAAGATACAAAAGTCTAAAGGCACCACCAACCGACTCAAAAACAACTTCTTCCCTGCTGCTGTCAGACATTTGAATGGACCTACCTCGCATTAAGTTGATCTTTCTCTGCACTTTAGCTGTGACTGTAACACTACATGCTGCATCTTCTCCTTTCCTTCTCTATGAATGGTACATTTTATCTGTATGGTGCGCAAGAAACCATACTTTTCACTGTACATGTGACAATTATAAATGCAATCAAATCTCACCTTTGAACTTAAAAAGATTACTGATCCGTAACTGTATTGTAATAAAATTTAGGAATCTCGCCCGGAATTGTACTGAAATGAAAGGGTCTGGTCTTGGATCAGAGTGAAAGTACAAAAGGATTTAAACACAAAGATAAGAATTTTTAAGTTGAGGTGTTGTCAAACCAGGAGTTAACATTGGTCACTGAACACATGATGATGGGGGAACAGGATTTGCTGGGAGTTTGGATTTGGACAGCACAGGCTGAAGAACAGGAGTAAGCAGCAAGGTCAGTGAAAGACAATTCCTACTTTTATGTCATTAAGACTGATCTTGGAATCCTGGAAGAATCAGCTATTAACACCAGTGAATCCCCCTTTAAGCATAGAAACTAGAAGGTGTAGGCCATTCAGCCCATTGAGCCTGATCCTCAATCTCAAAGCCATGTTTCCACTCCCCCCCCCCCCCCCCCCCCCATAACACTCAATGCCATTAAAATCTAAAAAAAACTATTCCTTTCTTGAATGTATTCAGTGACCTGGCCTCCATGGCCTTCTGTGGTAGAGAATTCCACAGTTCACCACTGTCAGTGAAGAAATTGTTCCTCATCTCAGAACGGCAAGTGACCATTCAGCTCCTCATTCATGTCCAGCCACTCAATTAGATTGTGGCTGGAAAGTTACAGAACTGAAACAAACTGTTCGAGGGATCGCACCGCCACTCAAACCTGGAATAATTCTTCATACCCAAAGGAGCCCGCTTGGTTTTGCTGCTGTAATCCAGTTTAGCCAACCCATCTATCCAAATATTAAAGGTCAAACAAAGAGCAGCACTCTTTGTCAAAGCCATCATTAGTGTCTAATCATCTACATTGGCTGGCACATCCTCTGTATCTTCTAGGTGAACACGCTAGCAGGACGAGGCAACTGCGTCTGGCACAAAATGAAAGTATAAAGAAAAATGCAGAAAACTGCCACCCCCACCCACCGCCACTCCCCCATACGATGGAACAACGTAGATTGGTGTGATATAATGAAAGCATTTAAAATGAAAGGGGAATGGGGTAGGTCCTATGGAGGCACTCTTGTCTGCAGTAGTTGAGGGGTCTAGAAGGAAGGCCATAAATACAAATCTTTATGCAAAAAAGGGTTTGAATAAGGGATGGGAGAAACCTGAGAGAATTTAGATGGAAAGCTAATGGTTAAGCAGAAAATGTGTCAACACAAGGTGAGCTTCGTAATCAGTGAATGGGAAGTAAAAGAGATAGACTACAAGATAGTAGGTAAAATGTGATTGGGACTATTTGCTCACATGGAGGATAAACACTGACTGGTTGGGTGGAAAGACCTCTTTCAGGGCTGTAACTTGCATTTTGAAGCATTTCTTTGATGGAAGAACCTGCATTCTAACAAGGTATCTAGAATATCACACACACGATAAGAATTCTGGAGTTCCTATGCACTTTAATGTGTGACAGACTTTGTACATGAAACACGATTACATCTAACAAAACTAAAATGCATGGCAGATGAAACATTCTTATAGATTTACAAGCCAACAACCTGTGACATTCCTTACAGTTCAATCATTAGAATGTGTAAGTTCCAACAAACAAAGTTGGGGGAAAATTCACAAATCGCCTCCACAAAGCAGACTACATAGACATAGACAACATAGAACATTACAGCACAAACAGGCCCTTCGGCCCTCGAGTTGCGCCGATCGCATCAACCCCACCAATCTATAGACCTATCTATAACCCCCAATCCCATTAAACCCCATATACTCATCCAGAAGTCTTTTAAAAGACCCCAGCGAGTTCGCCTCCACCACCGACGACGGCAGCCAATTCCAATCACTCACCACCCTCTGAGTGAAAAACTTACCCCTAACATCACCTCTGTACCTCCCTCCCCGCACCTTAAATCTGTGTCCCCTCGTAGCGACCATTTCAACCCGGGGAAATAGCCTCTGAGAGTCCACCCTATCTATTCCTCTCAACATTTTATAAACTTCTATCAGGTCGCCTCTCAACCTTCGCCTCTCCAGGGAAAAGAGTCCCAGCTCCCTCAACCTATCTTCATAAGGCATGCCTCCCAGTCCAGGCAACATCCTTGTAAATCTCCTCTGCACCCTTTCAATAGCTTCTACATCTTTCCTATAGTGAGGCGACCAGAACTGCGCACAGTACTCCAAATGAGGCCTGACGAGGGTCCTGTAAAGTTGCAGCATTACCTCCCGACTCCTAAACTCAATCCCTCGATTAATGAAGGCCAGTACACCATACGCCTTCTTGACCACCTCCTCCACCTGCGAGGCCGATTTAAGAGTCCTGTGAACCCGGACCCCGAGATCCTTCTGCTCTTCAACGCTACTAAGACCCCTGCCCTTAATAGTGTACTCGTTCATCCCGTTGGTTCTGCCGAAATGGACTACTACACATTTATCCGCGTTGAAGTCCATCTGCCACTTCTCCGCCCATTCCTGCATCCTATCTATGTCCTGCTGCAACTTTTGACATCCTTCCAGACCATCCACAACACCGCCGACCTTCGTGTCATCAGCGAACTTGCTAACCCATCCCTCCACTTCCTCATCCAGGTCATTTATGAAAATGACAAACAACAAGGGTCCCAGAACAGATCCCTGGGGCACCCCACTGGTGACTGACCTCCATTCCGAAAAACTAGTGTCCAGAATCTGCAATTACACCATGGCAGCTGACATTGCAAAACCGCATGGTCAATATTGACAGCAGTTTGGAATGGGAAATGCCATACAAATGAAGGAACATAAGTCATGATGCATGCCATCATTTATGGTGAAAGGAACTGAATACAAAAGAAGCTTATGCTTCAGTTGTACAGGGCACTGGTGAGACTACATCAGGAGTATTGTGTATAGTATTGGTTACATTATTTAAGGAAGGATGTAAATGTGTTGGAAGCAGTTCGGAGAAGGTTTACCAGACTAATACCAGGAATGGTATTATTTTCCAAACGTCGCTAGATTCCAGAAGATTGGAAAACGGCTAATGTTAAGCCATTGTTTAAGAAGGGTGGCAGGCAAAAGGCAGGGAATTATAGGCCGGTTAGTTTAACGTCTGTTGTAGGAAAAATGTTAGAATCCGTGATCAAGGAGAAAATAGCGAGGCATCTTGAGAATTGTTTAGTAGAGCAGACGCAGCACGGTTTCGTTAAGGGGAAGTCGTGTCTGACGAATTTATTGGAGTTCTATGAGGATGTGTCTAGGGCGGTGGATAGAGGAGAGCCGGTAGATGTGGTCTTTCTTGATTTTCAGAAGGCTTTTGACAAAGTACCTCATAAGAGGTTATTGCAGAAGGTCAGGGGACATGGAGTTGGGGGTAGGGTGTTAACTGGATAGAGGATTGGCGGTTGGTGACTAGTGGAGTGCCTCAGGGGTCGGTGCTGGGGCCTCAGCTTTTTACCATTTATATAGATGATCTGGAGGAGGGAACCGAGTGCAGGGTGTCGAAATTTGCTGATGACACCAAGATTGGGGGAACGGCAAATTGTGCGGAGGGTGTGGAGAGTCTGCAGAAGGGTCTAGATAGGCTGGGCGAATGGGCCAGGAACTGGCAAATGGAATTTAATGTTGGCAAGTGTGAGGTTGTCCACTTTGGTAGGAATAATGGTAGGAAGGACTATTACTTACGTGGCGAAAAACTGCAGCATGCGACGGTGCAGAGGGACCTCGGGGTCCTTGTGCATGAGTCGCAAAAACCCAGCCTGCAGGTGCAGCAGGTGGTCAGGAAGGCGAATGGGATGCTGGCCTTCATAGCGAGGGGGATTGAATATAAAAGTAGGGAGGTCTTGCTGCAGCTGTATAGGGCACTGGTGAGTCCGCAGCTGGAGTACTGTGTGCAGTTTTGGACGCCGCACTTACGCAAGGATATTTTGGCCTTGGAGGGAGTGCAGAGGAGGTTTACTAGGCTGATGCCGGAGTTGAGGGGGTTGAACTATGAGGAGGGGCTGAACAAGAGGTGGAGAGACTCTTCCCGCTCAAAAAAGACAGTAGGACTAGGGGGCACAGCCTCAAGGTAAAGGGGAGGCGGTTTAGAACAGAGTTGAGGAGGAACTTCTTCACTCAAAGGGTGGTGAATCTCTGGAATTCTCTGCCCGTTGAAGTGGTGGAGGCTGCCTCGCTAAATATTTTTAAGAAACGGGTTGATGGGTTTTTGATAAGAGAAGGGATTAAGGGTTATGGGGAGAGGGCGGGAAGGTGGAGCTGAGCCACGACAGATCAGCCATGATCTTATTGAATGGCGGGGCAGGCTCGAAGGGCCAGATGGCCTACTCCTGCTCCTATTTCTTATGTTCTTATGTTCAAACTAGGCTTGTACTCATTAAGAGTTCAGAAGAATGAGGGGAGATCTCATTGAGACATATAAGATGATGAATGGGATGGATAGGATAGAGGTGGAGAGGCTCTTCCCACTCAGAAAGGACAGTAGGACTAGAGGGCACAGCCTCAGGATAAAGGAGGGGTGCGGTTTAGAACGGAGTTGAGGAGAAACTTCTTCACTCAAAGGGTGGTGAATCTCTGGAATTCTCTGCCCGTTGAAGTGGTGGAGGCTGCCTCGCTCAACATTTTTAAGATGCGGGTTGATGGGTTTTTGATAAGAGAGGGGATTAAGGGTTATGGGGAGAGGGCGGGAATGTGGAACTGAGCCACTTCAGATCAGCCATGATCTTATTGAATGGCGGGGCAGGCTCGAAGGGCCAGATGGCCTACTCCTGCTCCTATTTCTTATCTTCTTATTATGTTGTTATGGGTGGTTGTCTAATGAGGAAAGGTTGGAGAGGTTAGGCTTGTAAGCATTGGAGCTTAGAATAGTCACAGGCGACTTGATTGAATCTGTTAAAATCTTGAGGGGCATTAAGTTTTTCTAAAGTTCAGATATTAGTGTCACAAGTAGGCTTACATTAACACTGCAATGAAATTACTATGAAAATCTCCTAGTGACCACACTCCGGCACCTGTTCAGTTACACTGAGGGAAAATTTAGCACGGCCAATACACCCTAACTAGCACATCTTTCGGGCTGTGGGAGGAAACTGGAGCACCTGGAGGAAACCCACGGAGACACGGAGAGAATGTACAGACTCAAACGGCAATGGAACATAAGAACATAAAAAGTAGGAGCAGGAGTCAGTCATCTGGCCCCTCAGGGCTGCTCCTGCATTCAACAAGATCATGGTAGATCTTGTTGTGGTCTCAGCTCCACTGACCTGCCCGCTCACCATAACCCTTAATTCCTTTACTGTTCAAAAATGTATCTATGCCAAAAAAAATTCAACGAGGAAGCTTCAACTGTTTCTCTAGGCAGGGAATTCCACAGATTCACAACCCTTTGTGTGAAGAAGTTCTCCTCAACTCAGTCCGAAATCTGCTTCCCCTTATTTTGAGGCCATGCCCCCTAGTTCTAGATTCACCCGCCAGTGGAAACAACTTCCCTGCTTCTATCTTATCTATTCCCTTCATAATCATATATCATTTCTCACTATCCCCCTGATGTCATCCTTAAATATCAGAGCTACACCATGTCCCTTGCCCTCCTGTCGGTCTCTCTGAACTGTCTGATACCCCTGGATATTCAACTCCCAGTTGTGACCATCCTGCAACCATATCTCTGTAATGGCCACCAAATCATACGCATCTGCAATGATATGTGCCTTCAACTCATTTACCTTGTTCTGAATGCTATGAGCATTCAGATAAGAACATAAGAAATAGGAGCAGGAGTAGGCCATCTGGCCCTTCGAACCTGCACCGCCATTCAATAAGATCATGGCTGATCTGAAGTGGCTCAGTTCCACATTCCGGCCCTCTCCCCATAACCCTTAATCCCCTCTCTTATCAAAAACCCATCAACCCGCTTCTTGAAAATATTTAGCGAGGCAGCCTCCACCACTTCAACGGGCAGAGAATTCCAGAGATTCACCACCCTTTGAGTGAACAAAGAACAAAGAACAACACAGCACGGGAAACAGGCCCTTCGGCCCAACGAGCCCGCGCCGCCGTCCCATTGTCAGTGACCTATTCATGATTTTAGTCTATGCCTAATGTGTGAGGATCAGGGAGGTCCAATATAGGGACAATTTGTTACCCAATCAATCAGCCTAAAAGCACATTTTTGGGATGTGGGAGGAAACCGGAGTACCTGGAGGAAACCTGCCGCCCGCATGCCCCTTGCTGGACTTAAATGCCTGTGGACAAAAAATTCATTATTAAAAAGACTCTATATCCCTGAGGCTAAAACTGAACCCCAAGCCTACAATGCTTAGTAGGGCCTGCTATATCCCCCTATATGTAGACCGCTCATGTGGCTGTCCAAGTGACTCTTGAACAAGCCTAGCGTGTCTGCTTCCACCACCTTACTCGGCAGTGCATTCTACATCCCCTCCTTTGTGTGAAAAACTGCCCTCTAATATTAGTCTTATATCTAGCCCCCCTCACCCTAAGCCCGTGACCCCTCGTTCTATCCATTTCTAATAGCGGAAAAAGCTTACCACCATTTACTCTACCTATCCCCTTCATAATCTTATAAACCTCTATTAGATCCCCCCTCAGCCGACGTCTCTCAAGGGAAAACAGCCCAAGTGCGTTCAATCTTTCCTCGTAAGACAGCCCTTCCATACCAGGCAACATCCTGGTAAATCTCCTCTGCACTCTCTCCAGGATCTCTACATCCTTCCAGTAGTACGGCGACCAGAACTGGACGCAGTACTCCAGGTGAGGCCTAACCAACGTTCTATACATCTGCAACATCAGACTCCTACTCTTATATTCTATACCCCTTCCTATGAAGGCTAACATGCCATACGCTTTCCTCATCACATTCTGCACCTGCACCGACACCTTCAGGGACTTGTGTACCTGCACCTCCAGGTCTCTCTGCGTATCTATACTCCGGATAGTTCTACCTTTTATCGTATAACTCCCCTCCACATTATTCCGGCCAAAGTGCATCACCTCGCATTTCTCCGGATTAAATTCCATTTGCCATCTATCTGCCCAATCTACCAGCCTGTCTATGTCCTGTTGCATTGCCAGGCACTGCTCCTCAGTACCCGCCAATCCAACCATCTTAGTGTCATCAGCAAATTTGCTGATCACACCACCTACCCCCTCTTCCAAGTCATTAATATATACTACAAATAATAGAGGTCCTAGTACCGAGCCCTGCGGCACCCCACTGGTGACAGACCTCCAATTGGAAAAGGAGCCTTCCACTACTACCCGCTGTACTCCTCCTCCCAAGCCAGTTCTCCACCCATCTACATACCTGGCCTTGTATCCCATGAGCCTTCACCTTTTCTATCAGCCTACTGTGAGGGACCTTGTCAAACACCTTACTGAAATCCATATAGACAACATCAACGGCTTGTCCTTCGTCAACCGTTTTTGTCACCTCTTCAAAAAATTCCAATAGATTCGTAAGGCACGACCTCCCTGTAACGAAGCCATGCTGCGTATCCCTGATCAGATTGCAGCGCTCCAGATCAGATTGCAGCGCTCCAAGTGAAGAAGTTCCTCCTCAACTCCGTTCTAAAACGCCCCCCCTTTATCTCGAGTCTGTGTCCCCTAGTCCTACTGTCCTTTCTGAGCGGGAAGAGTCTCTCCACCTCTATCCTATCCATCCCATTCATCATCTTATACGTCTCAATGAGATCTTCCCTCATTCTTCTAAACTCTAACGAGTACAAGCCTAGTTTATTCAGCCTCTCCTCATAGCTCAACCCCTTCAACTCCGGTATCAGCCTAGTAAACCTCCTCTGCACTCCCTCCAAGGCCAAAATATCTTTGCGCAGATGCAGCGCCCAAAACTGCACACAGTACTCCAGCTGCGGCCTCACCAATGCCCTATACAGCTGCAGCAAGACCTCCCTACTTTTATATTCAATCCCCTTCGCTATGAAGGCCAGCATCCCATTCGCCTTCCTGACCACCTGCTCCACCTGCAAGTTGGGTTTTTGCGACTCATGCACAAGGACCCCGAGGTCCCTCTGCACCGTCGCCTGCTGCAGTTTTTCGCCCCGTAAGTAATAGTCCTTCCTACTAAAGTGCCCTTATGGTAGTTTTTGTGCCTTCTTTTTGAATTCTAACACTTCCGTTAATAATATCTCAAGTTCTCCTCCCTTTTAACTTTTTTGCTGATTTTTGATGTGTTTGGAACATTCTCCCCACATTTTGTCCTTGCTCCCTCCTCCTCAGACTCCTTTCATGTTGGCAAGTGCGAGGTGGTCCACTTTGGAAGGAAGAATGGTAGGAAGAACTATTACTTACGTGGCGAAAAACTATAGCAGGCGATGGTGCAGAGGGACCTCGGGGTCCTTGTGCATGAGTCGCAAAAACCCAGCTTGCAGGTGCAGCAGGTGGTCAGGAAGGTGAATGGGATGCTGGCCTTCATAGTGAAGGGGATTGAATATAAAAGTAGGGAGGTCTTGCTGCAGCTGTATAGGGCATTGGTGAGGCCGCAGCTGGAGTACTGTGTGCAGTTTTGGTCGCCGCACTTACACAAGGATATTTTGGCCTTGGAGGGAGTGCAGAGGAGGTTTACTAGGCTGATACCGGAGTTGAGGGGGTTGAGCTATGAGGAGAGGCTGAATAAACTAGGCTTGTACTCATTAGAGTTTAGAAGAATGAGGGGAGATCTCATTGAAACATATAAGATGATGAATGGGATGGATAGGATAGAGGTGGAGAGGCTCTTCCTGCTCAGAAAGGACAGTAGAACTAGGGGGCACAGCCTCAAGATAAAGGGGGGGGCGGTTTAGAACAGAGTTGAGAAGGAACTTCTTCACTCAAAGGGTGGTGAATCTCTGGAATTCTCTGCCCGTTGAAGTGGTGGAAGCTGCCTCGCTAAATATTTTTAAGACGGGTTGATGGGTTTTTGATAAGCGAGGGAATTAAGGGTTATGGGGAGAGGGCGGGAATGTGGAACTGAGCCACTTCAGATCAGCCATGATCTTATTGAATGGCGGGGCAGGCTTGAAGGGCTAGATGGCCTACTCCAGCTCCTATTTCTTATGTTCTTATGTTCTACATAAGTTCCCATCCCCTGGCATATTAGTTTAAACCCTCCCCAACCGCTTTAGCAAACACTCCCCTTACAACATCAGTCCCAGTCCTGCCCAGGTGTAACCCATCCAATTTGTACAGGTCCCACCTTCCCCAGATCTGATCCCAATGCCCCAGGAATCTGAAACCCTCCCCCGACACCATCTCTTCAACCACATATTTATCTGATAATATCCTGTCATTTCTACTCCAACACGTGGCACCGGTAGTAATCCTGAGATCACTACCTTTGAGGTCCAATTTCTTAGCTTTCTTCCTAGCTCCCTGTATTCTGCTTTTAGGATCTCATCCCTTTTCTTAACCTATGTTGTTTGTACCTCTGGCTGTTTGCTCTCTCTCTTCAGAATGTCCTGCAGCCACTCCGAGACATCCTTGACCCTAGCAGTAGGGAGGCAACATAGCATCTCATTTGTGGCAGTAAGTATACAGAAATACCAGTCTATTCCCCTTACAATTGAATCCTCTATAACTATTGCAGTGGCACACTTTTTACCCCTCCCCTCTGCAGCAGAATTAACCAAAGTGGAATGAGTTTAGCTGCTGCTGCTTTCCCCAGAGAGATCATTCCCCAAACAGTATCTAAAGCGGTGTATCTGTTCTGCAGGGGAACAGCCACAGGAGATTCATGCACTGCCTGCCTATCTCTCTTACTCTGTCTGGTGGTCACTCATTCCCTTCCTGCTTGCGGAGTCTGAACCTGCAGTGTGACCACCTCTCTATAAGTGCTATCCACAATACTCTCTGACTCACGGATGCTCCATATCTCCAGCCGCTGCTCCAGTTCTGAAACTCAACCTTCGAGGAGTTGTAGCTGGAGACAGTCACTGCACACATGCCAACCCAGGGGACTGGAACTGTACTCAGCCTCCCACATGAAGCAAGAGGAGCAAACCACAGCTTGGAGTTCTCCTGTCATGTCTTACTCCTTTAAATTAAACTGTTCAAAGATGTTTTGTTTCAGAATATATCTAATTTTCTAGGGCCCTTCTTTCCTGTTCCTTGTTACTACCAAATATAACATTTACAAACTATAAACCACCTAAATTACACAGAAACATTATTGTAGTGCACAACAACAACGCCAAGAGCAAAACGAAAACAAAACACTTACTGACCAATCAGCCCTCTCCCTTGTAGCCTCTGCTGCCTGTTTCACCCAATTCCCCTGTTTTCATCCAACTCCAAAAAGCACTCCTCAGTCAGGCAGCACTTACTGTGCAGTCAGAGCAGCTCTGTCTTTATAGGCACAACTTATAAGGCCCTGGAACTGGTTTTAATTAGTTCTAGAAACAACCAGCCAAGTCCAGTTGAGAGCTGACTCAGCTGATCCCTGTTGCAGGAATGCACTAAAGTGTAGCTTTTAACTTCCCAAATAAGAACTAATTTGTAGGAAATAAAATTTTTGAATCAGGAAACAAAATCTTTGAATGTTTTTAAGGTAGAGCTAGACAGATTCCTGATTATCAAGGGGGTGAAAGGTTATTGGGGTCAGGCAGGAATGTGGGGTTGAAGTTACAATCAGATCAGCCATGGCCCAACAGGCTGGAGGGGCCACGTGGCCTACTCCTAATCCATTGGTTCAAATGTTTGTATATACATTGAAAATGCTGTTTCTTTCTCTGTAGGTACTGCCTGACCTGCTGAGTATTTCCATTATTGGCAGTAGTTTGGAATTCCTTCCTCAAATGGCATTTGATGTTGAACAACTGTTAAATTTAAAATCAAAATTTGACAAATTTTATGAATAAAAGAATATGGGGGCAAAGGCTGTTACGTGGAGTTAAACTACAGATCAGCCATGATCCCAGAACAAGCTTGAGGGGCTGACTGGCCTATCCATGTTCTTATCAAAGCAGACTGGAATCCTGGTGATAGAAAAGCAGTAAGAAGTCTGACAACACCAGGTTTAAGTCCAACCGATTAAGTCCAAATCGGTTGGAGTTAAACCTGGTGTTGTCAGACTTCTTACTGCGTTTACCCCAGTCCAATGCAGGCATCTCCACATCATGGATAGAAAAGCAAACAGCAGTACAGCACTGATAACGACTTTCTTCTAAACCACAAGGGGAAGAGGAAATGGGAGGTCTGTGACAGGCTGGAAAGCAGGAGGGGAAATGACTAAATGGTACAAGGTGTCTGTCTTTCACACTGCCCCACCATTCTTTCATTATTTGTTTTTTTGCTGCTGTTTCTCCCTTTATTCTGCCTCCAGACTTGTTTCAAACTCTATTTTTTCCAGTTTTGACTAGAGAATGTTGATTGCATTTCTCTCTCTACAGTAAATGCCTAACCACATCCCATGTGGACTGCATAGTTCAATGTTTCTCAAACAACAGAGCAAATAAAATCTCTTGCAATGAGTTTAGGGTGCAGCTGCTGCTCCCTCACTGTGTACACTGAGTATAACATGGGCTAGAACTGGTTCTGTACATGCAACGTACTGGGTACAGGCTCCAAACAAACTGTATTCTTTAAACTCTTTGAACATTAATCCAGTCAGGCAGCATCTGTAAGACACGGGTTGATGGATTTTTGATGAGAGAGGGGATTAAGGGTTATGGGGAGAGGGCGGGAATGTGGAACTGAGCCACGACAGATCAGCCATGATCTTATTGAATGGCGGGGCAGGCTCGAAGGGCCAGATGGCCTACTCCTGCTCCTATTTCTTTTGTTCTTATGACTGGGTACAGGAACAGCAAGCTTCATCTCAGCCTACAGACTGTACCCCAACTCATCAAAATATAATTGTCAGGATACATCAGTGCGACATCATAGTCATCAACAGCACAGTTGGAATCCATTCGGCCCATGCTGTGAAGCAAACTAGTCAATCCCATTGCCCCACTCTATACTGTAGGCCTGGAATTTTATTTGCTTCAAGAGCCCAGCCAATCTCCTTTTGAAATCATCCATCATCTCCACTCCATCACTCTCACAGGCAGGCAGTTTGACGTCATTATCACTCTCTGTGTAAAAAAAGCTCACCCTCACACTAACGATTTGGAGGAAGGAAATGAAGGCACTGTTGCTATATTTGCAGATGATACAATGACATGCGCAGGGACAGGTAGCTTTGAGGAAGTGGGGGGACTGCAGAAGGACTTGGACAGATTAGAAGAATGAGCAAGGAGTTGGCAGATGGATTACAATGTGGAAAGTGTAAGGTTATGTACTGTGGAAGGAGAAACAGAGGCATAAATTATTTTCTAAATGGAAAAGCACTTAGGAAATCAGAAACACAAAGGGACTTGGGAATCATTGTTCAAAATTCTCTTAAGGTTAATGTGCAGGTTCAGTCGGTAGTTAGGAAGGCAAATGCAATGTCAGCATTCACGTTGAGAGGGCTAGAATACAACAGCAGGGATGTACTTCTGAGGCTGTATGAGGCTCTGGTCAGACTTCACTTGGAGCACTGTGAGCAGTTTTGGGCCCCGTATCTAAAGGAAGTGCTGTCCTTGGAAAGGGTCCAGAGGAGGTTCACAAGAATGATCCCTGGAATGAAGAGCTTGTCATATGAGGAATGGTTGAGGACTCTGGGTCTGTACTCGTTGGAGTTTAGAAGAATGAGGGGGGGATCTTATTGAAACTTACAGGAGGCCTGGACAGAGTGGACATGGAGAGGATATTTCCACTTGTAGGAAAAACTGGAACCAGAGGGCACAACCTCAGGCTAAAGGGACGATCCTTTAAAACAGAGATGAGGGGGAATTTTTTCAGCCAGAGAGTGGGTGAATCTGTGGAACTCTTTACCACAGAAGGCTGTGGAGACCGGGTCATTGAGTGCCTTTAAGATAGAGATAGATAGGTTCCTGATTAATAAGGAGATCAGAGGTTATGGGAAAAAGGCAGGAAAATGGGGATGAGAAAAATACCAGCCATGATTGAATAGCAGAGCAGACTCAATGGGCCGAGTGGCCTAATTTTCCTTCTATATCTTCTGGTCTCACGTTCAGCCCACATCTCTTGCCCAAAACCTCACATTTGGCCCCATTAGACTTCTCAGCATCAGCTCCTAGGAACATTTCCTTTCTTATTTACTTTATCCAAACTTGTCAATCGTATACACCTCAATCAACTCTCCCTGCAAACTCCTTCAATCCGAGAACAGCTTCTCTAACACAAATTTATAGCTAAATCCCCCATCACTGGAACCGTTCTGGTAAATCACACAAATGTATGGTTAAGAAAATTTTAAGCAAATAGAAGCATTTATATCAAGCTATGCCAACTCACACAGCTGTGAAGAACATTGAGGAAAGACAGATGTTTACAACAAGTTATCAGAGATGGAACATCAGTGACGGCTATGATGAAGGCCAATATGGGTACAATGCCTTATAGAACATAGAACAGTCCAGCAGAGTAACAGGCCCTTTGATGTTGTGCCGAGCTATGTCCAAACCCAAGCTATCCCACTCTCTATCATTCTGGTGCGCTCCATGTGCCTATCCAATAACTGCTTGAAAGTATTCCACACCCCAACCACTCTTTGAGTAAAGAATCTACCTCGGACATCCGTCCTATATCTCCCACCATGAACCTTAAAGTTATGCCCCCTAGTAACAGCTACATTCACCCAAGGAAAGTCTCTGAACGTCCACTCATCATCTTATAAACCTCTATTAACTCACCTCTCATCCTGCTCCGCTCTAAAGAGAAAAGCCCCAGCTCCCTCAACCTTTCCTCATCTTATCTTAAAGTTAACGTTTATTTATTCGTCACAAGTAAGGCTTACATTAACACTGCAATGAAGTTACTGTGAAATTTCCCGAGTCGCCATAATCCGGAGTCTGTTCGGGTCAATGCACCTAACCAGCACATCTTTCAGAACATAGGAGGAAACCGGAGCACCTGGAGGAAACCCATCTTGTCAACTTAGATCTTGTCGCCACTCTTGTGGGGACCATGAATTGGATTTAATTCAGCTTTTACTGCAAGCAAGGAATGGATTTAGGTTTACCTAGTGAGCACTGGCTTTTAACTTTAAGGAAGAAGTACTTCAAAAAATCAGGAAAGAGCCTTCAAAATGCAATACAGTCCTCCCGAAGGGCATATTGCCCAAGTGCGCGCACACACAGACCCTGCCCCCATAATCCCGGGTGGGTGGATAGGTAGGTACCGGGTGCATGTGTGCACATAGTCCCAAGTTTGTGTGTGTGCGTGTATATGTCTGTGTGTATTTGTGTACACAGTCCAGGGGGTGTGTGTGTGTGCATGCATGCGTGTGTACACAGCCCCGATTGTGCATGCGTGTGCACGTGGGTACACATTCCCAGGTGTGAGTGTGTGAACTTGTACATAGTCCTGGGTGTGTGCACAAGTGTACAGAGTCCCAGGTGTACACGTGTGTGTACAGTCCCGGGTGTGTGCGTGTGCATGCATGTGCGTACACAGTCCTGGGTAGTGTGTGTGTGCATGTGTACACTGTTGTGGGTGTGCGTGCATGCGCGGTGTCTACACAGTCCCGGGTGTGCGCGCGTGTGTACACAGCCCCGGGTGTGCGCGCGTGTGTACACAGCCCCGGGTGTGCGCGCGTGTGTACACAGCCCCGGGTGTGCGCGCGTGTGTACACAGCCCCGGGTGTGCGCATGTACACACAGTCCCGGGTGTGCATGTGTACACAGTCCTGGGCGGCGCGCATGTGTACACAGTACTGGATGTGCATGTGCGCGCGTGTATACAGAGTCTCAGGTGTGTGTGTGTGTAAATAGTCCCGTGTGTGTGTGTGTACACAGTCCCGTGTGTGTGTGTACACAGTCCCGTGTGTGTGGGTACACAGTCCCATGTGTGTGTACACAGTCCCGTGTGTGTGTGTACACAGTCCGATGTGTGTACACAGTCCCGTGTGTGTGTGTGTGTGTACAGTCCCGTGTGTGTGTGTGTACACAGTCCCGTGTGTGTGTGCACAGTCCCGTGTGTGTGTACACAGTCCAGTGTGTGTACGTGTACACAGTCCCGTGTGTGTACGTGTACACAGTCCCGTGTGTGTACGTGTACACAGTCCTGTGTGTGTACACAGTCCCGTGTGTGTACAGTCCCGTGTGTGTACAGTCCCGTGTGTGTACAGTCCCGTGTGTGTACAGTCCTGTGTGTGTACACAGTCCCGTGTGTGTGTACACAGTCCCTTGTGTGTACAGTCCCGTGTGCGTACACAGTCCCGTGTGTGTGTACAGTCCCGTGTGTGTACACAGTCCCGTGTGTGTGTGTGTGTGTACAGTCCCGTGTGTGTGTGTGTACAGTCCCGTGTGTGTGTGTGTACACAGTCCCGTGTGTGTACACAGTCCCGTGTGTGTGTGTACACAGTCCCGTGTGTGTGTGTGTACACAGTCCCGCGTGTGTACGTGTACACAGTCCCATGTGTGTACACAGTCCCGCGTGTGTGTACAGTCCCGTGTGTGTAGGATGACTTGCAGGATGACTTAGAAAGATTGCAGAGCTGGGCTGAGAGGTGGCGGATGGAGTTTAATGTGGAGAAGTGTGAGGTAATTCATTTCGGTAGGAATAACAGATGTGTTGAGTATAGGGCTAACGGGAGGACTTTGAATAGTGTGGAGGAGCAGAGGGATCTAGGTGTATGTGTACATAGATCCCTGAAAGTTGGGAATCAAGTAGATAAGGTTGTTAAGAAGGCATACGGTGTCTTGGCGTTTATTGGTAGGGGGATTGAATTTAGGAGTCGCAGCGTCATGATGCAACTGTACACTACTCTGGTGCGGCCACACTTGGAGTTTTGTGTGCAGTTCTGGTCCCCACATTACAGGAAGGATGTAGAGGCTTTGGAGAGGGTGCAGAGTAGGTTTACCAGGATGTTGCCTGGTATGGAGGGGAGATCCTATGAGGAGAGACTGAGAGATTTGGGGTTGTTTTCGCTGGAAAGAAGGCGGCTAAGAGGGGATCTCATTGAAACATATAAGATGATTAGAGGTTTAGACAGGGTAGATAGTGATAGCCTTTTTCCTAGGATGGAGAAAGCTAGCACGAGGGGGCACGACTTTAAATTAAGGGGGGGTTGTTATAGGACAGATGTCAGGGGTAGGTTCTTTACCCAGAGGGTGGTGAGGGACTGGAATGCCCTGCCAGCTGTAGTTATAAATGCACCTAGTTTGGGGGCGTTTAAGAGATCTGTGGATAGGTTTATGGATGAAAAGGGATTGGTTTAGGCTAGTGGGTCATTGTTTTGTAACTGGTCGGCGCAACATCGTGGGCCGAAGGGCCTGTTCTGCGCTGTAATGTTCTATGTACAGTCCCGTGTGTGTGTACACAGTCCCGTGTGTGTGTACACAGTCCCGTGTGTGTGTGTGTACACAGTCCCGTGTGTGTGAGAACACAGTCCCGTGTGTGTGAGAACACAGTCCCGTGTGTGTGAGAACACAGTCCCGTGTGTGAGAACACAGTCCCGTGTGTGTGAGAACACAGTCCCGTGTGTGTGAGAACACAGTCCCGTGTGTGTGTACACAGTCCCGTGTGTGTGTGTGTGTACGTACACAATCCCGTGTGTGTGTACACAATCCCGTGTGTACACAATCCCGTGTGTGTGTGTACACAATCCCGTGTGTGTGTGTACACAATCCCGTGTGTACACAATCCCGTGTGTGTGTGCGTGTACACACAATCCCGTGTGTGTGTGTGCGTGTACACACAATCCCGTGTGTGTGTGCGTGTACACACAATCCCGTATGTGTGCGCGTGTACACACAATCCCATGTGTGTGTGCGTGTGTGTACACACAATCCCGTGTGTGTGTACACACAATCCCGTGTGTGTGTACACACAATCCCGTGTGTGTGCTTGTGTACACAATCCCGTGTGTGTGTGCTTGTGTACACAATCCCGTGTGTGTGTGCTTGTGTACACAATCCCGTGTGCGTGTGTACACAATCCCGTGTGTGTGCGTGTGTGTACACAATCCCATGTGTGTGCGTGTGTGTACACAATCCCGTGTGTGTGCGTATATATACACAATCCCGTGTGTGTGTGTATATACACAATCCCGTGTGTGTGTGTGTATATATATACACAATCCCGTGTGTGTGTGTGTGTGTATATACACAATCCCATGTGTGTGTGTATACAATCCCAGGTGTGTGTGTGTGTATACACAATCCCGGGTGTGCTTGTGCATACACAATCCTGGGTGTGTGTGTGTGTGTGTACACAATCCCGGGTGCGTTTGTGTATACACAGTCCCGGGTGTGTTTGTGTATACACAGTCCCGGGTGTGTTTGTGTATACACAGTCCCGGGTGTACACAGTTGAGGCCTGGGCCTATGGTACGGACCCCCTGCTCCCCGGCCTCACCTGCTCCGGCCACCTCCTCCAGAGTGGCTCCGCTCCGCCTCAGAAACGCTGCGCACAGCAGCCAGACCAGGAGGGCGGCTCCGGCCTCCATGGTGCCGCTGTATAGTGGTTGCTTCAGGAATGGGCCCGGGGCCTGCGCTCCGCTCTCTCCGCTCGGCCTCTCTCCCTCAGCCACAGGCCAGCCCCGCCCCCTGCCGCCAGCCAGCGCGCCAGCCCCGCCCCCTCCTGCCAGAGCGAACTCTCGCCAGCCCCGCCCCCTCCCGCCAACCAACGCGCCGTCCCCGCCCCCTCCCGCCAGCCAGTGCGCCTGCGCGGTCCTGCGCCCTCTACCGCCAGCATATGCTCCAGCAACGTCAAACCTCCTGCGTAGGCTTACTGCCTGCGTCGCCTGACCCGCACTTCTCTGCGCCTGCCCGGCCGTATTTTGCCAGCATGTGACAAATAGAGCAGCGGCTGTTGCCATCTTTGTTACAGGTAAGAAATGATGTGGAGATGCTAGCATTGGACTGGGGTAAATACAGTAAAAATGTCTCACATCACCAGGTTAAAGTCGAATGGCGGGGCAGGCTCCAAGGGCTAGATGGCCTACTCCTGCTCCTATTTCTTATGTTCTTATGTAAAAGCCACTAGCTTCTTCAAAGCAGTAGAACATAAGAAATAGGAGCAGGAGTAGGCCATCTGGCCCTTCGAGCCTGCCCCGCCATTCAATAAGATCATGGCTGATCTGTCGTGGCTCAGTTCCACATTCCCGCTTTCTCCCCATAACCCTTAATCCCCTCTCTTATCAAAAACCCATCAACCCGCTTCTTGAAACTATTTAGCGAGGCAGCCTCCACCACTTCAACGGGCAGAGAATTCCAGAGATTCACCACCCTTTGAGTGAAGAAGTTCCTCCTCAACTCTGTTCTAAACCGCCCCCCCTTTATCTTGAGGCTGTGCCCTCTAGTCCTACTGTCTTTTTTGAGCGGGTAGAGTCTCTCCACCTCTGTCCTATCCATCCCATTCATCATCTTATACGTCTCAATGAGATCTCCCCTCATTCTTCTAAACTCCAACGAGTACAAGCCTACTTCATTCAGCCTCTCCTCATAGCTCAACCCCCTCAACTCCGGTATCAGCCAAGTAAACCTCCTCCAAGTAAACCCTCCAAGGCCAAAACTGCACACAGTACTCCAGCTGCGGCCTCACCAATGCCCTCTACAGCTGCAGCAAGACCTCCCTACTTTTATATTCAATCCCTCTCGCTATGAAGGCCAGCATCCCATTCGCCTTCCTGACCACCTGCAAGCTGGGTTTTTGCGACTCATGCACAAGGACCCCGAGGGCCCTCTGCACCGTCGCCTGCTATAGTTTTTCGCCACGTAAGTAATAGTCCTTCCTACCATTCTTCCTTCCAAAGTGGACCACCTCACACTTGCCAACATTAAATTCCATTTGCCATTTCCTGGCCCATTCGCCCAGCCTATCTAGATCCTTCTGCAGACTCTCCACACCCTCCGCACAATTTGCCGTTCCCCCAATCTTGGTGTCATCCGCAAATTTCGACACCCTACACTCGGTTCCCTCCTCCAGATCATCTATATAAATGGTAAATAGCTGAGGCCCCAGCACTGACCCCTGGGGCACTCCACTAGTCACCATCCGCCAATCCGAATAGCACCCGTTGACCCCCACTCTCTGCCTCCTATTTGACAACCAATCCTCTATCCACGCTAACACCCTACCCCCAACTCCAAGTCCCCTGACCTTCTGCAATAACCTCTTATGAGGTACTTTGTCAAACGCCTTCTGAAAATCCAGAAAAACCACATCCACCGGCTCTCCTCTATCCACCGCCCTAGACACATCCTCATAGAACTCCAGTAAATTTGTCAGACACGACTTCCCTTTAACGAAACCGTGCTGCGTCTGCTCTACCAAGCAATTCCCTTCAAGATGCCTCGCAATTTCCTCTTTAATGACGGATTCCAACATTTTACCTACCACAGACGTTAAACTAACCGGCCTATAATTCCCTGCCTTTTGCCTGGCACCCTTCTTAAACAACGGCGTAACATTAGCCGTTTTCCAAACTTCCGGCACTTCCCCGGAATCCAGCGACGTCTGGAAAATAACCACCAATGCATCCACTATAACCTCCGCCATTTCTTTCAGAACCCTCGGATGTATTCCATCCGGTCCTGGGGACTTGTCCACAATCAGCCCCTCCAGTCTGTCGAGCACTGCCTCTCTAGTAACAGTAATGTCATTAAGACCCTCCAGTCCTACCACCTTTCCTTCGCTAACACCCGGCAAATTATTCACGTCCTCCTCCGTGAAGACAGAAACAAAAAAGTTATTCAATACCTGAGCCATATCCCCATCCCCTACCACTAGGTCCCTTTTCTCATCCTCTAAAGGACCAACATTCACCCTAGCCAGCCTCTTCCTTTTTATATATTTATAAAAACTCTTGCTATCCTTTTTTATATTAAGCGCTAGCCCAGCTTCATAGTTTCTCCTACCCTCCTTTATCAACTTCTTTGTCAATCTTTGTTGACATTTAAACCTCTCCCAATCCTCTTCTCGCCCACTACTCTTCGCTACTCTAAATGCCTCCGCTTTTAACACTTTCCTTCACCTCCTTCGTTATCCACGGCTTATTACCTCTCCTCCTACAGTCCTTTTTGACCTTCGGAATAAATTTCTGCTGAGCACCAAGAAAAATCTCCTTAAAGATCCTCCACTGCTCCTCAGCAGACCCTCCCTCCAACGCACTCCCCCAGTCCATATTCGCCAATTCTTCTCTCATCCTACCGTACTCCCCTCTATTCAAACAAAGGACGTGTGTCCGGGAACCCACTTTCTCCTCCTCCATCTGCACCAGAAACTCTACCATACAATGATCACTCTCTCCAAGAGGATCCTTCACCTCAAGGTCCCTAATTCTACCCGCCTCATTACATAGCACCAGATCCAAGATAGCTCGCTCCCTCGTCGGCTCCAACACACACTGTTCAAGGAAAGTATCCCGGCAGCATTCCAAGAATTCCTCCTCGAGCCCACCGTGTCCAACATGGGTTGACCAATCAATATGCAGATTGAAATCCCCCATAATTACGGCCGTCCCATTCCTGCACGCCGCACTTATTTGCACGTTAACAGCCCGCCCCACCACCAGATCATTATTCGGGGGCCTATAGACGACACCCACCAGCGTCTTCATCCCTTTGCTGTTCCTAATCTCTACCCACAACGATTCCACGTTCTGCTCCTTGGCTCCGATATCATCCCTTGCTACCACCTTGATGCTATCCTTAATCAGCAGAGCTACGCCCCCCCCTTTTCCCTCCCGCCTATCCTTCCTAAACACTTGATACCCCTGTACATTCATCTCCCAGTCCCTGTCACCTTGCAGCCACGTCTCTGTAATGGCCACCAGATCATGTCCATTTGTGTCGATCTGCGCCACCAGCTCATCCACTTTATCCCGAATGCTTCGTGCATTCAGATACAGCGCTTTCATCCCAGCCTTCACCTGGACCCTATTTGCCATAACGCCACCAACCATACTCACGCCCCCTACTCCCTCTATTATTGGGACATCCTCGGCCTCTTCCCTTACCTGTACCCTCTCCTTAACTTTAGATCTCGTAAGGTCACCTATCCTCGCACCCTCCCCCCCCCCAATTAGTTTAAAGCCCTGTCTACAGTCCTCTTTACTCGATTCGCCAGCACTCTGGTCCCAGCACAGTTCAGACCAACCCCATCCCGCCCGAACAGGTCTCACCTACCCCAATACTGGTGCCAATGCCCCATAAATTCAAACCCATTCCTCCCACACCAATCCCTGAGCCACCCATTCATTTCCTTAATCCTGTCAACCCTACGCCCGTCTGCACACGGTTCAGGCAGTAGCCCAGAGACGACCACCTTGTCGGTTCTACTTTTTAATTCCATTCCCAGCTTCTCATACTCCCTCACCAGATCCTCAGTCCGCACTTTGCCTACGTCATTGGCACCCACATGCACCACAACGACCGGATTCTCACCCTCCCATTCCAGGTTCCTCTGCAGCCCAGCTGTGACATCCCATACCCGAACACCAGGCAGACAACACACCCTTCTGTGCACTTTGTCATTGTGACAAAGGACAGTGTCAATACCCTTCACCCCACTGTCCCCAATTACTACTGCGTTCCTTTTCCCCTTCTTTTTGCCTATGTCCTGCTGCATCACTGTACCGTGTGCAATTTGCTCACCAACCTCACCTGCCTCGTCCTCTTCCAGACTGGAAGCAAGAATCTCAAACCTGTTATGCAGATTAAGAGGCTGAGGCCTCCGCTCCTCACCCCCCTTCCTCTGCCCAGCAGCCCCCTCTTGTCCCTGACCCTTAGAGTTCGCCAGTCTAGGGGAGTGGATGTCACTTGCACCCCATTGACAATGGCACCCTCTCTCCCCCTGATGAGCCTCAGTGTCTGTAGCTCAGAGGCCAGCTCATTTACCCTGAGCTGGAGCTCCTCCAGCAACCTGCACTTACTGCAGACATGGTCACTGGGATGGACCCTGGGGTCCACCAGTTCCCACATCATACAGAAACCACACATCACATGCCCCTCCATTATTTGCAGTAGTAGGTTTGAGAAAAAAAAAATTTTTTCTTTGTTTTTTCAAAGAAAATCACCTGGCCTTTTTTCCTTCCAGCCATTTTTTGATATTAAGCCCTATTAGCTCACTCTGCTTCCCACTCACTCCACTGCCCGCTCAGACGCTGCCCGCTGTCTACACCAGGCCTCCTTTTAAACCTGGCGCTGATTTAAAGCAGGCTAGTCCACAACTCTTTTCTAAACACTCCCTCAGAATTCTTAAAGCAGTAAATACAATAAAATAAATGCTTTAAACAGTTCTACAAAGAACAAAGTACTTTAAACTTATTTTAAACAGGTTTTTAACAGGTAAATTCTTAGCTTTCTCTCTGCTCCAGCAAACAATGAAAGGCTTCACCGTGTGGCCCTGATAATTAATTAAATTAAAGCAGGCTAGTCCACAACTCTTTTCTAAACACTCCCTCAGAATTCTTAAAGCAGTAAATACAATAAAATAAATGCATTAAACAGTTCTACAAAGAACAAAGTGATGATCAGAGGCCACTGAAGCGTTCCCCAACCGGAAGAGAACACTCTTGCCTGGCGATTGTCGTAGTGACGATTTCTAAGCTGCATGCAGTTCATAATGTTCTGAAAACCAATCAACGGTGTACACACTCATTGTAATAAATCCTTACACGACAGTTAAGACACTTAGTAATTAGGTACAGCTAGACTACAGAGTGTGATTAATAGCACTTCTGCATACGTGCAGGACAACATGTTCACAGCATGAGATTACAAACTATATATAAACCTTATGGCTTTTATATTCTCAGTAGCGTCTGCATGGCCTCCCTAATGTACCATGCCTCAGGACATCCTTTCCTGCAGCGTATCAGGTAGACAACGTTGGCCGAATCACAAATATATGTACTGTTTACCTGGTGGATGGTGTTCTCATGTGAGATGATGGCATCCGTATCAATGATCCAGCATATCTTGCAGAGGTTGTTGTGGCAGGGTTGTATGGTGTCATGGTCACTGTTCTCCAGAAGGCTGGGTAGTTTGCTGCAGACAATGGTCTATTTGAGGTTGTGGTTGTTTGAAGGCAAGAAGTGGGGGTGTGGGAATGGCCTTGGTGAGATGCTCGTCCTCATTGGTGACATGTTGAAGGCTCAGGAAAGATGTCATAGCTTCTCTGCTCTGGGGAAGTACTGGACGACAAAGGGTACTCTATCCGCCGTGTCCCGTGTTTGTCTTCTGAGGTTGATGTGGGTTTTCACTGTGGCGTTGATCGATAAGTCAAGCACCATATCCTGTTCTTACAAGGGATCTTTCAGCATCTGGAGGTGTCTGTTGCAATCTTCCTCATCTGAGCAGATACTGTGTATATGGAGGGCTTGTCCGTAGGGGATGATTTCTTAATGTATTTAGGGTAGAAGCTGGAGAAGTGGAGCATCATGAGACGATCCGTGGGCTTGCGGGACAGTGGTGTTGAGGTGGCCGTCCTTGATGGAGATGCGTGTGTTCAAGAATGCAACCGATTCCAAAGAATAGTCCATGGTGAGTCTGATAGTGGGATGGAACTTGTTGGTGTCTTCATATCGTTATTTCAGTGATTGTTCACCTTGAGTCCAAAGAAAGAAAAATGTCATCGCTGTATCTACTGTGTGGCATTGGTTGAAGGTCCTGTGTGACGAAGACATCTTATTTGAACCTGTGCATGAAGATGTTGGCATATTGAGGTGAGAATTTGGTCCCCATGGCTGTTCCGTGTGTCTGGATAAAGTACTGGTTGTTAAAGGTGAAGACATTGTGGTCATCGATCGACAGTTGCGACGCACCACTGCGAAAAACCGCACCGACCTCCTCAGAAGACAAACATGGGACACGGTGGACAGAGTACCCTTTGTCGTCCAGTACTTTCCCGGAGTAGAGAAGCTACATCTTCTACAGAGCCTTCAACATGTCAAAGATGAACATCTCACCAATGCCATCCCCATACCCTGACTTCTTGCCTTCAAACAAACCACTGTCCGCAGCAATCTACCCCGTCTTCAGAACAGTGACTACAACACAACACAACCCTGCCATGGCAATGTGCCAGATCATCGACACAGATGCCATCATCTCACATGAGAACACCATCCACCAGGTACACAGTACATACACTTGCAACTTGGCCAATGTTGTCTACCTGATGTCCCAAGGCATAGTACACTGCTCGACAATCACCAGGCAAGAGTGTTCTCTTCCTGTTGGGGAACACTTTAGCAGTCACGGCCATTCAGCCTCTGATCTTCGGGTAAGCATTCTTCAAGGCAGCCTTCACGACACACGTCAACAGAGTCACTGAGCAGAAACCGACAGCCAAGTTCTGCACAAATGAGGTCGGCCTCAACCGGGATCTTGGGCATGTCACACTATCTGTAACCCCCATGACTTGCCTGGGCTTGCAAAATCTCACTAACTGTCCTGTCTGGAGACAATACACATCTCTTTAACCTGTACTTAACCCTCTCTCCACTCACATTGTCTGTACCTTTAAGACTTGATTACCTGTAAAGATTCGCATTCCAACCATTATTTTGTAAATTGAGTTTGTCTTTTTATATGCCATTTGTGATCAGAACTCCCGCTCACCTGATGAAGCAGCAGCACTCTGAAAGCTTGTGGCTTGTGCTACCAAATAAACCTGTTGGAATTTAACCTGGTGTTGTGAGACTTCTTACAGAAATCCGTGCCAGTACTTAAGTGTCCAATCTTCCAGTTGGAAGCCACTCAGTCCATCTGTGCTGGCTTCTTGACAGCTTCAACCAGGATCTTGGGTTCATGTCACACTACCTGTAACCTTCACAGCTGATCTGAGCTGGCAAAATCTCGCTAACTGTCCTGGCTGGAGACAATACACATCTCTTTAATCTGTGCTTAACCCTCTCTCCATTCACATTGTTTGTACCTTGGAGACTTGATTATCTGTAAAGTCTCACATTCCAACTATTATCTTGTAAATTGAATTATGTCTATGTACGCCCTGTTTGCGAAGACTTCTTTCCACTCCCTTCAAGATGCAACACTGAAAAATCATGCTATCAAATAAACCTGTTGGACTTTACCTGGTGTTGTGAGACTTCTTGCTGTGCTCACTCCAAACCAACACCAGCATCTCCATATCTGTCTCGTCATTCTCAAAGAATGACAAGATAGAGTATAGGAATGAGATAGAGAATGTGGTGAACTGGTATGACAACAATAATCTCTCCCTCAATGTCAACATAACAAAGGAGACAAAGGAGAACATGCCCCTGTCTAAGGGTCAAGAGCTTCAGGTTTTTAGATGTCTAGATGATCAACAACCTGTCCTGGTCCCCCCATGCCAATACTAGAGTTAAGAAAGCCCACCAATGCCTCTATTTTCTCAGAAGACAAAGGAAATTTGGCATGTCAGCTATGGCTCTCGCCAACTTTTACAGATACACCAGAGAATGCATTCTTTCTGGTCGTATCACAGCTTGGTATGGGCTCCTGCTCGGACCAAGATCAGAAGAAACTACAAAAGGTCGTGAATGTAGCCCAATCCATCACGCAAACCAGACTCCCATCCATCGACTCCGTCTACACTTCCCGCTGCCTCAGCAAAGCAGCCAGCATAATTAAGGACCCCACGCAGTCCTGACATTCTCTTCCATCTTCCTTCAGGAAAAATATACAAAAGTCTGATATCACATACCAATCGACTCAAGAACAGCTTCTTCCCTGCTGCTATCAGACTTTTGAATGGACTTACCTTGCATTTATTTGATCATTCTCTACATCCTAGCTGTGACTGTAACACTACATTCTGCACTCTCTCATTTCCTTGTCTATGAACAGTATGTTTTGTCTGTATAGAGCACAAGAAACTATACTTTTCACTGTATGTTAATACATATGACAATAAACCAAATTCTCAAAGGAGCTATCCAATCCAATCCCAACTTTCTTTATCCTCTTCCTTTTTTATTAGTGTCACAAGTAGGCTTTCAATGAAGTTATTGTGAAAATCCCCTAGTCGCCACACTCTGGCACCTGTTCGGGTACACTGAGGAAGAATTTAGCATGGTCAATGGTCAGACTGTGGGAGGACCATGGGTTTACTCCGGGTCCTGCGGTTTCTTCCCACAGTCCAAAAATGTGCAGGTTAGGATTGTATATGCTAAATTGTCCCTTAGTGTCAGGGAGACTAGCGAGGGTGAATGCACGGGGTTATGGGGATGGGGATAGGGCCTGGGCGGGATTGTGGTCGGTGCAAACTCAATGGGCCAAATGGCCTCCTTCTGCATAGTAGGGATTCTATGATGGAAATGGAGTATCTATTGGAAACCCATGCAGATATGTTGAGAACATGCAAACACCACACAGTGACCCAAGCTGGGAATCTGAGATCCCTGACACTATGATGCAGCAGTGCTAACCACTGTGCCACCTTCAATCTATCAAAATCAAGACCACTGCTTTTCATGACCAATATTGATGACTTTGTGTGCTGGCTACTATTTGCAAAATAAGGCATGCAGGATTCTGGCTTTATAAACCAGTTGTTCTATATTCACTTTATCAAACGCTTGATATAAAAATTTGAAAAGGATTGATCTCGTGAATGTAGACGAAATGTTTCCTCTTATAGGACAATCTATAATAAGAGGTCACAGATATTGGTTGAGAGGCGGTAGATTTAAAACTGAGATGAGAAAAACTACTTCTCACAGGGTGGTGAATTTGTGGAACTCGCTTCTCCATAGTGTGGTGGAGTCTGAATTGTTGAATGGTTTCAAAGAGATAGACATATTCCTAACAAAAAGAGGGATAAAGGGATATGGGAAATAGATGGGAAGGTGGTTTTAAGACCAGGGATATATCAATAATGCACTTTGGAAGGTCTAATACAGATAGGAAATATACAGTAAATGGCAGAACCCTTAAGAGTATTGATAGACAGAGGGATCTGGTGCACAGGTACACAGATCACTGGAAAAGTGGCAAAGCATATGGCGAAGGAGTCAAGAAGACAACAGCATACTTGCCTTCATCAGCCAGAGTATTGAGGTTAACAATTGGCAAGTCACGTTGCAGTTTTATAGAATCTTAGCTCGGCCACACTTGGAATATAGTGTTCAATTCTGGTCGCCACATGACCAGAAAGATGTGGAGGCTTTGGAGAGGGTACAGAAAAGATTTATCAGAATGCTGACTGGTATGGAGGGCATCAGCTATGAGGAGAGGTTGGAGAAACTAGGTTTGTTCTCACTGGAACAATGGAGTTTGAGGGGCAACCTGATAGAAGTCTACAAGATTATGACCAAGCGGTGACTGCCATCTGGTCAGCAAAGTCCAGCCAAACCTTCAGAAAAAGACTCAAGATGCTGTATGGGAAAGTTTAATGATGATTAATAGTTTAAGAAACTGTACAAAGAATATACACTGAGAATCACGAGCTCATGGTTGAACAGGTGACAGCACCGTAGACAAACCACCCATCTAATCCTATTGAAGTGAATGAGTGTAACAAACACCCAGGACATACATACTACTTGTTATCCATTGTCATTAAAACCATCCCATCAGCAGCCTCCTGCTCAAAGCGCATCCACCCATCACTAGAACATACACAGACTTTACAAGCCCAGTGCCAACAATTGGAAAGTTGCTCAGTAAGCATGACTGGTGCTGCACCTCCCAAAGCTCACATCAAGTATGAAGATAAAATAGTCTCCTAATGTTGACCCCATTAGTTCTGCATTTAAATCCAGGTTGTGACAAAGGTTCACATGACATTGGATCTGTTAACAGTTGAGGTCTGGTGAACAGAAAGGGCTCCTAAAAATGTTCCTCGTTATCGAGTTGCCAGTGACTCCTACATCCAGTATTAGGGGGCTAAAGGGCACTGGCCAGGGACCTGAGAATATCCCCGGGTTTAAGAGCCACACATCAGGCAATCTGCCCTGTTCTCCAGGGAGCACACCATAGCTGCCTTGTTCTTCTCCTTCTCGTCGGCATTTTCCTGGAGTATTTCCTTGTTCAGAGTGAACTGGATAGGACTGGCTGCAGGCCTGGTCCTTAAATAATACATGCCAGTCTTCAGCCCCTGTAAAACAAAGCAGAGGGGCTGTCAATGCTGCACAATCAGACTAGAACCTATTTTTGTACTGTGTCTCAAACAAAGTAATATCTCCTGAGGTACTTTAATACTTAAAAAAAATTGATACCAAGGTACAGAGGATTTATTTGGGCAGGAGACCAAAGGTTTGATCAAAGTCCTGTGTTTTAAGGAGTATTAAAGACAGAGAACAATGGAAACTCTGGAATCTCTGGATGAGGCAGATAAAGAAATGGTGGAAGAAATTTAAATGAGCAGTGGGTAAGAATTGGACACAGAGTGCTACTTCAGGACCAATTAATCTGTGCCACACCATCCTGCCACACCCTCAGACTCGCTCCCCTCCTCAAGACAGCGAATCTCACAGGAGAAAATGCCACTAACACCAACAGGGTCAGTGGGAAATGGGATATTCGCCCCAGAGTGTGATGTTTTCCACATTCCAAATCCCCTCGGGAGAGATCTTTCCATTTCCAACCCTACCCGAGAATCATTGATTGTAACCCCATCTCCTGCAGATGAGCATTTAAACCTGCTGAGATCAGTCTCTAACTGGATCAGGTATTTCCACCACCAATCTTGTGTGTGGAGTGTAACCCACCACCTGGTTTTTACCTGCTTCCAGCCATAGAAATGCATGCTGGTCAGCTTGCCGTAGTTGGGCTCAGCGACGTGTATATTCAGTGACTGGCTCTGATCAATGTAGGCTCCACGGTCTGCTGCCATCTTAATCACTGTCTTCTGTGATATCTCCCAGACCGTCTTGTACAGTGACTTTAGCTCAGCAGGGATCTCTTCAATGTTCTGCCAAAAGAAACAGGATTTGCAACTCCAATAGAAAAGACATCACTGAACAGTTAGGCCGAGAACTTCCTGGCACAGTAGAGCAGGGTGACCCGGTGGTTAGTACTGCTGCCTCACAGTGCCAGGGACCCAAGTCCTATTCTGGCCTTGGGTCACTGTCTATGTGGAGTTTGCACTTTCTCCCCATGTCTGTGTGGGTTTCCTCCGGGTGCTCTGGTTTCCTCCCACAGTCCAAAGACGTGCGGGTTAGGTGGATTATCTAGTTAAACTACCGCTTAGTGTTGGAGGGACTAGCTATTGTAAATGCATGGGGTTACGGGTTAAATTCCAGCCTCGGGTCATTGTCTATGTGGAGTTTGGCATGTTCCTCCTGTGTCTTTGTGCTTTTCCTCCGGGTGCTCCAGTTTCCTTCCAGAGTCCAAAAATGTGCAGATTAGGTGCATTGGCCATATTAAATCAACCCTTGTGTCAGAGGGATTAGCAGGGTAAATGTGTGAGGTTATGGGGATTGGGCCTGGATGGGATTGTGATTGGTATGATCAATGGGCCAAATGGCCTCCTTTTCTACTGTAGGAATTCCAGTGAGTGCATGTGTGAGAGAGGGAGAGGGTTCTTGTGTGTAAGTAATGTCAGCATCTGCAATTCTGACATATATGACAGGGGCTTAGAGAAAGAGGGTGGAATTGAGCTGAACAATCCTGAAAATTGGAGTCAGACCACTTGAGGTAATGTCAGGAATCACTTCACAAGAAAGCTAGTGAAAATCTAGAACTCAGACCCCCTCCAAAAAGGACCAGGAGCCAATTGAACATGTCAAAAGCGATCGCTACTGTTTCTGAGGATTGGACTTGTGCAAGAGCAACAAGCTGCTAGGTGACGGATAACAGGATTCACCCTCCTGGCTTACTGAATCCACTAATAAAGGGGTGCTTAAAACACACCAAGTGTTCACTGTGACTGGTTCTGCACAACATGAATTAGTTAAATGGCTGGGTGAGTTGCTACAACCAGTTTTCTAGATACATGTAGAACAATTCTGTCATATTTGCAAAGACCACCATACAAGACTTACACATCAATAGCGATACTCTGTCCATGGTCTCATTTGCCATTGGGAGCCTATTCACCAACATACCATTCAAAGAAGGTATAAATATTTTATTTGTGTGTCACAAAGAAGCTTATAATAACATTGCAATGAAGAAATCTCCTAGTCGCCTCACTCCGCTGCCTATTTGGGTACAGAGGGAGAATTTAGCATGACTAATGCACCTGACCAGCACGTCTTTCAGACCGTGGGAGGAAACCGGAGCACCCAGGGGAAACCCATGTAGATTCGGGGAGAATATGCAGATTCCACACAGACAGTGACCCAAAGCCAGGAATTGAACCAAGTCCCTTGCCTGTGAGGCAACAGTGCTAATCACTGTGTCATCCCTAAACATTTGTGCTACAGCACGCTAATACGGTGATCTAGACCTGCAGACATTGAGAGAAGAACAGTTTCAGTTTCTCCCTTGTCCATGGCAAGACCATCATTTTTGTGAATTCCATCGATAGGTGCTACAGACTGAAACTGTTCTTGGAGCAGTTCAGCATTTTGTCATGTGTCCTAAACTCAGTTACCAATGCACTCCAGGTGCCATATCATCAGTCAGTTCAATCAAGGTTTCTATGATTACATCATTGCCACAGATGAACATATTCTGACTAGTGCAGAGGGGCAAAAGCACAAAAAGAAACACAGTGAAGGAGCAAAGTGATTCTCAAGTTACAAGAGTCTCAGCTCCCAGACAGCTCGCAGCTGACCCAGTACAAAATTAAATGCGAGGAAGAGAAATTCCTGCTGAGAGGAAAACCAAGACAGCAAACTCATACAAGATGGATAAGGGACCAACTGGAATGCACCCAGTGTGAGCGAGTATCAAGTATATCCTACCTGGATTGATCCATTCTGGGAAATGATCTGGTTCTTCATTTCTTCACTCCACAGTCCTTGTTCAGTTAGGTCCTTCAGTAAATGTGGGTTAACAACCTGTGAGAATTACAAACAGCATTACACACGGCTGCTGCTGCCCACTGCCCCTGCGTCTCTACACATTACATTTCCCATAGCGTTCCGTACTTTCAGGCCATTGAGATGAAGGTGACTGACCTGGAACTCTCCAGAGAGGACACGACGTGTGTAGATGTTGCTGGTGTAGGGTTCAATCGATTCGTTGTTACCCAGGATCTGGGCTGTCGAGGCAGTTGGCATTGGGGCAATGAGGAGGCTGTTCCTAACTCCGTACCTAAGTGGAGGGAAGAACAAGAAGCCTCGTCATATCAAGAATTGTCAAGAAAATGTTTAATACAGAGCAAGAAAATAATCTGAGATTTGTCTCATTATACATCACAGAATCATAGGAAAGAGAAGACCATTCAGTCCATCATGTCTGTGCCAGCCCCTTGACAACTTTCCAGTTAATGCCCTTCCATTGTTCTATCTCCGTAGCTCTCCTTTTCCCCTCATCTCTGGTGGAAACTTTGAGGTTCCATGGGTTCAAACAGCCTGACTTTAAGATCAAACCTGACTCCCACTCCTTCTAAAGCAAGTAGCTACAGACTCATTGGTTTTAAATCCATGACTGATTGATCACTAAAGATCACATTAGGGGGGGGGGGGGGGGGGGGGTCCCATTAACAGGTAAATAGGAAGTAAAGGGCAGGTTAAAAAGGTTTTAATCAAAACAGATTTGTGAGGATAAATACTGAAACATCAGCAATAATCTTTAAATTAGGGCCAGGAACCCTGAAAGGGGGGTGCAGGATGTGGGGGCAAGAAAAACATCCAAGTCTAACTGAACTAGTGAATAGATAACAAGGGAACCATTGAAAATATTAGACAAACACCAATATTTTAAAAGAAATAGTGAGGAGAAAGGGCACAGAAATACCCAACACTATCCTTGTCAAACCCCACCTGCTGCAGCCCTCTACCCCCACTGATACCCAACAACCCTCCAGCTCTCCACCCCCACCATCACCCCATACCCCTCCAGCCCTCTACTCCTGAGGCCCTGTATCCCTCCAGCCCCACCATCACCCCCCCATATCCCTCCAGCTCTCCAATTCCGCCGTTGCCCCATATCCCTCCAGCTCTCGACCCCCATTTGCCCCATATCCCTTCACCCGTCGCCCCATATCCCTCCAGCTCTCCACCCTCGTCACCCCATGCCCCTCCACTCCATCGCCCCATATTCCTCCAGCTCTCGACTCCCAGTCGCCCCATATCCCTCCAGCTCTACAACCCCATCGCCTCTTGTCCCTCCACCCCCACCGTCATCCCATACCCCTCCAGCTCTCCACCCTCACCATCGCCCCCATATCCCTCCAGCCCGCCACCCATTCAAAATTATTTCTGGAAACGCACTTTGCAATCTTCTGCTTTAGCTCCTTCCAGTCCCAAAGATCAGTGGGAGTGACGTTCCACATGTCATACTGAAGTATCTGAAAATAGAGCGGTTAGAATGGGTTATATCCAGGTCAGTACAGAGCAATGCAACAATCCTGAGAACACTATCACACACTCACTGTTGCAGAGCTCACACACTGTGCACTCGGTTATCGCCACCACATGAAGCATTGCAGTGTCTGGTAGAGAAGTGTAGGGGTTGCTTTCTTCTGTGTCTAGCCTATGCTACAGACATGCTGCAGTATTAGTTCCAAACACAAGCTGTACTGCAGCATTTTATCCAAAGTGTGAGCAAGTATCAGCAAACATATCAAACACTCAGTGTGCAATTCAGTCAGACCTCACACAGGAGGAGCCACTAGATAGCTACCCACAGCAACCTTTTAATAACTCTAGGGGTCAACACCTCGCTTTAGATTAGTTAATTGGATACAGTGGTGCAGTGGTTCTATTACTGAATTATTCAGAAACTTAGTCTAATGATCCAGAAACACAAAGCAAGATCCTCCTTAGAATTTCAAACTCGTTCTAAAAATCAGGAAATAGAAAGCTAGGCACAGTAAGAGAGAGGATGAAGCTATCCGATTGTTATAAACACTTTCTATGGAAGTGAACTTGCCGTCCTTACCTGCTCTGAGCTGACGGTAACTCCAGCCCAATGCCAACCCGACTGATTCCCAACTGCCCACTGAAATGGGTCCAGAGAGGCCCTCAGTTGTTAAGGAGGCAGCCCACAGACACAGGGAGAACATGCAAACTCCACACAGTCAGTGACCCAAGGCCAGAATCAAATCCAGGTCCCTGGCACTGGGGCAGCTGTGCCACTGTACCACCCAACAGTCTTCTAATTACATACAGGACAAGGCTCAGCCAGGGTTTCACACAGAATCGCCGTTCAGGTAGATCTGTTATCATGTGGATGGTCTAATTACATTTACGCCACAAGTAGTTGTAGTGAGACTATTTGCTTTTAGTTCTGGTATAGCCTCAGTGTTCCTCCCTGTTACTTACCTCTAACTTCCTCTTCATAACCATCCAGATTCCTGACGCCTTGGGTTTATTCATTTTTTTTGGGATCGTGGGCGTTATAGGCAAGACTGGAATTTGTTGCCCTGTTCACTAAAGGCAAATAACGTCACTACAGCAACTTGTGGTGTAAATGGTTAATGTTAAATGTAATTAGACCATCCAAATGATAATAGACCTACCCAAGGGGTGATTCTGTGTGAAGCCCAGGCTAAGCCTCGTCTTGTATGTAGTTAGAAGAATGTTGGGCGGCACAGTGGCACAGCAGTTAGCGCTGCTGTCTCTCAGCGCCAGGGACCCAGGTTCAATTTTGGCCTTGGGTCACTGTCTGTGTGGAGTTTGCATGTTCTCCCTGTGTCTGTGTGGGTTTCTTCCAGGTGCTCCAGTTACCTCCCACAGTCTGAAAGATGTGCTGGCTAGGTGCATTGGCCATGCTGAACTGACCCTATTGTTAGGGATTAACATGGTAAAAATGTGGGGTTAAAGAAATAGGGCCTGTGTACAGACTCGATGGGATAAATGGCCCCCTTCTGCACTATAGGGATTCTATGAGTCCTTACAAGTGGCTGTATTGCTCAAATCAAAGACAGAGTTTACCAACAGCCTTGTTCCAGCAGTTTATAATCAATACTACCCAGGGACAAGCATAGCCAAGGCTCAACTGTAACAGATCACTCACCCCCTTGCTGACAGGGCAGCCCTGGTAAGTCTCATAAGGTCCCAGTTCCTTGGCCAGGTCACAACTCGCATCCAGTGCTGCATAGTAAATAGTCTCAAAGATCTGGATGTTGAGTTTCTGTGCTTCTTCACTCTCGAAGGGGTAGCGCATCAGGATGAAGGCATCTGCGAGCCCCTGAACTCCAATTCCTATCGGCCGGTGCTTTTTGTTAGAATATTCCGCCTAAAACAAGTGGTGGAGTGTAAGGTTAAACGTTCATCTCAAGGCCTGGGATTTATAACATTCCACTGGTAATATTCCAGACTCCAGGGACTGCCACATTGCTGATATTGACCTGAACACCCTATCCCCCTACTCTTGGTGTATCATGGTAGTAGTGGTTAGCACTGCTACCTCACAGCACCAGGGACCTGGGTTTGATTCCTGGCTTGGGTCACTGTCTGTGTGGAGCCTGCATGTTCTCCCCATGTCTGTGTGGGTTTCCTCCGGATGCTCCGGTTTCCTCCCACAGTCCAAGCCGTGCTAGTTAGGTGCATTGGCCATACTAAATCTCCTTCAGTGTACCTGAACCAGCACTGGAATATGACGACTGGGGGATTTTCATAGTAACTTCATTGCAATATTAATGCAAGTTTACTTGTGATACTAGTAAGTAAACTTTATTTCAGAAACCCAAAGCAGCTCAGCTCAGACATCAACCTGAAAACAGATCATTTATATAGAGGAGGAGGCTGATCAGTCCAATGTATCTGTGCCATCCATAAGAGAGCTATCCAGCCCAATACCACTTCCCAGCTCATGGTTTGTAGCCCTGCAGAAGAACATTCAACTGTTTTCCTTTCCGGTGTGCTGAGGGTTCAGCTTCCATCACCCTTGCAGGCAGAGGTCTAGACACCATTTACATCAAATTTTTGCCCTCTATTTGACCACTTGCCCATTGTAAAGACTTCAGTTGAGATTGGCCTATTGGACTATGAACTCCCTGATTAAGGATCCCAACTACAGGCCCAGGCAGCAGGTGATCAAGAGGGTCATTCAACCTGATCGTCTGCCTCCCTACCGCAGCTACATTTGTGGCTGACTGTCCCTGGAAAGGGAACATGCGGTGTCTGGGGGCACAACTGACGCCTTCCATGTCTGCTGGGCACCACAGGGACTGGAGTGTATTATTAACCCCTTTTAATCACATTTTAATTTGATGTTTTAAGTTTCCTTTTCGCTATGTTTTTTGTTTCGGGCGGTTCCCCTCCTTTTAGGGAGCTGCCCCTTTTGAGTTATCCCTAAGTTAATTTGATTTTGTTTTATTTGGTTGGGAAAAAAGGAGTTCCCTGACTAAGGAACCAATTGATGGGCCAATCAAGGAGTCTTTGTTTTGTGCTTAACAGAGAGTCAGTTCCTCAGAAAACCCCAGAGGTAGACTGCTGGCTCTGAGCACTCTGTGTACTGCTGTTAGAGTTAGAACATAGAACATTACAGCGCAGAACAGGCCCTTCGGCCCACGATGTTGCGCCGACCAATTAAAAAAGCAATGACTCTCTAACCTAAACCAATCCCTTTCCATCCATAAACCTATCCACGGATCTCTTAAACGCCCCCCTTTATTTGTAAATAAAGGGATTTTGGTGAGGGGACTTCTGCCTCCTCAGACTTATTACACTCACCTCCCCACTGTACAGCCTTGGCCCTTGCCCCCAATCTAAGAACAGGGTTGTCCAGCCTGCCAGTTGTTAACATACCTCTGGAATGGGATAGTAGTTCACTTCAATGATCTTATTCAGGTTCCTAACAACCACCCGTGTGACTTCAGCCAGTTTTTTGAAGTCGTAGATGCGATCGGCAGTTACGTACATATTCAACGCCAGAGAAGCCAAGTTACAAACTGCAACCTGCCAACAGAAAGCAAAACCAGGTGAATGGCATCAGTCTCATGTATCACACAACACATTTAACACAACCCCAGTTGTAATTAGCTCACCCCAGACAGCTCCCTCCGTGATCAGGCAAGTAAAATCTTGTACAAAATCCAACCCAGCCAATTACCACCCCATTGCCATAACCTGCTCAGTGACGTCCGGTTTGGCTTCTGCCAGGGTCACTCAGCTCCTGACCTCATGGTTCAGACATGGACAAAGGAGCTGGATTCCAGAAGTGAAGCAAATGACTGCCCTCGACATCATGGCTACATTTGACTGAGCGTAGCACTGACATCAGGAACCTTATCTATACGGCAGCCAAGGGGAATCGGGGGAAAACTCTCCGCTGGTTGGAGTCATACCCAGTACATAGAAAGATGGTTATGGTTATGGAGAGTCAGGCTCTCAGCTCCAGGACATCTCTGCAGGAGTCCCTCAGGATAGTGTCCTGGGCCCAACCATCTTCAGCTGCTTCATCAATGACCTTCCCTCCAATACAAGGTCAGAAATGGGGATGTTCGCTGATGACTACACAATGTTCAGCACCATTCGCCACTCCTCAGATACTGAAGCAGTCCATGTTCAAATGCAGCAAGACCTGAACAATATCCAGGCTTGGGCTGACAAGTATAATTCAAAGCCTGTCCACTACCTACAAGGCAAAGTCAGGAGTGTGGTGGAATACTCGCCACTTGCCTGGGTGAGTGCAGCTCCAACACTCAAGAAGCTCAACACCATCAAGTCAAAGCAGCCCGCTTGATTGGCACACCCACAAACATTCACTCACTCCACCACCAACACAATGGCAGTAATGTGTAACATCTAAAGATGCACTGCAAGAGCTCACCAAGGCTTCTTGGGCAGCACCTTCCAAACCCACAGCTGCTACCATCTAGAAGGACAAGTGGAGGTTCCTCTCCAGGTCACCCACTTGACTTGGAAATATATCGTTGTTCTTCACTGCCGCTGGGTCAAAATCCTGCAAATCCCTCCCTAACAGCACAGGGTAATGTGTTAGCATGGATAGAGGATTGGTTAACTAACAGAAAGCAAAGAGTGGGGGTAAATGGGTATTTTTCTGGTTGGCGATCAGTGACTAGTTGTGTGCCTCAGGGATCAGTGCTGGGAATGCAATTGTTTACAATTTACATAGATGATTCGGAACTGTGGGCCAAATGTAGTGCGTCAAAGTTTGCAGATGATACTAAGGTGAGTGGCAGAGCCAAGTGTGCAGAGGACACAAAGTCTGCAAAGCAATATAGATAGTCAAAGTGAGTGGGCGAGGGTCTGGCAGATAGAGTACAATGTTGGTAAATGTGAAGTCATCCATTTTGGTAGGAATAACAGCAAAATGGACTATTATTTAAATGGTAAAACATTGCAGCATGCTACTGTGCAGAGGGACCTGGGTGTCCTTGTGCAGGAACCTCAAGGTGCTGTTTGTAGGTGCAGCAGATAATTAAGAAGGCAAATGGAACTTTGTCCTTCATTGCTAGAAGGATGGAGTTTAAAAACAGCAAAGTTACGTTGCAGCTGTATAAGGTGCTGTTAAGGCCAAACCTGGAGTACTGTGTCCAGTTTTGGCCTCCTTAATTGAGAAAGGATATACCGGCAATGGAGGGGGTACAGAGGAGATTCACAAGATTGATTTCAGAGTTGAGAGGGTTGGTTTATGAGGAAAGACTGAGTAGACTGGGGCTATACTCAATGGAATTCAGAAGAATTCAGATGGGATTTACCCTAGGATTCTCTGGGAGGCTAGAGAGGTGATTGCAGACCCTCTGGCTCTGATTTTCAGGTCGTCATTGGTCTCTGGTATAGTACCGGAAGATTGGAGGACAGCGAATGTTGTCCCATTGTTTAAGAAGGGGAACAGAGACTTTGCTGGGAATTATAGACCGGTGAGTCTTACTTCTGTTGTGGGCAAGGTTTTAGAAAGAATTATTAGGGATAGGATTTATAGTTATTTGGAGAGTAATGAATTGATTAGAGATAGTCAGCATGGTTTTGTAGCAGGTAGGTCGTGCCTTACTAACCTTATTGAGTTCTTTGAGAATGTGACCAAAGAGGTGGATAGGGGTAAGGCAGTTGATGTGGTGTATATGGATTTTAGCAAGGCGTTTGATAAGGTTCACCATGGTAGGCTTCTGCAGAAAATGCAGATGTATGGGATTGGGGGTAATCTAGGTACTTGGATCAGGAATTGGCTAGCAGATAGGAGACAGAGGGTGGTGGGTGATGGTGAATATTCGTCATGGAGTTCGGTTACGAGTGGTGTGCCTCAGGGATCTGTTTTGGGGCCACTGCTGTTTGTAATTTTTATTAATGATCTGGATGAGGGTATAGTTGGGTGGATTAGTAAGTTTGCTGATGACACCAAAGTCGGAGATGTGGTAGATTGTGAGGAAGGGTGTCATAGTTTGCAGGGTGACCTAGACAGGTTGCAGAGCTGGGCCGCGAGGTGGCGGATGGAGTTTAATGCAGAGAAGTGTGAGGTAATTCATTTCAGTAGGAATAACAGATGTGTTGAGTATAGGGCTAACGGGAGGACTTTGAATAGTGTGGAGGAGCAGAGGGATCTAGGTGTATGTGTACATAGATCCCTGAAAGTTGGGAATCAAGTAGATAAGGTTGTTAAGAAGGCATATGGTGTCTTGGCGTTTATTGGTAGGGGGACTGAATTTAGGAGTCGCAGCGTCATGTTGCAACTGTACACAATTCTGGTGTGGCCGCACTTGGAGTACTGTGTGCAGTTCTGGTCCCCACATTACAAGAAGGATGTGGAGGCTTTGGAGAGGGTGCAGAGGAGGTTTACCAGGATGATGCCTGGTATGGAGGGGAGGTCCTATGAGGAGAGACTGAGGGATTTGGGGTTGTTTTCGCTGGAAAGGAGGCTAAGAGGGGATCTTATTGAAACATATAAGATGATTAGAGGTTTAGATAGGGTGGATAGTGGTAGCCTTTTTCCTCGGATGGAGAAAGCAAGCACGGAGGCGCATGGCTTTAAATTAAGGGGGGGTAGTTATAGGACTGATGTCAGGGGTAGGTTCTTTACCCAGAGGGTGGTGAGGGACTGGAATGCCCTGCCTGCTGCAGTTGTAAATGCGCCTAGTTTGGGGGTGTTTAAGAGATCTGTGGATAGGTTTATGGACGAAAAGGGATTGGTTTAGATTAGTGGGTCAGTGTTTTTTTTTTTAAAAACTGGTCGCGCAACATCGTGGGCCGAAGGGCCTGTTCTGCGCTGTAATGTTCTATGTTCTATGAATGAGGAGAGATTTTATAGAAACATATTTATTCCCTTCATAATCATCTAAGATAGAAACAGGGAAGTTGTTTGCACTGGCAGGTGAAATTAGAATGGCGGGCACGGCCTCAAAATAAGGGGAAGCAGATTTAGGACTGAGTTGAGGAGGAACTTCTTCACACAAAGGGTTGTGAATCTGTGGAATTCCCTGCCCAGTGAAGTAGTTGAGGCTCCCTCATTGAATGTTTTTTAAGGCAGGGATAGGTACATTTTTGAACAGTAAAGGAATTAAGGATTATGGTGAGCAGGTGGGTAAGTGGAGCTGAGTCCACAAAAAGATCAACCATGATGTTATTGAATTGAGAAGCAGGCCGGAGGGGCCAAATGGCCTACTCCTGCTCCTAGTTCTTATGTTCTTAGCATCGTGGGTGCAGCTCAACACCACCTTCTTGAAAACAGTTTGGGATGGGAAATGAATGTAGGCCCAGCCAGCAACACAGACATCCCATGAATGAATTTTAAAACTCCAGGCCAACACTACCAGTGCAGAAGGAGTGCACACTGTTGGACATGCATTTTCCCACATGTGACATTAAGCCCATATCCTCTGCTAGATGTGAAAGCATTTCCCATGGTATAATTTAAAGCAGTGTCCTAGGTAACATTTTCCTTCAAGTAACATCATGTACACAGATTACCTGGTCATTATTTGAGTGCTGTTTATAGGATCTTGTGGTACATAAATTGGCTGCAGCATTTCCCTATGTTATAGCAGTGACTATCCTTCAAAAAGCACATCATTGGCTGCAAAGCTCAATAGAATTGCAACTTTAATGGTAAACATGTGCTGATGCTGCAGTGATAGTAACCAGTTTTCTATTGGGGTTTTATCAGCATTGCACAAATTAACAGGGTGGTATATGCTCGAAGCTCACCTCATTATTACTGGTGTATTCCACAATCTCAGTGCACAGGTTGCTGCTTTTGATGGTGCCTAGATTCTGCTGGTTACTCTTCCTATTGCAGGCATCTTTATACAGCATGTAAGGAGTTCCCGTCTCTGTCTGTGACTCTATGATTGCGTACCATAGCTGCTGTGCCTTCACCACCTTGCGTGCACGTCCTTCTTTCTCATACCTGCCAGAAGGGAAGGCTGATTTGTACACAGTCTGATATTTAAATACATCCACTGGTTATCGTTCAGGCCAGCATCATAGCCCATTTAAACCAATACAAAAACAAGTCGACAACAGATTAGCGAGGTGGGTGAAGGAAGGGAAGCAGGACGAGGGAAGGAAATCAAGGGATTAGCGAACAGAGTGGACACATGGGCCTAAAAAACAAACCATAGGTGGTGACTAAACAACCTGTTAAGTATTATTATTTCTATCCAAATTTATTCAACAGCAAAATTATGCTACAGTTCATGCAGATCTGGACTCAGTGTTATACAGTGACAGGCCTATCCCACCAGTATTGTACCCACAGTGATTGAAATCCCAAGTCATTGTTTCAGATATTTTAAACCCAGCTAGATCTTCTCTTTCCTGGCTGAAGTATCTCCTTACCTTTCATACAGAGTCTCAAACTCTTCTCCCCAAGTGTCATCCAGGCCTGGACAATCGTGGGGACACATCAGGGACCAATCCTGCAAAAAGCAGAGCAATGAGTTCAATACGGAAAGGAGCGATTGTCCGTAAGGAGCTGATTCATTCCACTACACCTTAAACACTGTTTCTCTATTTCAATCTGATCAACTCCGGCCTGCTCTGCTCCGGGCGGGTCAAGATACTCAAAGTTGTGGGTTCAAGTCCCACTCCAGACTTAAGCACACAATCCAAACTGACCTCCCACCAACTGAGGGAACACAGCACTGTCAGGCTGGGGTAGGGGGTCAGCAATGAGAGCACACTCTTATGGTAGAGGCAGTACTGAGGAAGCACTGCACCGCCAGAGGTGTTGTCTTTCAAATGACTCTTTAAACTGGCTGCTCCCTTGGGGATGTCAAGGGTTTCTGGGCCACTAATTAAAGAGCAGGAGTTCTCACTATTAATTATTCATCAATCAAAATATTAGAAAGCAATTATCAACCAAACTAAATTAAATTAATCAGGATCGGTAGACAGAGCTGTTAATAAAGCACATAGTATTCTGGGCTTTATTAATAGGGGCATAGAGTACAAGAGCAAGGAGGTTCTACTGAACTTATACAAGATATTAGTTAGACCTCTGCTGCAGTATTGTGTACAGGGCTGCCACACCACAGGTCCCTGACTATCATCTCAGTGGGATTACCTGGTTGTTCTCGACACGCTTCATGAAGAGATCTGGAATCCAAAGGGCATAGAAGAGATCACGGGCTCGCTGCTCCTCTTTCCCCGTGTTCTTTTTTAGCTCCAAGAAGTCAAAGATATCCATGTGCCAGGGTTCCAGGTAAATGGCAAAGGCGCCAGGTCTCTGCAGCAAAAGAGCACAGCAAATCCTCAGCTTAGCTCAGTCATTGCCAATGGGAAAGGTACACTACACGTTAGCACCCTCAAAACTCCTGAACCAGTTTCTGGACACAAATAGGGACTTAACATTTATCCCAAAGCTTCATTTAGGCTACAGCTCAAAGCCTGTCTATTCATAAATCGGTACAAATTGCTAGTAGCATCCAACCATCTCAGGAGAGAAGGGACTACTCTCAAGGTGTGTGTCATTTCTGGATCAAACATTGTAGAGGCTGACTCACGAGTAACAAACACTTCCACAGATGGCACTGCAAAATAGCATTGACCCACGGTCAAATTCTCATTTCTTTTGTCCTCTGCTGTCCCCACACCTTTCCTGAGTGCTCATCTCCAGGCACTAGATAGGGGAGATACTTCCACTGCTGGGATAATTTACAGCTAGGGGATATGGTTTAAAATAAAATGGTCTCTCATTTAGGACTGAGATAAGGAGAAATTTCTCATCTAAGTGGTTAGTTTGTAGAATTCTCTTCCAGGGAGTCGTGGAGGCTGGCTCACTCAAGGCTGAGTTAGACAGGTTGTTCTACATCTACAAGGCGTGTGTGTGTGTTTGGGGGTGGTGGTGGAGAGACACACATTGGTAAAGGAAAGCTTTTGGAAGGAGGTGGAGTTAAGACCACATGTCTCTGAATGGCAGAACAGGCTTGAGAAACCGAATAGCTTCCTCCTGCTCAGCCTAATATTTATGTATAACAACTCCAATCAGAATGAAGTATTCAGCCCCCTGAACCAGCAATTCAACTCGATTTGACATTTCTCCATATTTCAAAAAAGCATCAATCTTCTTGGGAAGATTTCAGAGCCTCAGCACCCAGGTTTTTGGGAGAGGTTTGTAGGTTCCCACTACAGTTTATATCAAAGACTAGCTCCTGTTCTCACTCCTGAATTGTCTAGCTCGAACTGTAAACTCTCGGGCAAACCCAATACAGAGCTGGAAAAACAGGGAAAGTTCTGCCACAATCGCACAGTGGCCCCATCTCTCCTTCACCCATCACCAGCTCCGTATTTGCATACAACTGTTCCATCCTCCACTTCTTCCTGTTCCTGTGAGAGGTTAACAACCTGAAACAGTAACTATTTCCCACCACAGATGCTGCCAGATCTGCTGTGTATCTCCAGCATTTCACATTATGCTTTCTAATGGCCAGAACCCACAGTACTGTGTCTTTAGCTACCTACAGTAAACGGATCTACATGAACATACTCACCTTGTTCCCACCCTGGTCCACATAACGTGCTGTGTTATTGTAAACCCTCAACATTGGGACGAGGCCATTACTGTTTCCATTGGTCTGAAACAATAAGAGGAGCTGTTACCATATGTACAACAATGTTTTGTATTTATATAGCACCTTTAATGTAGTAATGTTGAGGCACTTCACAGAAGCACTATCACACAAATATTCGACACGTAGAACATAAGAAATAGGAGCAGTAGTAGGCCATCTAGCCCCTCGAGCCTGCCCCGCCATTCAATAAGATCATGGCTGATCTGAAGTGGATCAGTTCCACTTTCCCGCCCTCTCCCCATAACCCTTAATTCCCTTGCCTACCAAAAACCTATCTACTCGCGTCTTAAATATATTTAGCGAGGCAGCCTCCACCACTTCAATGGGCAGAGAATTCCAGAGATTCACCATCCTTTGAGTGAAGAAGGTCCTCCTCAACTCCGTTCTAAACTGCGCCCCCCGTTTATCTTGAGGCTGTGCCTTCTAGTCCTGCTGTCCCTTCTGAGCGGGAAGAACCTCTCCACCTCTACCCTATCCATCCCCTTCATCATCTTTATATGTCTCAATAAGATCCCCCCTCATTCTTCTAAACTCCAACGAGTACAAGCCCAGTCTATTCAGCCTCTCTTCATAGCTCAACCCCCTCAACTGCGGTATCAGCCTAGTGAACCTCCTCTGCACTCCCTCCAAGGCCAAAATATCCTTGCGCAAGTGCGGCGACCAAAACTGCACACAGTACTCCAGCTGCGGCCTCACCAGTGCCCTGTACAGTTGCAGCAAGACCTCCCTACTTTTATATTCAATCCCCCTCGCTATGAAGGCCAGCATCCCATTTGCCTTTCTGACCACCTGCTGCACCTGTAGGCTGGGTTTTTGCAACTCATGCACAAGGACCCCCAGGTCCCTCTGCACTGTAGCATGCTGCAGCTTTTCACCCTTTAAGTAGTAGTCCTTCCTACTGTTATTCCTGTCAAAGTGGATAACCTCACAGTTGCCGACATTGTATTCCATCTGCCAGGTCCTCACCCACTCCCTCAGCCTATCCAGATCCCTCTGCAGACTTTCTACACCCTCCGCACAATTTGCTTTTCCACTTATCTTTGTGTTATCAGCAAATTTCGACACCTTACACTCAGCTCCCTCCTCCAGGAAGTGATTAGAATGGATGAAGCTCAGTCAAAGGGAGAGATGGAGAGGATTGGAGGCGAATTCCAGAGTTTGGGCCCCAGGCAGCAGAAGGCACGGCTGCCAATGGATACTAATTAAAATCAGATTTACACAAAAGTACAAAACTGGAGTGGTGCAGAGATTTCAGAAGAGCTGGAGGTGGTCAGAGATTTTGTTGGCGGGGCAGAGTTGAAAACAAAGGTGGGGATTTTGAAACCACCGTTTCTGTCTGGGAATTACTGTAGGTCAGCCAGCACAGGGGTGATGGGTGAACAGGACTCAAGGTTAGGATACAGTCAGCATTTCATTCCACGAGGAACAACTAAATATTCCTCCAGGTCCGTTAGGATTCCAGTCCAACTGTTTTTAGTCAGAGGATATAAGAACATAAGAAATAGGAGCAGGAGTAGGCCATCTGGCCCTTCGAGCCTGCCCCGCCATTCAATAAGATCATGGCTGATCTGTCGTGACTCAGCTCCACCTTCCCGCCCTCTCCCCATAACCCTTAATCCCTTCTCTTATCAAAAACCCATCAACCCGTTTCTTAAAAATATTTAGCGAGGCAGCCTCCACCACTTCAACGGGCAGAGAATTCCAGAGATTCACCACCCTTTGAGTGAAGAAGTTCCTCCTCAACTCTGTTCTAAACCGCCTTTCCCGCACATTTGTGTAGAGCTGGCCACGTCAACTCTAAGAGAGCCAATTTCAGTGAAGATTTAGAGAACTTTCAAGCCGTTATTGGATAGGCACATGGAGCACTCCAGATGATAGGGAGTGGGATAGCTTTTTTTTGGTTTCAGACAGAGCTCGGTACAACATCGAGGGCCAAAGGGCCTGTACTGTGCTGTACTGTTCTATATTCTATCCCTGTTCTACGTTCTATGTACAGCGCAGGCATCCATTCAGCCCATCATGTACATGGGCCAAAGATCTTACTGCACTAATCCCATTTTAGAGTGTTTGGCCCAAAACCCTGGAGGTCATGCAGCATAGAAGATCTTCACCAATCATTGCTCCTTTTCATAACTACATTAAACCAAACAATATTGTGATGAACAAAACACTAAAGGGTAGAGACTCAAATGATTTGAATATTATAAAACAAACAAGGACCTGTGCAAAACATCCGACAATTTATAATTTAATTTCTGTTCAAGGATAACAGCTCTTTAAAGAAAGTGACTTGATTGAGGTCTTTAATTTTAAGAAGGCGTTTAATGAGGTTGATGGAGAAATATGTTTACGCATTTGTGGGCAATAAGAACTGGTGGCCATGCATACAAGATAGCCACTAATAGCCAGGGGTGGCAGAGTGGTTAACACTGCTGCCTCAGTGTGCCAGGGACCCGGGTTCGCGTCTCACCTTGAGTCAATGTGTGCGGAGTTCGCACGTTCTCCTCGTGTCTGCGAGGGTTTCTTCCAGCTTCTCTGGTTTCCTGCCACACTCCAAAGGTGTGTGGGTTAGGCTGATTGGCCATGCTAAATTGCCACTTAGTGTCAAGAGGATTAGCAATGTAAATACATGGGGTTGCAGGAATAAAAACTGGGTGGAATTGTTGTTGGTACAATGCAGACTCTCAGTCCAAAAGACGCCCTGGGTTAGGTGCAGTGGCCATGCTAAATTCTCCCTCAGTGTACCCGAGCAGGTGCCAGAGTGTGGCAACTAGGGGATTTTCACAGCAACTTCACTGCAGTGTTAATGCAAGCCTACTTGTGACACTAATGAATAAACTTAAACTTAATAAATCACAGGGATTGCAGGAGAAATGTCTTTACCCAGAGGATGGTGAGAATGGGAAACTTTCTGCCATGTGGAATGGCAGAGGCAAATATCAGGGGAAGCTGGATAAACTTGAGAAAGATATGTTGACACAATGAGAGGAACAGGAGCAGGAAGAGGCTCGTGAGGAGCAGAAATACTGATACAGAACAGAGAAGTTAAATATTTGTACTGTAATGTAATGAATGCTATGTGTCCTCTCGCAGTGTGGATGCCCATTGCCCACCTGCCAGTGTGCAAACCCCTGGCTCTTCATACTCACCCCTGCAATGTAGCTTCCTGTGGCTCGGATACAGCTCACAGCAACACCAATCCCACCAGCAGATTTGGAAATCAGAGCACATTGCTTCAAAGTGTCATAAATCCCCTCGATGCTATCATCCTTCATAGCCAGCAGAAAGCAGCTGCAACACAAAGTCAGTTCAGTGGGTGAACAGAAAGGAGAAAGGAGGCAGGTGTTGCTCTTCTTTACCCAGAGTTCATTGTCTGCTCTTCAATATTGGTAAGCTGTGCAATAAAATCTAGATTTGTTTTCTATTCATTCGTCACTAGCAAGGCCATCATTTACTGCCCAAGTCTAATTGTTCTCGACTCTCCTGAACCGCTGCAATGCAAGTGCACCCACACTGCTTTTTTCTGTAGCCACTTGTGTCAAACTGCTATCTCGGTCATTTCAGAGGACAGTTAACAATCAATTACATTACAATCAATCAATCAACTCCACATGGGTTGTGGAGTCACGTGTAGGCCAGTGTAAGCACAGCAAATTTCCTTCTCTAAAGAACATACTATATGTGAATCAGATAGGGTTTTATGACAGTCCGGTATTATAGTTTCACCATCTAAACATTTTATTCCACAGCTACTAATTGAAGTTAAATTTCCCCAGCTGCCATGGTGTGCATTGGACACAGAATCTCTACAATGCAGATGGAGGCCATTCAGCCCATCATGTCTGCACCCACTCATCCTCCACAGCATTGGTCCAGGCTACCCACATAATAACAGAGGAGGAGATGAATCAGGGACTAGCTTTTGCCCAACACCAAGCACTAATTTCAAACTGTGAAGATTGTTGGTGGAAGGCATGGTGGAGGTCTTGTTCTGAGGTGATGAGGGACAAAATAAGAGAGGCTGGAAGCATTATCAGACAAGCCATTATGTCGTGACTATGTCTTTGAGTAGCCTAGTCTCTTCTTATTCATTCTCAAGGTGTTGATGTCAATGGTAAAGTCACTGTGTTACCCACCCCAAGTTAGCCTGAGAACCAAGACACTGCAGTCCCTTTTATGAATTGGGTACAATGGAATGGCTTGTTAGGCCACTTCAGAGAGCAGTTGCATGTCAACCACATGGCTGAGAGTCTGGTCAATTACCTAATGTAGATCTTCCCATAGTAATGTCCAGACATGTTCAATAATTTTACAAAACTCCAAAGTACAAAATACTAATAACGAAACTCAGCCTCAATAACCATTAACTTATCAATCACTGAATTGACTCAGCACCAAGTTCAGCCCTGGTTCAGCTTTCCTTCAAAAATTAAAGTCCAGTAGAGACCGAGAAGGCTTGGAAAACAAAAACTCCATCCAGTAATCAGGAGACAAGACTGGGTTTAGAAAAGCTTATAGATTGGAGCAGAAAGCAGAGAAATTCCAGAGATGAGGTTTGGTTTCAATGGTGAGAACAGCAATGACAAGAAAGAAAGCCTTGAAGAGAGTTCAGAACTTGGAAACAATTAAGAGCAAAGTTGAAAACAACATACCTAGATAGTTGGGGTCTGTTGGTACCAGCGTTGAACAGGGTGGGAGAGGCATGAGTGAACCATCTCTCTGACAGCAGGTTGTATGTTTCAATGGCAGCATCAATGTCATGCTTGTGGATTCCAACAGAAACCCTCATAAGCATGTGCTGTGGACGCTCCGCCACTGAAAAACAAGATCCCGCATCAAACACTACCCAGTTATGGATCAGTAGAAACAGAATTAAGAGACTGGCAGTGAATGCCACGGGACTGCAAGATCTCTTTTAGGAAACACATTCTCCTCGTGTTCAAGCTAACTGGACAAATAAACAATCCATTTTCAAGGGCTGAAAGCGCTCAGCACTAAACAGGTACATTAACTTGGCGTCATTGGGTAGGGCACGAGAAGGCTGGTGCAGGAAATAGAGCAATGCTACACCACTGCAATGCCCTTCAGCCAAACTAAACAACTTCCCATATATTCCTATGCATAATGGATTAGAATTCCCAGCACAAACCTCTCCACACAAAAACACAATAAAATTGACATGAAACTGGAGCTGCCAACCTCCATCTTGTCAGAGTGACTTGTTCAGAGGTTTATCATGTGAAGGGAATGAATGCAGTGCTCTGCCAGCTCAGGCTCATGGAGAAAGAGAGATGACACATTTCACTATGAAAGGAGTTCAATCATCCTGCTCAATGTGAAGCCAGTTCCCAGAAGCACCAATTAAAGCAAACAGCCAAGAGGATTGAAATGTTGGCTCCAGGGGGGAGTGATGGTCTCTGATTCTCTCTCTGCACTGCCAACACGCCCTCAGAAAATGAGATCAAGGGAGGTGTCCAACCTCTACTTTTCCACAGCAACCACCAGCAAGAGGTAACAACAGACCATACATACCTTTCCCATTGATCTTTAGCAGATAGGAACGTTCCAGGGTCTGTAATGAGATAATGTATGAGTAAGCCAACAACACACAAAGTCAATGCAATAAAGTGAACAACTCATCAGAAAACCTACCTTGAATCCAAAGTAATTGTAAGAGAAGTCCCGGTCATAGATAATGGCAGAATTCAGGCGCTAAACAAGAAGAACAATCACTTTAGTACAATTCTGGAATTTGTCCAAGTCCTAAAGCTGCACAGTGCGACAGACACATTCTGTGTCAGAGTGCAACAGACATAGGAACTTTATGAACGAACCCAGATGCAGTTACTGGATAACAAATCAGGGATTCGGACTTCCATTATCAGAAATTACTGAGGCCAATTGCTGCAGCCATAACAGGCCCCACCTGTAATTAGCACAGATACAGGATTAACCCTGGGCTACATCGGTTTGAGCACTATAACATTGTGCTAATGAAATATAGAACAGCGCAGTACAGGCCCTTTGCCTCTTGATGTTGCGCCAACCTGTGAAACCAATTTGAAGTCTGTCTAACCTACACTATTCCAATATCATCCATATGTTTATCCAGTGACCATTTAAATGCCCTTAATGTTGTCAAGTCCACTACTGTTGCAGGCAGGGGATTCCACGTTCTTACTACTCTGAGTAAAGAACCTACCTCTGACATCTGTCCTATCTCTATCACCTTTTAATTGAAAGCTATGTCCCCTTGTGCTAGCCATCTCCATCCGAGGAAAAAGACTCACAATGTCCACCCTATCTAATCCTCTGATTATCTTATATGCCTCCACTAAGTTACCTCTTAACCTTCTAACAAAAGCAGCCTGCTGTGATGGTGGAGTCAGATACTTTAGGAACTTTCAAGCGGTTATGGGATAGGCACATGGAGCACAGCAGAATGATAGGGAGTGGGATAGACTGAACTTGGGTTCGGACAAAGTTCAACACAACATCGAGGGCCGAAGGACCTGTTACTGTGCTGTACTGTTGTATGTTAATATGAACTCTAGGCTTCAACATATGAAGGGGGCCAGAATTCCTGTCCTTCCCCCACCCAGAGCAGGAAAGTACTTACATCTTTGTTTGCCAGCACAATGTCCAGGGTTTCCTTGGAAATCATGGGTGAGTGAGTTTTGGAAAGAGGGCTCACATAATTAAACAAATCTTCCATGATCTCTGCAAAAGAAAACCGTATCAGAGAAAATGTGATTCCTCCAAACCAGATCCAAACCCACTAGCAACAAGGATAACCTACTAGTTATCCAACTCACTGCGATACCCAAAGCAACTACATCAATTTCAAACCAAATACATGACTTGTTTGCAAAATCAAACCAAACTTTGTCCCACCTTGCTGGTGCTAACAAAGGAATATTAAGAAACGTCACTTTAACAAAGCAGAGGGAGCTTTACTCTGTATCTAACCCTGTGCTGTACCTGTCCTGGGAGTGTTTGATGGGGGACAGTGTAGAGGGAGCTTTACTCTGTATCTAACCCTGTGCTGTACCTGTCCTGGGAGTGTTTGATGGGGACAGTGTAGAGGGAGCTTTACTCTGTATCTAACCCTGTGCTGTACCTGTCCTGGGAGTGTTTGATGGGGGGACAGTGTAGAGGGAGCTTTACTCTGTATCTAACCCCGTGCTGTACCTGTCCTGGGAGTGTTTGATGGGGGGACAGTGTGGAGGGAGCTTTACTCTGTACCTAACCCCGTGCTGTACCTGTCCTGGGAGTGTTTGATGGGGACAGTGTAGAGGGAGCTTTACTCTGTATCTAACCCTATGCTGTACCTGTCCTGGGAGTGTTTGATGGGGGACAGTGTGGAGGGAGCTTTACTCTGTATCTAACCTTGTGCTGTACTTGTCCTGGGAGTGTTTGATGGGGACAGTAGGGAGCTTTACTCTGTATCTAACCCCGGGCTCTCCCTGTCCTGGGAGTGTTTGTTGGGGGACAGTGTAGAGGGAGCTTTACTCTGTATCTAACCCTATGCTGTACCTGTCCTGGGAGTGTTTGATGGGGGACAGTGTGGAGGGAGCTTTACTCTGTATCTAACCCTGTGCTGTACTTGTCCTGGGAGTGTTTGATGGGGACAGTAGGGAGCTTTACTCTGTATCTAACCCCGGGCTCTCCCTGTCCTGGGAGTGTTTAAGAACATAAGAACATAAGAAATAGGAGCAGGAGTAGGCCATCTGGCCCTTCGAGCCTGCCCCGCCATTCAATAAGATCATGGCTGATCTGTCGTGGCTCAGTTCCACCTTCCCGCCCTCTCCCCATAACCCTTAATCCCTTCTCTTATCAAAAACCCATCAACCCGTTTCTTAAAAATATTTAGCGAGGCAGCCTCCACCACTTCAGCGGGCAGAGAATTCCAGAGATTCACCACCCTTTGAGTGAAGAAGTTCCTCCTCAACTCTGTTCTAAACCGCCCCCCCTTTATCTTGAGGCTGTGCCCCCTAGTCCTACTGTCTTTTTTGAGCGGGAACAGTCTCTCCACCTCTATCCTATCCATCCCATTCATCATCTTATACGTCTCAATGAGATCTCCCCTCATTCTTCTAAACTCTAACGAGTACAAGGCTAGTTTATTCAGCCTCTCCTCATAGCTCAATCCCCTCAACTCCGGTATCAGCCGAGTAAACCTCCTCTGCACTCCCTCCAGGGCCAAAACATCCTTGCGCAGGTGCGGCGCCCAAAAGGGAGCTTTACTCTGTATCTAACCCTATGCTGTACCTGTCCTGGGAGTGTTTGATGGGGGACAGTGTAGAGGGAGCTTTACTCTGTATCTAACCCCGTGCTGTACCTGTCCTGGGAGTGTTTGATGGGGGGACAGTGTGGAGGGAGCTTTACTCTGTATCTAACCCCGTGCTGTACCTGTCCTGGGAGTGTTTGATGGGGACAGTCTAGAGGGAGCTTTACTCTGTATCTAACCCCGGGCTCTCCCTGTCCTGGGAGTGTTTGATGGGGGGACAGTGTAGAGGGAGCTTTACTCTGTATCTAACCCTGTGCTGTACCTGTCCTGGGAGTGTTTGATGGGGGACAGTGTAGAGGGAGCTTTACTCTGTATCTAACCCTGTGCTGTACCTGTCCTGGGAGTGTTTGATGGGGGGACAGTGTAGAGGGAGCTTTACTCTGTATCTAACCCTGTGCTGTACCTGTCCTGGGAGTGTTTGATGCAGATGCATTATAACGTTGTCTGGCAATCAGAAGCTTGACCTGTATATGTGCTCAGTCCCATTAATGATTAAGATGTAAAGAACAATCACAATCATTGAGATCTATGTTGTTGCCACATTGATAAAGGATTCTCTTATTTATATCAAATATTTCTCACCACAGAACACTTTCTTGGTTTCTTTGTGGAGGTTGGAGACTGCAATCCTTGCGGCCAGAATGGCATAGTCAGGATGTTTGGTGGTCATGGTTGCAGCTGTTTCTGCCGCCAGTGTATCTAGTTCGACAGTGGTAACCCCACTGTACAAGCCTTGAATCACCTTCATTGTAATCTGTGCCTAAAAGACAATAAAAGTTACCTCAGCAAGTTACACAGTGCCCAATTTTGAATCATCAGTTGGTGCTGAAAACACACAAGACACTTTAACAGAAGCAACAATTTCTTCAGGGGCACAGATCACCCAAATAACACCCCCTGCTGTTCCCCACCAAAGCAGCATTCACCCAGAGTGGTGAACCTCTGGAATTCTCTGCCCCAAAGGGTATTGAAGGCTCTATCATTAGAGGTATTGAATGTAGAGGTGGATAAATATTTGACAGATTGAGGAATAGAGGGCAACGGGGAAATGGCACGGAAAAGGAGCAAAGCCGGCATAGATCAGACAGAGTCGCATTGAACTATAAAAGGTGAAGGGGGAAAGGTCTGTGTAGAACCAGAAGAAATGGCGGAGGTGCTTAATGAGTACTTTGCCTCAGTATTCACAGTGGAAGCTGATTTGGGAGACCTTGCTATGGATTTGCAGCAGGTGGAAAAGATTGAGTACGTGGACAGTAAGGAGGAGGATGTGTTAGAACTTTTGAATTCTATCAAGGTAGATAAGTCGCCGGGACCAGATGGGATGTACCCCAGGATACTGTGGGAGGCCAGGGAAGTGATTGCAGAGCCCTTGGCGATGATCTTTGCGTCGACAACGGAGACGGGAGAGGTTCCGGAAGATTGGAGGATTGCGGATGTGGTCCCTATTTTCAAGAAAGGGAACAGAGATAGCCCGGGAAATTACCGCCCGGTGAGTCTGACCTCAGTGGTTGGTAAGCTGATGGAGAGGCTTCCGAGGGACAAGATTTATGAGCATTTGGAGAGGTTTGACATGATCAGGAATAGTCAGCATGGATTTGTCAAGGGCAGGTCGTGCCTTACGAGCCTAGTTGAGTTCTTCGATAATGTGACTGAACACATTGACGAAGGAAGTGCCGTGGACGTAGTGTACATGGACTTCAGCAAGGCTATTCATAAGGTCCCCCATGCAAGACTTCTTGAGAAGGTGAGAGGGCATGGGATCCAAGGGCCTTTGGCCTTGTGAATCCAGAACTGGCTTGCCTGCAGAAGGCAGAGAGTGGTTGTGGATGGGTCTTTTTCGGAATGGAGGTCAGTCACCAGTGGGGTGCCCCAGGGATCTGTTCTGGGACCCTTGCTGTTTGTCATTTTCATAAATGACCTGGATGAGGAAGTGGAGGGATGGGTTAGCAAGTACGCTGATGACACGAAGGTCGGCGGTGTTGTGGATGGTCTGGAAGGATGTCAAAAGTTGCAGCAGGACATAGATAGGATGCAGGAATGGGTGGAGAAGTGGCAGATGGACTTCAACGCGGATAAATGTGTAGTCGTCCATTTCGGCAGAACCAACGGGATGAACGAGTACACTATTAAGGGCAGGGGTCTTAGTAGCGTTGAAGAGCAGAAGGATCGCGGGGTCCGGGTTCACAGGACTCTTAAATCGGCCTCGCAGGTGGAGGAGGTGGTCAAGAAGGCGTATGGTGTACTGGCCTTCATTAATCGAGGGATTGAGTTTAGGAGTCGGGAGGTAATGCTGCAACTTTACAGGACCCTCGTCAGGCCTCATTTGGAGTACTGTGCGCAGTTCTGGTCGCCTCACTATAAGAAAGACGTAGAAGCTATTGAAAGGGTGCAGAGGAGATTTACAAGGATGTTGCCTGGACTGGGAGGCATGCCTTATGAAGATAGGTTGAGGGAGCTGGGACTCTTTTCCCTGGAGAGGCGAAGGTTGAGAGGCGACCTGATAGAAGTTTATAAAATGTTGAGAGGAATAGATAGGGTGGACTCTCAGAGGCTATTTCCCCGGGTTGAAATGGTCGCTACGAGAGGACACAGATTTAAGGTGCGGGGAGGGAAGTACAGAGGTGATGTTAGGGGTAAGTTTTTCACTCAGAGGGTGGTGAGTGAATGGAATCGGCTGCCGTCGTCGGTGGTGGAGGCGAACTCGCTGGGGTCTTTTAAAAGACTTCTGGATGAGTATATGGGGTTTAATGGGATTGGGGGTTATAGATAGGTCTATAGATTGGTGGGGTTGATGTGATCGGCACAACTCGAGGGCCGAAGGGCCTGTTTGTGCTGTAATGTTCTATGTTCTATGTTCTAACAGCGGGGCAGGCCGGAAGGACATACTGGCCAACTCCTGCTCCTATTTTGTGTGATGTGCAGTACAGAACTTGAAATTGCTGTAAAGAGACACTGCTGTCAAAGCTTTTTATCTTGCACTCAGCGGGACAAATGCAATAATGCCAAATTATAAACAATCAACAATTTATACTACAGGAGAAAAGCATGTGATTGGTTGGCAAGTCAATTCTAATTGGCTGAGACATGGTCATGCAGGAAGTAATGGGGAATTACAGGCTCACAAGGCTGGCAAAACATGTGCAAGAACAAGAGCGAGTGAGCAAGTGCAAGGTTGGAGAGGGTGCACATGGAGAAACTTCTACTCTCTTTCAAAAGTAGTTCATGAGATCTTCTGCAACAATCTGGATTTCGAGCAGACACATTCGTGCAACACCAGCAGTATGTCAGAAGTACTTATTTGCGTGTTTGAATTTCCTGAGCTTGCAAAAGGTGCTACACAAATGCAAGTTTCTCTAGGTACTCCATGTGGTTTAGTAGCTTGCAGGCAGCATATTTACGCCATTAAATCACTGAATCAGCTATCAGTTAATTCCTAATGATGATTTCAGGCCAATCACAATAGAAAATGGTTAAGAAGCCACTCACTGGATCCACAAAATCAGGGTTCAGGCCATAGCACAGTTTCTGTATCCGGGAAGTTATCTTGTCAAACATGACTCGCTCCTGACGACCATCTGCACAAGAAAATGTTTCAAGTTTAAACACTTCATCTTACATTAGGCAGTCAACAATAACTTGAATTTAGAACATAGAACCCCAACAGTGCAGAAAGAGGCCATTCGGCCCATCATGTCTGCACTGACCACAATCCCACCCAAGACCAATGCCTGTAACCCCAAGTATTTACCCTGCTAATCCCCCTGCCTCCTCCTCAGTGGATAGGAGTAAGGACCCGGGGGTTTCAGATTCCAGCAGGCCAGGGAGCAAAGCCCTTCCTATCATGGGAGAGCCTGGGTTGCACCCAGGTCCCGAGTTGGCAAGTCAGTGCAATGTCCTGTGGGGAACAGCAGGTTTGGCATTTTGAAAGTACAGTCATGGCAGAGTGGAATAAATTGAACAGCAAGACATTACAGAAAATCAGAGTTGCAAAAAAAGACTGAAATCAGCTTAGAAGAAAAATGGAACAATCATGCCGCTGCACTTCACACTTCCTGGAATTAATTCATCTGCCACTTGTCTGCCCATTCCAACAGCCTACCTATCTTTTGAAGTCTATCTTTATTATCCTCACATTCATATTTCAAAATTTTGTGAAAGTTCCACAAATTTTGAAATTGTGCCCTTTTGGTCATTAACATAAATACTCTGTCCATCCTGTGCCAGTCCCCAAATAAATTCAGCCCTGTACATTCCTCCAAAAAAAACAATTGCAAACTACTCCCTTCTGGGGGATATCATTGGGCCCGGACCATCCTCTTTGTAGGACTGTCAATCGAGCTGCTCTTCCCCCATAGCCCTGAAAATCTCTCCCCTCTCCCCCCCCCCCCACTTTAATCTTCCCTTTGGAAAATTTCCCAATCTGTCCCCATCATCTTTTCGGATACATTTTGAAATCACCTCACCCAAGGTCAGAGTGAAGCCACAAGCACAAGTACCAATCACCTAGCCAGCAGATCTTAGGCAGGACACATTACAACGCCCAAACTTTGCCCAGTTCTTGTGGGTTAAACCAAGTAAACAAAATTAAATTACGTTCGGACAAAGAAAAACGGGGTGGCTCCCACAAAAGGAGGGGGAACGGCCCGAACAAAGGGACAATATAGGGACAATTTGTTACCCAATCAATCAGCCTAAAAGCACATTTTTGGGATGTGGGAGGAAACCGGAGCACCCGGAGGAAACCCACGCAACCACGGGGAGAACGCACAAACTCCCACGGACACAGGCCCAACTGCATGTGTCCGCACAGCAACAGAGATAACCTCTGTGCTGCCATGATGCCCTCGAGATGGTAAGTGCCTGTGGATAAAAATTTCATTATTAAAGACTCTATACCCCTGAGACTAAACTGACCCCAAGCCTACAATGCTTAATAAGGCCTGCTATATCCCCCTATATGTAAACTGCTCATGTGGCTGTCCAAGTGACTCTTGAACAACCCTAGCGTGCCTGCTTCCACCACCTCACTCGGCAGTGCATTCCACATCCCCACTACCCTTTGTGTGAAAAACTGCCCTCTAACATTAGTCTTATATCTAGCCCCCCTCACCCTAAGCCCGTGACCCCTCGTTCTATCCATTTCTAATAGCGGAAAAAGCTTATCACCATCTACTCTATCTGTCCCCTTCATAATCTTATAAACCTCTATCAAATCCCCCCTCAGCCGACGTCTCTCAAGGGAAAACAGCCCAAGTGCGTTCAATCTTTCCTCGTAAGACAGCCCTTCCATACCAGGCAACATCCTGGTAAATCTCCTCTGCACTCTCTCCAGGATCTCTACATCCTTCCGGTAGTACGGCGACCAGAACTGGACGCAGTACTCCAGGTGAGGCCTAACCAACGTTCTATACAACTGCAACATCAGACTCCTACTCTTATATTCTATACCCCTTCCTATGAAGGCTAACATGCCATACGCTTTCCTCATCACATTCTGCACCTGCACCGACACCTTCAGGGACTTGTGTACCTGCACCCCCAGGTCTCTCTGCGTATCTATACTCCGGATAGTTCTACCTTTTATCATATAACTCCCTTCCACATTATTCCGGCCAAAGTGCATCACCTCGCATTTCTCCGGATTAAATTCCATTTGCCATCTATCTGCCCAATCTACCAGCCTATCTATGTCCTGTTGCATTGCCAGGCACTGCTCCTCAGTACCCGCCAATCCAACCAACTTAGTGTCATCAGCAAATTTGCTGATCACACCACCTACCCCCTCTTCCAAGTCATTAATGTATACTACAAATAGTAGAGGCCCTAGTACCGAGCCCTGCGGCACCCCACTGGTGACAGACCTCCAATTGGAAAAGGAGCCCTCCACTACTACCCGCTGTCTTCTCCTCCCAAGCCAGTTCTTCACCCATCTACATACCTGGCCTTGTATCCCATGAGCCTTCACCTTTTCTATCAGCCTACCGTGAGGGACCTTGTCAAACGCCTTACTGAAATCCATATAGACAACATCAACGGCTTGTCCTTTGTCAACCGTTTTTGTCACCTCTTCAAAAAATTCCAACAGATTCGTAAGGCACGACCTCCCTGTAACGAAGCCATGCTGCGTATCCCTGATCAGATTGCAGCGCTCCAGATGCTCATACATCCTATCCTTGAGGATCCTCTCCATTATCTTGCCTATAACTGAAGTCAAGCTCACTGGCCTATAGTTCCCTGGGTTATCCCTCTGACCCTTCTTAAACAATGGTACAACATTTGCAATCCGCCAATCCTCTGGGACCTCACCTGTGTCCAAAGAAGAGACAAAGATTTGCGTCAGAGGCCCAGCAATTTCATCCCTCACCTCCCTTAGCAGCCTAGGATAGATGCCATCAGGCCCCGGAGATTTGTCTGTCTTTATAGTGTCTAAAAGTCCCAACACCTCTTCCCTCGTGATGACTATTTCCCTCAACGGATCCTCAAACTTCTCAAGCACAGCAGCAGAGGACTGACCCCTCTCCTGAGTGAATACCGACGCAAAGTATTCATTCAAGATCTCCCCCATTCCCCCAGGCTCCAAGCATAGTTCCCCTCCTCTGTCCCTGAGAGGACCAATGTTCCCTCTAACCATCCTTTTGTTTCTAATATAAGAGTAAAATGCTTTAGGATTTTCCTTAATCCTACCCGCCAAAGCCATTTCGTGGCCCCTTTTTGCCTTTCTGATGCCCCTTTTTAGTTCCCTCCTACATTCTCTGTATTCTTCTAACGCTATCTCTGTCCTCAAATGCCTCGATCTAGTGTACGCTTCCCTCTTTCTCCTGACCAGGTCCTCAATATCCCTAGTTACCCACGGCTCTCTAATCCTACCTTTCCCATCCTTCCTCTTGACCGGCACATGTCTTTCCTGTAAAGATTGTAGTTTTCCCTTGAGAGACTCCCACATACCCAGCGTCGACCTACCGTTAAATAGCGTACCCCAGTCTGTATCTTTAAGATCCTGCCTAATCCGGCTGTATCTAGCCCTCCCCCAATTTAACACCCTCCCCTTAGGACAGGCTTCATCTTTATCCATTAATATCTTGAACCAGACAGAGTTGTGGTCACTGTTAGCCACATGCTCTCCTACCTCAACGTCAACCACCTGCCCAGGCTCATTCCCCAGAACCAAGTCAAGTATAGCCCCCTCCCTGGTCGGTCTATCCACGTACTGCTCCAGGGATCCTTCCATTACACACTGTACAAATTCCTCCCCGTCAGCACCCTCTGATCTCAGTACATTCCAATCTACCCTGGGGAGATTAAAATCTCCCACTACCACCACCCTATTCTTCCTGCACTTATCTAGAATGTCCCTGCTTATCCCTTCTTCCACAGCCCTCGGGCTGTTGGGCGGTCTGTAGTAAACACCCAGCAGAGTAACATCACCCTTCCTATTCCTCAACTCCACCCATAGCGACTCGATTCCTACATCCTCCGTACCTCCCTCCCTCTGCACTGCTACGATGCAATCCTTAACTAACAAAGCCACTCCCCCACCTCTCAGCGACCCACCCCTATCTCGCCTGAAACACTTATACCCAGGAACATTCAACTGCCAATCCTGCCCTTCCTTTAACCAAGTCTCTGTCACCTTGACTCTTGAACAACCCTAGCGTGCCTGCTTCCACCACCTCACTCGGCAGTGCATTCCACATCCCCACTACCCTTTGTGTGAAAAACTGCCCTCTAACATTAGTCTTATATCTAGCCCCCCTCACCCTAAGCCCGTGACCCCTCGTTCTATCCATTTCTAATAGCGGAAAAAGCTTATCACCATCTACTCTATCTGTCCCCTTCATAATCTTATAAACCTCTATCAAATCCCCCCTCAGCCGACGTCTCTCAAGGGAAAACAGCCCAAGTGCGTTCAATCTTTCCTCGTAAGACAGCCCTTCCATACCAGGCAACATCCTGGTAAATCTCCTCTGCACTCTCTCCAGGATCTCTACATCCTTCCGGTAGTACGGCGACCAGAACTGGACGCAGTACTCCAGGTGAGGCCTAACCAACGTTCTATACAACTGCAACATCAGACTCCTACTCTTATATTCTATACCCCTTCCTATGAAGGCTAACATGCCATACGCTTTCCTCATCACATTCTGCACCTGCACCGACACCTTCAGGGACTTGTGTACCTGCACCCCCAGGTCTCTCTGCGTATCTATACTCCGGATAGTTCTACCTTTTATCATATAACTCCCTTCCACATTATTCCGGCCAAAGTGCATCACCTCGCATTTCTCCGGATTAAATTCCATTTGCCATCTATCTGCCCAATCTACCAGCCTATCTATGTCCTGTTGCATTGCCAGGCACTGCTCCTCAGTACCCGCCAATCCAACCAACTTAGTGTCATCAGCAAATTTGCTGATCACACCACCTACCCCCTCTTCCAAGTCATTAATGTATACTACAAATAGTAGAGGTCCTAGTACCGAGCCCTGCGGCACCCCACTGGTGACAGACCTCCAATTGGAAAAGGAGCCCTCCACTACTACCCGCTGTCTTCTCCTCCCAAGCCAGTTCTTCACCCATCTACATACCTGGCCTTGTATCCCATGAGCCTTCACCTTTTCTATCAGCCTACCGTGAGGGACCTTGTCAAACGCCTTACTGAAATCCATATAGACAACATCAACGGCTTGTCCTTCGTCAACCGTTTTTGTCACCTCTTCAAAAAATTCCAACAGATTCGTAAGGCACGACCTCCCTGTAACGAAGCCATGCTGCGTATCCCTGATCAGATTGCAGCGCTCCAGATGCTCATACATCCTATCCTTGAGGATCCTCTCCATTATCTTGCCTATAACTGAAGTCAAGCTCACTGGCCTATAGTTCCCTGGGTTATCCCTCTGACCCTTCTTAAACAACGGTACAACATTTGCAATCCGCCAATCCTCTGGGACCTCACCTGTGTCCAAAGAAGAGACAAAGATTTGCGTCAGAGGCCCAGCAATTTCATCCCTCACCTCCCTTAGCAGCCTAGGATAGATGCCATCAGGCCCCGGAGATTTGTCTGTCTTTATAGTGTCTAAAAGTCCCAACACCTCTTCCCTCGTGATGACTATTTCCCTCAACGGATCCTCAAACTTCTCAAGCACAGCAGCAGAGGACTGACCCCTCTCCTGAGTGAATACCGACGCAAAGTATTCATTCAAGATCTCCCCCATTCCCCCAGGCTCCAAGCATAGTTCCCCTCCTCTGTCCCTGAGAGGACCAATGTTCCCTCTAACCATCCTTTTGTTTCTAATATAAGAGTAAAATGCTTTAGGATTTTCCTTAATCCTACCCGCCAAAGCCATTTCGTGGCCCCTTTTTGCCTTTCTGATGCCCCTTTTAAGTTCCCTCCTACATTCTCTGTATTCTTCTAACGCTATCTCTGTCCTCAAATGCCTCGATCTAGTGTACGCTTCCCTCTTTCTCCTGACCAGGTCCTCAATATCCCTAGTTACCCACGGCTCTCTAATCCTACCTTTCCCATCCTTCCTCTTGACCGGCACATGTCTTTCCTGTAAAGATTGTAGTTTTCCCTTGAGAGACTCCCACATACCCAGCGTCGACCTACCGTTAAATAGCGTACCCCAGTCTGTATCTTTAAGATCCTGCCTAATCCGGCTGTATCTAGCCCTCCCCCAATTTAACACCCTCCCCTTAGGACAGGCTTCATCTTTATCCATTAATATCTTGAACCAGACAGAGTTGTGGTCACTGTTAGCCACATGCTCTCCTACCTCAACGTCAACCACCTGCCCAGGCTCATTCCCCAGAACCAAGTCAAGTATAGCCCCCTCCCTGGTCGGTCTATCCACGTACTGCTCCAGGGATCCTTCCATTACACACTGTACAAATTCCTCCCCGTCAGCACCCTCTGATCTCAGTACATTCCAATCTACCCTGGGGAGATTAAAATCTCCCACTACCACCACCCTATTCTTCCTGCACTTATCTAGAATGTCCCTGCTTATCCCTTCTTCCACAGCCCTCGGGCTGTTGGGCAGTCTGTAGTAAACACCCAGCAGAGTAACATCACCCTTCCTATTCCTCAACTCCACCCATAGCGACTCGATTTTTGATAAGAGAAGGGATTAAGGGTTATGGGGAGAGGGCGGGAAGGTGGAGCTGAGTCACGACAGATCAGCCATGATCTTATTGAATGGCGGGGCAGGCTCGAAGGGCCAGATGGCCTACTCCTGCTCCTATTTCTTATGTTCTTATGTTCTTATGATTCCTACATCCTCCGTACCTCCCTCCCTCTGCACTGCTACGATGCAATCCTTAACTAACAACGCCACTCCCCCACCTCTCAGCGACCCACCCCTATCTCGCCTGAAACACTTATACCCAGGAACATTCAACTGCCAATCCTGCCCTTCCTTTAACCAAGTCTCTGTCACCGCCACCACTTCCAACTTCCTTTCAAACATTAATGCCTTCAGTTCATCTGTTTTGCCAGTCACACTCCTAGCATTGAAACACATGCACTGAAGACCCTCCGAAACAACCCGATCCTTCTTCCTACCCTCCGGGCCTACCCTATCCCCAATCCCAGTTCCGTCTACCTCCCCACCCCCCCTCCATATTAGTTTAAACCCTGCCGATACACACCAGCTAACCTTCCAGCTAAGATATGTATGCCCTTCCCAGTTAACTGTACCCCATCCCTCTTGTATATTAGCCGTTCTTTCATAAAGACTTCCCAGTGGTCTATGAATATAAATCCCTCTGCCCTACACCAATCTTTCAACCAAGCATTTAATTGGATTAGTTCATTATTTCTAGCCCTGCTAGCCCCAGGCACCGGCAGCAGCCCAGAGAACGCCACCCTGGAGGCCCTACATTTCAGCCTGGCCCCCAACTCCCTGAACTGCCTGCGTATGTCCCCCCTGCACTTTGTTCCTACATCCTTCTCTCCTACATGCACTATCACATTCGACTCAGTCCCTCCACCCTTCAAGATTCCCTCTATCCTTTCTGAGATGTCCTGTACCCCAGCTCCAGGGAGGCAGACTACCATCCTGGAGTCCCGCTTTTGCCCACAGAATCGCCTGTCAATCCCCTTGACATTCCCATCCCCCACCACTATCTCACACCCTGCACTCTTCACTTTCTGATCTCCCTCCCTTGCCTTCTCTACCCCGACTGTCACCCCACCCTTGACATTCCGGGGTAATTCATCTGGGGCATTCCTAGTACTTTTCTTTTTGCTCTTCCTAACTGTAACCCAACCATCTATACTTGTAGGTTCTGGTATTAGCTCAGGGTTGCCATTCCTCTCCATTACCTCCTCATTTTCCCTAACTAAAAACATATCCTCCAGTCTCAGTTCCAGCTGCCTCACCCGGGCCCTTAATCGCTGCACCTCGAGACATTTCCCGCATATGTGGGCTTTCGGGAGATGTGCTGTCTCCAGAAATGTCCACATATGGCATCGAACACAGTGAACACGTGTAACCCTAGACCCTGGCATTATGGTTGACCCCTGTCAAGGTGTGATATGAAGCCCTGTTATCAAGCCTGCGCTCGCCCAAGCCCAGTGAGCTTAAGCCCTTTTACCTCTCACTCTGCTTCCCTCCTCACTCCGCTGCCCGCTATCTACCTTGGCCTTCTTTTTATACTCCCGCGCTCCCTTCCCAGCAGCCCCTGCGCCTATCTCCCGCTACGGAGCACCAAAACAAACAAAAACCCTCCCGAACTAGAAGTCAGTCAGAATGCAGTATTTACAAGGCAGCAACTCACCAAAAGGCAGCTACTCGTCAAAATCTCTGTTCCAGAGATTTTCAGAGATCCGGTTCCACAGAAACAAAAAGGACAAATGAAACTTAAGGCGAGTCAAATCAAAATGTGATTATCGGGGTCTATAAGGCACCTCAGCCCCTGTGGTGCCCAACAGGCACGGAAGGCCTCGACTGTGCCCGCGAACACCGCGTGCTCCCTCTCCAGGGACACCTGGCCGCAAACGTAGCCGCGGTAGAGGGGCAGGCAGTCGGAACAGATGGTCCCGTCGATCACCCACTGCCTGGACCTGTTGATGGCACGTTTCGCCAGGCCCAGGAGCAGGTTCACGAGAAGATCGGCATCCCGGCCCTCCCCTCTCCGCACCGGGTGTCCGTAGATCAGGAGCGTGGGACTGAAATGCAAACAAAACATCAATAAAAGGTTCTTCAGAAAATCAAAAAGGGAGTGCAATCTATAACACAAAACGTAGACGTGGTCCACGGATTCCACAAGACCACAGAAAGAGCAGTCTCGGGAGTCCACAAACCAGTGAATCCTACTGCTGTGCGGCACTGCCGCGTGCAGTACCCTCCACCCCAGGTAATTGAGGGAGATCCCTCCGTAGAGGGACCTCCATCGGGGACCTCCGCCACCCAGCGGTAAAAAGGCCCGCCAAGGTATGTCCGGGGGACGGGCGAGGACACGGTAGTGGAAGGTGTGCAGCAGCAGCCCGTACAGGAAACGCCTCCGCATGCTGAAAAAAGGCACGGAGGTCATTTCTGCGAGGCGGCTCGCGCTGTGGGGCACCTGACCCGAGGAGGGAGGTCTCGGTTTCAGGCCAATGTGAAATTCCGTCCGAGCAGGAGAACGCTCGGACGGGATCCCACCGCATGCCCGAGCCACCTCGAGCTCGCGTGTGCTTTCAGGGCCGAGCACAACCGCAAACTTTGCCCAACATCACAGATATATTGGGGATGAAGTAGAAATGGCCAAGAGCTTCATGTTTTTAGGTGTTCAGATCATCAACAACCTGTCCTGGTCCCCCCATGCTGACACTATAGTTAAGACAGCCAACCAACGCCTCTACTTTCTCAGAAAACTAAGGAAATTTGACATGTCAGCTACAACTCTCACCAACTTTTACTGATGCACCATAGAAAGCATTCTTTCTGGTTAGTATCAAAACTTGGTATGACTCCTGTTCTGCCCAAGACTGCAAGGAATTACCAAAGGTTGTGAATGTAGCCCAATCCACTTGCAAACTAGCCTCCCATCCATTGACTCTCTACACTTCCCAATGCCTTGGAAAAGCAGCTATCATAAGCAAGGACATTCTTTCTTCCACCTTCTTCCCTCAGAAAAAAGATACAAAAGTCTGAGGTCACGTACCAACCAATTCAAGAACAGCTCCTTCCCTGTTGCCATCAGTTTTGAATGGACCGATCTTGCATTAAGTTGGTCTTTCTCTAACACCCTAGCTATGACTGTAACACTACATTCTGCACTCCCTCCTTCTCTATGAACAGTATGTTTTGTCTATATAGCGCACAAGAAACAATACTTTTCACTGTATGTTAATACATGAGACAATAATAAATCAAATCAAAACTATTTTCTGACCTGCCACCTGTTGTCTAAGGAGACAAAGTTCCACTTTGTGCTGTTTAAAAATTGCATGATCAATCTCACCAATTTTGCATTTTTAGAGGTACAACAGCAATATAAATTATTCTTACTGGCATTTGTTTTAGAGTAAATGGTCTTCAATTCAATCAGAGGTTAACATATTTTCTTCCACATCCTGCTATCTGACCCTCTTGTCAACGATCAGACCCCCCGCACCCCCCCAGTCTTACCCGCTGACGGCTGACCTAGTTTACTGGAGTTTTATCTGGAAACTGCAAGCTCAGTGGGATCCGCTGGATGTTTCACTCTGACACCCAGTGTGGAGGGTTCTGCTCTCTGTCAGTTTGCCTGTGCGGTTTCCCGGTCTTTGACCCAGTTTAAAATGCATTGTGTGCAGTTCCGGGTGTGATTGGCCCACCCTGCCCAAAACTGCTTCGGCGCCAAATTCAAACTCTGTACAGGCGGGAGAGAGAGAGAGAGAACGCGGGAAATAAAACGCTGCAAATATACAACCCGGCGATTCAATGGAGCTGGGGAAGGGGCCGCTACACTGCAAGCAGATATTAAAAAGACACGCAAATAAATCAGTGGATGATTGCAATCAACAGCGGGATAACCGCCCTTTATCCCAGTATCTTAAGACAAAAATTATAGATAGGAAAAAAGGGAGCAATTAACGATTCTCACTGTGGGAAGTTATAAACCCAGGAATCGGCAGAGCAGCAAGAACCCTAACCCTCTGTAACACAGCACAAACACTCACTGCCTTCACTAGCCCCTGAATGTCACAAAGTATTTCAACAATTAATGGGAGTCACCAGATTGATAACCTGCCCCCCAGGACAGGGGCAGAGAAACTGCCGGTTAAACAGAACCAAAGTCCACTTAGTTCATCTTCCGTCACCCTGGCAGTTAACATGCGAATGGTGGGGGTTACTGACTGACCGATCCACAGATCCAGACATGAGGGAAAGAAGCCCCCCCCTACCCCCAGAGTGGAGGAGAGATTTATCCAGGCACCCTGATCCTCAGCCATGACATGCCTCAAATTACTCCCACCCTCGGTAACATGTCACTCCCTGAAAGATATCCAACTTCCATTTGATTGAATTCTGGATTTGGTTCCACTATCAGTCTCTGTGATGTGTTGACAGATTGGGGTACTGAACCATAGGCTGATCACACTAAACTGAGAGTGTACTGAGTGTTCTCCTCTGTGTACTTCTCAGAGAACACATCTCTCCTGCGATGAAGATTTTCACATTCAGTGGCTCTGGTCATCTGGACTGTCCGAAACATGGATGTGTAACTACAGCCTAAAAACCACCAGTACTCCTTCCCTCTGACAACCCATCAGATTACTGGGATCAAGGCACCTGACTAGCAGGGAACCTGCTTCATCAGAACCTACAACACCATAACAGCCCTGTCGACCCTGCAACATCCTCCTTACTGACATCTGGGGACTTGTGTCAAACTTGGGAGAGCTGTCTCAGACTAGTCAAACAACAGATTGACATAGTCACAGAATCATATCCAAGACAACGATACAGATACCACCGTCACTATGCTTGGGTATATTGTGGTGTAATGGTATTGTCACTGGGTTAGTAATCCAGAGACCCAGGGTAATGTTCTGGGAACCCAGGTTCAAATCCCACCATGGCAGGTGGTAAAATTTGAACTCAATAAAAATGTGGAATTAAAAGTCTACTGATGATCATGAAACCCATCATTGATTGTTGTAAAAACCCATCTGGTGCAGTAAAGTCCTTTAGGGAAGGAAATCTGCCACCTTTACTCAGTCTGTCCTTTGTGTGACTCCAAAGCCACAGCAATGTAGTTGATGCTTAAATGCCCTCTGAAATGGCTGGGTGATACACTCAGTTTGGGATTAGGGATGGGCAACAACCCACATCACCAAACGAATTAAAAAAAGAGGCACTGGCAGTTTTATAGAAGCAACAAGTTGCCCTGGAATCCTTAAAATTTGACTCTGGGCCCCATTATGTCTCCTGGCACCAAATCAAAAATGGACAAGGAAACCGCCTGCTGATTGCCACATACTGCCCTTCCTCAGCTGTGACAAGGGCACAGAATATACTCTGGGTGGGGGAACTTTGCCAGCGAGATATGTCTGTCCTTGACAGTATCGGAGTGACCGCCACACAGAGCTTGTGGAGATGAAGGCCATCTTCACATTGAGGATATTCCATTGTGCTTTGTGGTGCTACCAGAACAGATCTAGCAACTCAAGACTGGCCATCCATGTGGTGCTGTGGGTCATGGGCAGCAGCAGTACTGTACACAGCCACAAACTGCAAGGCCATAGCTGGGCAATGCCCCCCCACTCGATCACTATCACCAAGCCAGGGATCAGCCCTGGACCAGGGGAGAGCGAAGGAGCAGCACCGCACTGGGGGTCCCCAGTGGCCAATCCCAGCACCGCACTGGGGGTCACCCAGTGGCCAATCCCAGCACCGCACTGGGGGTCCCCAGTGGCCAATCCCAGCACCGCACTGGGGGTCACCCAGTGGCCAATCCCAGCACTGCACTGGGGGTCCCCAGTGGCCAATCCCAGCACCGCACTGGGAGTCCCCAGTGGTCAATCCCAGCACCGCACTGGGGGTCCCCCAGTGGCCAATCCCAGCACCGCACTGGGGGTCCCCCAGTGGCCAATCCCAGCACCGCACTGGGGGTCCCCCAGTGGCCAATCCCAGCACCGCACTGGGGGTCCCCCAGTGGCCAATCCCAGCACCGCACTGGGGGTCCCCAGTGGCCAATCCCAGCACCGCACTGGGGGTCCCCAGTGGCCAACCCCAGGACCGCACTGGGGGTCCCCAGTGGCCAATCCCAGGACCGCACTGGGGGTCCCCAGTGGCCAATCCCAGGACCGCACTGGGGGTCCCCAGTGGCCAATCCCAGGACCGCACTGGGGGTCCCCAGTGGCCAATCCCAGCACCGCACTGGGGATCCCCCCTTGGCCAATCCGAGTGCAGCCGGTACCTCTCTTGATGACGAACATGGTTGCTGGGGCTGGGGCTGGGGCTCAGTCGGCGGCGGCAGGGAAGGAGGACCCGGGGGATGAAGGAGAGAGATTCGGGCCGATCCTTGGATGATCCAGTCAGAGAGATCGCGGGGACGATTTAATGACACTCCGGGTGATCCAGTTGGTCTCGGGGTGATTCCAGTCAGACTTGGGGCGGATCCAGTCAGATTCCGGGGGGATCCTGGGGGTGACTCTGGGTGATCCACTCGGTCCCTGGCTGACTCTGGCAGTGATCCGGCTCCCAAGTCGCTCTATCTCTCTCTGACGCCAAAACGGCGCGCGCCTTTCGCGCCGGAATATTAATCAGCTCCGCAGCCAATCAGCGCCCGGCGGCCCGCCCCCTCCCGTCTGAACCAATCACAAACTGCCGGTCAGCCAATCAGTATGGGTGAGGGCGGGCCCCCGTTCCACCAATCAGAGTCCAGCCCGCCCGTTGCCATGGCTGCGCTGGGCCTGGTGATGCGGTTGAAGCCTGCGGCTGGAGTTCAGCGCATCCCCCAGAGGAGACCAGCGCTTAGTGACACATGAGGAGCAGCAGGAGCAGGGGAAGAGCACAGAGCCTCTAACCTGCTTCACCATTCAGTCAGACCTGAGAACATATCCCTCACAGTCTGCAAACTGAACCCAGAGAAATGAGAGTAACTGCACTGCAACAGACTGTCAAATATTCCTGCCCTCACAAGCCCAGGACGGGTACAAACATAGGGACACAGTGTAGCCTGGCTATCAGATATGGGCACGGTGTAGCCTGGGCTACCGGATATGATGTGGAGATGCCAGCGTTGGACTGGGGTAAAACACAAAGAAATCCCACAACCAGTTTAAAGTCCAAACAGGTTTATCTGTAGCAAAAGCCTCAAGCTTTCGGGACAGCCTGTCCCTGCAACAGACTGTCAAATATTCCTGCCCTCACATCCCCAGGGCAGGCACAAACGTAGGGGCACGGTGTAGCCTAGGCTACCGGATATGGGCACGACGTAGCTCGGGCTACTAGACATGGGCACGGTGTAGCCTAGGCTATTGGACACGAGCACGGCATATCCTGGGCTACCGGACAGAGCGCAGCTACGGGAGAACTCTCTCATACGTTATTAGTTCTGGTCAGTGATAGTCTGAAACTCCAGTTCTTCATTCCACAGATGTTGCCCGACTTGCTGACAATTTCCAACATTTTCTCTTTTTATTGCACACCTGCAGTGTGATGGTGTGGCCCCTTTAGAGGATGAGCGTTTGTGGTTGTGTCACCCTCCTGGGAGCTATCAGAGTGGAGCGCGCAAACCTCAGCCTATCGAGAGTGTTAGGGCACAGCACCAGGTCGGTGGGACCACAGTGTGGGCCTTGTGAGTCAGGGGAACTAGACCATGTATCTGTGCTGAGCTTGTCTGTATACAGTTATAACTGTTATTTAATAAAGCATCATTCTGATTTAAAGCTTCCTCATCATGATATCTCATGACAAAATTCGCAACAAAAATAAATCGGTCTGCTGTGGCAGAAAAGTCAACATTTGGAAAGGGAAGGGTGAGTCCCCGAAAATCTGAAAGGAAGGTTAAAGGCTGTCTACGCCAACCATCGTCAAGTAGCTGTACCATTATTCGGGAAAATCGATCTATTCAGTCCAGAGATTGAAATTGGAGCCAGTAAATTGAAATGCTTCGATCCATTTTTGCTGTCAACAAAATAATTTACAAAGAAAAGCACAAAGTTATTTTATTCACAGACTGCAGCCCACAAACATATAAACTCATAAAAACCTGACATCTCCAGAGGCGCCAAATTGGAAATTCTTTGACTGGCTACTCACATTAATGAAGGGACCACTACAATCTCTGTTCCTCCATTATTGTGCAGTGATATAAATTCCACTCAGCCGTATGGGACCCGGAGGACACAGTTTTTGCTTCTGTTTCCAAGCTTCACCAAACACTGTGAGTTTGTTTCATCTCTAAGTGATATGTTACGTGACCTTCTCGTATGGAGTATTAATAATTTGAACATTCCGAAGAAGTTGCTTTCAGAAACTAAAGTACCCCCTCCCCCCGGGTGAGATGGCAGAATTTGCTCAAGCGACTGAAAGCACCAGACACAAGTGCTTTTGAACTGCGAGGTATGCAGGTCGCAGTGAATCAAATATTGGTGGGAAATGGTGGCCAGAAATAATAGCTGTCAGGGCCCAGCAGAACTCAAGAGAAGGAAGAGAAATCATCAGCACAGTTATCATTCTGAGGGTGACCATCCCCAAGACAATGTAATTGTAAAGAGTTCATTTTCAGGTGCAAATCCAAAACTTAAACATTAAAAATTTACTTTCGCCAACATGCACCAGGGCTAACTTTTTCTGGGATAACACATACCAGCCAGACACAGAGTCAAATAGACTGTGCCTGGTTCCCAAATAAAATGAGGATTCCAGTGAATAAGCTTGTGGAAGATTCAGATCAGAAATAAGCTCAACATTATAAAGTTAAAGAAAACATTGAAATCATCCTTATGGTTAACAGGCCTCCATTAACTATGATACAGCTGTTTAAACCAGGATAATAGAACAAACATACAAGTACACATACGGAGGTTTGCAACCGTTGAGACACAGAGGTACAATGGGCAAGTTGGCAACCTATATGGACGAGGCACTGAAAATAATGGGCACAGCATCAACACCAGTATCTTATCAGCACCAGTCTGCCCAGCTACCCGATGGTGTTGAAAGGACAGAGGCCCAGCCTTATGGGACCAGACTGGATGAAGCAAATCAAGTTAAATTGGCTGGAAATATTCTCAACATCAAGGACATGGTTTTCCAGAAACCCTCGTGCCAGTATCAAGATATCTTTCAGAGAGATTGCGTACCAGGAGTTAATACCAATATTTACGTGAACCCAGGATCAGCACTAAAATTATTGAAAGCCCAGCCTGTTCCTTATGCCCTACATCAGAAAGGTGAGATTGTGCTCTGTGACGAGACAAAATTAGCTAGCGAACTGCTTTTGGACTTTGTCCCCCTTAAGAGATGAGATGAAGAATTTCACAGTGTTAAAATCAGCCTTTATTTTTCAAGCTATATCAAGGGATCTGATATACCAGTTAGTGGAACACCAGAGAGACCCAAATATAGCATCACACTGATGGTTATACTTTCTGGTTCGGTTACAAGTAATTAGCATTTCTCAGAAATTACCTGTATCCGCTCACAACTAACAATTAGGATTACATAAGGATATAGTTGTCCAATGACAACTTGTGCACATCTACCTAGGGGAATTCCACAGTAACTTCATTGCAGTGTTAATGTAAGCGTTACTTGTGACTAATAAATAAACTTTAACTAGTATCACCAAGCACATATTTCTGTCCATTTAACTTTTACATTCCAGATATGATTATGATAGCTAGATTTCTAACCAGTAGCATTTCAACCCTTCATCTCTTTCCTTGTTTATTGTCCCTTGTCAGAACAGATACTAACAAGCTGCAGCTGTTCATAATTCAGTGAAGGCCTGGAATGTGTGACTGAGGCTTTTCTTGTAACTGGGAGGTTTATGCCCTTTGACTCTGATCTATGGGTTTGCTTAACCAAGACCGGTGTTTTCCCTGTGACTGAGTTTAACAGCTTATGTGATTTTCCCTTCCTGTTTGGCGAACACTCAGTGGTCACGGGCATTCAGCCACTGACCTTCGGGTAAGCATTCTCCAAGGCGGCCTTCACGACACACGACAGCGCAGAGTCACTGAACAGAGACTGATAGCCAAGTTCCACACACATGAGGACGGTCTCAACAGGGATCTTGGGTTCATGTCGCACTACCTGTAACCCCCGTGACTTGCCTGGGTTTGCAAAACCTCACTCACTGTACTGTCTGGAGACAATACACATCTCTTTAACCTGTGATCAGTGCTCCTTCCACTCACATTGTCGGCCACTTTAGGACTTGAACAGCAGGTTAGGTGTAAAGATTCGCATTCTGATCAGTAATCTGTAAACTGTCTGTGCTTTATATGCTCTGTCTGAGGCCAGAACTCTCCATTCACCTGACGAAGAGGGTAACCTCAAAAGCTAGTGAATTTACTATCAAATAAATCGGTTGTTCTTAAACCTGGTGTTGTCAGACTTTGCACTGTCTTAATAACAGGGGTGTTATTCAAGGTATATTGGGCTGATTTGTTCAGACTGATGATGTCACATAAGAACGAAAGAAATAGGAGCAGGAGTAGGCCATCTAGCCCTTCGAGCCTGCCCCACCATTCAATAAGATCATGGCTGATCTGTCGCTGCTCAGTTCCACTTTCCCGCCCTCTCCCCATAACCCTTAATCCCCTCTCTTATCAAAAACCCATCGACCCGCGTCTTAAAAATATTTAGCGAGGCAGCCTCCACCACTTCAACGGGCAGAGAATTCCAGAGATTCACTACCCTTTGAGTGAAGAAGTTCCTCATCAACTCCGTTCTAAACCACCCCCCCTTTATCTTGAGGCTGTGCCCCCTAGTCCTACTATGTTTAGGATTCAGAGTTGATGCAAAAAACTTTTACCCTCTGGAAGAAAAGGTAAAGGCAATAAAATAGGAACCTGTGCAAGCAATGTAACTGATAGAAGTCCTTCTTTGGGAAGGTCAACTATTGTGGCCAACTTTTGCCAAATTTGTCTACCATTTTGGCACACTTTCGCTGACTTCTAAAAGAAATGCAGGCAATGGGAAGATTGCCTTCAGAAGAACACAACCCTGCCACAACAACCTCTGCAAGACATGCCGGATCATCGACATGGATACCATCATCTCACGTGAGGACACCATCCACCAGGTACACGGCATATATTCTTGCAACTCAGCCCAACATTGTCTACCTGATACGCTGCAGGAGAGGATGTCCTGAAGCATGGTACATTGAGAGACCATGCAGACGCTACGACAACAGATGAACACTGCTCAACAATCACCAGGCAAGACTGTTCTCTTCCTGTTGGGGAACACTTCAGCGGTCATGGACATTCGATCTTCTGATCTTTGGGTAAACGTTCTCCAAGGCGGCCGTCACGACACATGACAGCACAGAGTTGCTGAGCGGAAACTAATAGCCAAGTTTCGCACACATGAGGACGGCCTCAACCGGGATCTTGGGTTCATGTCACACTATCTGTAACCCCCATGACTTGCCTGGGCTTGCACTATCTCACTAACTGTCCTGTCTGGAGACAATACCCATCTCTTTAACCTATGCTTAATACTATCTCCACTCACATTACCTGCACCTTTAAGAGTTGATTAGCTGTAAAGACTCGTGTTCTAATCAGTATTCTGTAAACCAAGTGTGTGCCTTTATATGCTCTGTTTGTGATCAGAACTCCCCACTCACCTGACGAAGGGGCAAAGCCCCAAAAGCTAGTGGCATTTGCTACCAAATAAACCTATTGGGCTTTAACCTGATGTTGTGAGACTTCTTAATGGAAAATTCTTAGAGGAAAGCCTTTGACCAAGTGAAACAGGTCCTTCAGTCATCTACCTTACTCATCGATTTCGACCCAGACAAACAGATAACACTGACATGTGATGCATAGCCTTGTGGCACAGAGGCCATCATAAGATGGCTTGGATTGGCTTGTCACTATTGCTTCCAGACCTTGTTGGATAAGGAAGAGAATATTTACAGATTGATAAAGAGAGTTTGGCAGGCATGTACGTTCATGGCTGCCACTTCACCGTTATCTTGGGCCACAAGCTGATACTAGGGCTGTTCGGCAAAGATAAACTGATTCCATCGATCACATCAACCACAGTACAAAGATGGACTTAATTTAGGCTGTTTACAGCTACACTTTACAGCACAGACCAGGGACACAGCTCTCCAATGTTGATGCTGTATGTTGGCTTTCCCTTCCACAGACGGTATCTTTACCTCTCGTTCCCCATGAGATGGTTCTTGTTTTGAATTTTCTGGACATTCTGTCCATTTAATCAGCTCACATCAGGACACGCACCCTGAGGAAGATTAAAGGAATGGTTTTCCCCAGCTGGCATTTTGACAAATCCGAACAAATTTAACGCTCCTTGCAGCAAAGGGTTAAAATCAGCGGTGAAGACGGGGTGCTTTTGTGAAGGATTTGAGTGATTGTACCACCCCTGGGGCAACAGCCACTCCTCCAGGAACTACACAGTGCACAGCCAGGACAAAGCAAGCTGAAGATGCTGGCCAGGAGCTAGGTGGCCTGGAATTGACAAAGAAATGTTGAGGAAACAGGGGGGCTGCAGAAGGACTTGGACAGGTTAGGAAAGTGGCCAAAGAAGTGGCAGATGGAATACAATTTGGAAAAGTGTGAGGTTATGGACCTTGGAAGGAGGAATGGAGGCATAGACTATTTGCTAAATGTGGAAATGCTTAGGAAATCAGGAACACAAAGGAACTTGGGAATCCTTGTTCAAGATTCTCTTAAGGTCCCCACCACCAGTTTGGGTGAACTGCTGCCTCACGGTGTCGGGTCCCAGGCTCGATTCCCGGCTTGGGTCACTCTGTATGGAGTCTGCATTTTCCACCCTGTGTCTGTGTGGGTTTCCTCCAGGCTCTCCAGTTTCCTTGCACAATCCAAAGATGTGCAGGATATGTTGATTGACCATACTAAATTGACCCTCTTGTCACGGGAATTAGCAGGGTCAATGTGTGGGATTATGGGACTTGGTGGGAACTGTGGACCTGCACACCCAGACCCCTCTGTATATTAATGCTTCTAAGAGTTCTGCCATTAACAGTGTAATTCACACCTAAATTTGATCCTCCAAAATGCATCACCTCACATTTGTCCAGATTAAACTCCTTCCACCATTTCTGTGTGCAAGTCTTCAATCTATCCATTATCCTGTTGTATTTCTGTCCTGGGGTCAATAGTTATATATTTATTCCTCGAGAATCACCACCAAAATAGATGATCTGGACATTATCACATTGTTTGTTGGAGCTTGCTATTGCAGAAATTGGCTGCTGCATTTACTACATTTCAACAATGATTACATTTCCAAAGTATTTCATTGGCTGTAAAGCCATTTGACATGTCCTGTAGTTGTGTAAGTTACTATAGAAATGCAAGATTTTTCTTTAATTCTTCAGGAACTTGGGGAGTCGATAATTTCCCATTGTGTTCTCAGTAATGGCCAAGCAGAGTCTACCTGCCAACAAGTCAGCACTCTTTCCTCCTGAGGTATAAATTATTGTGATTGTTTGAAAGTTGGTATTGTTGTTTGGTCCTGATGAGTGCAACATGAAAAACTTTGACAGCATCTCTCTTTTCAGCAAGATTCAAATTCTCAGATATTTAAATAGCCGATGCCTAGAGGCTAATTTACATTCATCTACATACGACCTTTAAACATGTACCTTCCAACAGGGATTATTGATCAGCGGCAGAAACCAGTTGTAGCAACTCAATGAAACTCTCTGGCCTCATCTGGTTCACCATACACTGGGGATGTTGTGAGATGTGCAGTCCATGTGGTACAAGCCATTAGTGACAGCCTCTGCCAGAGGGAATGAGAGAGAACCCGGTTAATTCACCAGAGCTAACAAAGCATTATTCTGCTCCTCGATTGTACTGCTGCAGCTCTCACTGTCTGAAAGAACTGGAGGAGGCCATTCAACCCATCATGCATGTGCTGGCTTTTTGAATTGGTCTCACTAGCATTTCTGAACCTGAACATTTCTCCCTTTTAAAACATTTATCCAACTCCCTTTTGAAAGTTCCTATTGAATCTGCCTCCTCCCGCCTTTCACACAGCCTGTTTCAGATCATACCTCACTGTGTAAAAGACCATTCCCCCATCTGCTCCCTTACTGTCTGCAATCTGTATCGTTTGTTACTGACCGTTAATACGGAACCAGTTTCTCATTATTCACACGTTCAAAACCCTTTGTTAATGTGAACACTACAATTTGATCTGCCCCTCACCTTCTCTGTTCTAAGGAAATGTGGAAAATAAAAACAAAATCATAGAATCCTATTATGCAGAAGAAGGCCATTTGGCCCATCGAGCCTGCATCAATCACAATCCCACTCAGGCCCTATTCCTGTAACCACACATATTTACCCTGGCAGCCCCCTGATAATTTAGCATGGCCAATACACCTAACCCACACATCTTTGGACTGTAGGAGGGACACAGTAAAAAGTCTGACAACACCAGGTTTTAGTCCAACCGATTTATCTGATGATAAATCTGACCTGAACAGGTCTTGAACAGCAGGTTAGGTGTAAGGATTCGCATTCTAATCAGTAATCTCTAAACTGTCTGTGCTTTATATGCTCTGTCTGAGGCCAGAACTCTCCATTCACCTGACGAAGGGGCAAACCCCGAAAGCTTGTGAGGATATTATCAAATAAATCGGTTGGACTAAAACCTGGTGTTGTCAGATTTTTTACTGTGTTTATGCCAGTCCAACGCTGGCATACCCACATCATGACTACTGTAGGAGGGAACCAGAGTACTGGAGGAAACCCACACAGACATGGGGAGAAGGTGTAAACTCTGCACAGACTGTGAGCCAAGTTGGGAATCGAACCTGGGTCCCTGGCACTGTGAGGCAGCAGCGCTAACCACTGCGCCACTGTGCCGCCCCTATAGTTCAATGGTTTAATCAACAGTTAAAGATAAAATCTCTTATCCAGCTGAGGTGTGTTTTAACTAGCAGAGTACACTGAGCTTCAGTAACTTTAAGGTATGTTGCTTAACAAGTTTTGCAATCAGTCTGAAGGAGCCAGAAGGATGCCGCCAGTGGAATAGACTGTACTCGGTGGTGATTGAGGCAATATTTAATTGGAATAACCGGAATTTCCCTGTCCCACCAGCTATGGTAACCATAGTGGGGGTAGGAAGGGGGGACCATCCAAACCTCTGTTGACCTCGGGCAGGATTTTCCAGTTTTGGAATCCAGCCCATTGCGTTTGATTAACACAATCAGCTTCTTTGATGATGTAATAGAGAGAGCTGATGAGGATAGCAGGTTAAGGGGGTTTTCGAGAGAAATGTTCAAAATTGTGTAAGACTTTGAGGGAGTAAATAAGGAGAAAGTGTTTCCAGTGGCAGGAGAGTGGGTAACCAGAGGGACACGGATTAAAGAGAATCGGGAAAAGAACCAGAGGAGTAGATGAGGAGAATTATTCTACGCAGTGAGTTGTGGTCTAGAATGTGCTGGCTAAAGGGACAATGCAAGCAGATACAAAAATATGAAAGAGGAAATATTTGCAGGGCTATGGGGAAGGATCAGGGGAATGGAACTAATTAGATAGCTCTTTCAAAGAACCAGTACAGGCATGATGGGCCAAGAAGTCTCCCTCTATTCTGCCTTGCTTCCTGGACACTATTAAGAAATAAGGAAGAAAAAGGAATTCAATGAAATACTCTTGAAGTGGTATCTGTTATGGAAGCATGACAGTAATTTGCACACCTCAAGATCCCATAAACACAACTCAGAGCAATGACCTGTTATAGGGATTTTGCTTAATTTCTCTGCCCCCTTCATCCTCACTTGGTTCTATTCACTCCATGCCAATCACAGAAAAGTCTTTTCTTCCTTCTCCAGCATCATTACCTCCAGATACCCCAAGGGTATCATCCACCTCATTCATGATTCATGTGTTTGCTGATAACTGTCAGCTGTGTCTCTGGAATATATCAATCCCTCTGCTATCTGCCATATCCACAAGGCCTTTGGCCTTGTGGATCCAGAACTGGCTTGCCAGCAGAAGGCAGAGAGTGGTTGTGGATGGGTCTTTTTCGGAATGGAGGTCAGTCACCAGTGGGGTGCCCCAGGGATCTGTTCTGGGACCCTTGCTGTTTGTCATTTTCATAAATGACCTGGATGAGGAAGTGGAGGGATGGGTTAGCAAGTTCGCTGATGACACGAAGGTCGGCGGTGTTGTGGATGGTCTGGAAGGATGTCAAAAGTTGCAGCAGGACATAGATAGGATGCAGGAATGGGCGGAGAAGTGGCAGATGGACTTCAACGCGGATAAATGTGTAGTCGTCCATTTCGGCAGAACCAACGGGATGAACGAGTACACTATCAAGGGCAGGAGTCTTAGTAGCGTTGAAGAGCAGAAGGATCTCGGGGTCCGGGTCCACAGGACTCTTAAATCGGCCTCGCAGGTGGAGGAGGTGGTCAAGAAGGTGTATGGTGTACTGGCCTTCATTAATCGAGGGATTGAGTTTAGGAGTCGGGAGGTAATGCTGCAACTTTACAGGACCCTTGTCAGGCCTCATTTGGAGTACTGTGCGCAGTTCTGGTCGCCTCACTATAGGAAAGATGTAGAAGCTATTGAAAGGGTCCAGAGGAGATTTACAAGGATGTTGCCTGGACTGGGAGGCATGCCTTATGAAGATAGGTTGAGGGAGCTGGGACTCTTTTCCCTGGAGAGGCGAAGGTTGAGAGGCGACCTGATAGAAGTTTATAAAATGTTGAGAGGAATAGATAGGGTGGACTCTCAGAGGCTATTTCCCCGGGTTGAAATGGTCGCTACGAGAGGACACAGATTTAAGGTGCGGGGAGGGAAGTACAGAGGTGATGTTAGGGGTAAGTTTTTCACTCAGAGGGTGGTGAGTGAATGGAATCGGCTGCCGTCGTCGGTGGTGGAGGCGAACTCGCTGGGGTCTTTTAAAAGACTTCTGGATGAGTATATGGGGTTTAATGAGATTGGGGGTTATAGATAGGTCTATAGATTGGTGGGGTTGATGTGATCGGCGCAACTCGAGGGCCGAAGGGCCTGTTTGTGCTGTAATGTTCTATGTTCTATCTCTCTCAGTCCCTCTGCTACCTCTTGTGCTGTCACACTGCTTGTCTTGGATGATCTGATTTCCTTCACTTGCCCCTCAGGAAGACTGAAGTCATTGTCTTTGCTCTCATCATTTCCTTGCCACTGATTCCATTCCACTCCCTGCCCACTCCATGGCAGCAGACAGTGTACAACCCGTCCCCACAGTAATATCAGCCCCCCCGACCCCCGCTCTCCCTCAAAACACTGGCCCAGGGTTAGGATGAGGAATCTTTCACATTGAGCTGAAAGTGCAGATAGAGTCTTGTTTTATCCAAAAAACTCCCTCAATACAGCATTCTCTCAATATTGACCTACTGACAGTACGGCACTCCCTCAATACTGCGTACAAGGTAGGAAGAATGGTAGGAAGGACTATTACTTATGGGGCGAAAAACTGCAGCAGGCGACGGTGCAAAGGGACCTCGGGGTCCTTGTGCATGAGTCGCAAAAACCCAGCTTGCAGGTGCAGCAGGTGGTCAGGAAGGCGAATGGGATGCTGGCCTTCATAGCGAAGGGGATTGAATATAAAAGTAGGGAGGTCTTGCTGCAGCTGTATAGGGCATTGGTGAGGCCGCAGCTGGAGTACTGTGTGCAGTTTTGGGCGCCGCACCTGCGCAAAGATATTTTGGCCTTGGAGGGAGTGCAGAGGAGGTTTACTAGGCTGATACCGGAGTTGAGGGGGTTGAGCTATGAGGAGAGGCTGAATAAACTGGGCTTGTACTCGTTAGAGTTTAGAAGAATGAGGGAAGATCTCATTGAGACGTATAAGATGATGAATGGGATGGATAGGATAGAGGTGGAAAGACTCTTCCCGCTCAAAAAAGACAGTAGGACTAGGGGGCACAGCCTCAAGATAAAGGGGGTTGGTTTAGAACAGAGTTGAGGAACTTCTTCACTCAAAGGGTGGTGAATCTCTGGAATTCTCTGCCCGTTGAAGTGGTGGAGGCTGCCTCGCTAAATATTTTTAAGACGCGGGTTGATGGGTTTTTGATAAGAGAGGGGATTAAGGGTTATGGGGAGAGGGCTGGAAAGTGGAACTGAGCCACGACAGATCAGCCATGATCTTATTGAATGGCGGGGCAGGCTCGAAGGGCTAGATGGCCTACTCCTGCTCCTATTTCTTATGTTCTTATGTTGTTCAAGACCTCTGGTGTATTCTCCAGCTTTCCTCTGGTGAATTCAGGGGACGTACTGTGTTGCTTGTGTTTTGTAATTTTGCCCTACCGCCATAGAATTAAAATGTTCCACTGACAACAAACACTTAGCTGATCTGGAAGAGTTGGCGTGCAAGTAGCTCCACCCTCTGTCGCTCTGGATTATTATATCTGTGATAAACACAGTGGCCTCCAGGTGTTTTGTTACTGTCTCCATGGAGATAGGTGAAGGATCGTCTTACAGGTGAGACACAGTTGTTACTCTTCAGTGTTTGTGACTGTCCGCACCTTGCCTCTCACTGTGGACTTTGCCTTCACTCCAGCTCCAACTTATTCATCTCTTGATGTCAACCAGGAACAACTTAAACCAGTTCTAAATGAAACTTCTAGAAAAATGGGCCATTTACATGAAGAACACAGACAGCATCAGTCAGGAAATAAAGCCATCTGGAAGCCAGCAGGTGAGGTGGGCTCGGGGAAGTGGAGGGAGAGAGAGGCCGGAGGCATTTGGTAAATCTACCTTGAACCCTTTCCACTCCCAACAACTTCCTATCATTTCATGGATCGCTTGAAAACATGTCAGGAAGATCGAGTGTAAACGTATCGACAGAAGGATATTGGAACAGAAATACCTTTGTGGGAAATGGGTTAGAGTAGTCCAATGACGGAAAGGGTAAGTATTTCATTACCCTGCGACTATGGGCAATGCAGAGAGCTCAGGAGAGGAGGAGGAGGTGGGGCTTTGACAGAACTTTACCCCAAGCATTAGCTATTGTGTTCTAGTTGGTAATTGTAAAACCAGAGAGAGCATTAACTAGCTGTCGGAGGGGCAGAGAGGAACCATCTGATGTTCAACTGTGTGCAAAAATGACTAGTATTTTTGCTGGATTTTGGGGTTGGGGGAGCAGTGTGTAGTGGTGATGTCACTAGTAATCCGAGGCCCCAGGCTAGCGCTCTGGAGGCATGGGTTCAAATCCCACCACGGCAGCTGGTGGAATTTAAATTCAGTCAAATAAACCTGGAATTGAAAACCAGTCTCAATAATGATTACCTTGAAACTATCATCAACAAACCCTTCTGATTCACTTGTTCTCTCTGTGTCTGCTTGGATTTACTCTGGGTGATCTGGTTTGCTCCCACAACCAAAAGATGTGCTGGTTAGGTTCATTGGCCATGTTAAATTCTCCCTCAGTGTACCCGAACAGGCGCCAGAGTGTGGCGACTCGGGGATTTTCACAGTAACTTCATTGCAGTGTTAATGTAAGCCGACTTGTGACACTAATAAATAATCTTTTAGAAAAATTCCTTTAGGAAAGGAAATCTGCCATCCTTACCCGCTAGGCCGACATGTGACTCCAGAGCCACAGCAATGTGGTTTGCTCCTAACTGCCCTTTGAAATAGCTGAGCAAGACCAAGGTGACTCATTTTGTAGGACAAGCTTGAATGCGGACTACAGGGTCAATGTCAGGGTTCTGAGGAATGTGGAGGAACAGAGAGATCTTGGGGTTCATATCCACAGATCTCTGAAGGTTGCCACTCAAGTGGATAGAGCCACGAAGAAGGCTTATAGTGTGTTAGTGTTTATTAACAGGGGTTTGAGTTTAAGAGCCGTGGGGTTGTGCTGCAACTATACCGGACATTGGTGAGACCACATTTGGAATATTGTGTTCAGTTCTAGTCACCTCACTATAAGAAGGATGTGGAAGCATTGGAGAGAGTGCAGAGGAGATTTACCAGGATGCTGCCTGGTTTGGAGGGTAGGTCTTATGAGGAAAGGTTGAGGGAACTGGGGCTTTTCTCTTTAAAGGGGAGGAGGATGAGAGGCATAAGATGATGAGCGGGATAGGTAGAGTGGTCGTTCAGAGACTATTTCCTCGGGTGGATGTAGCTGTTACTAGGGGGGCATAACTATAAGGTTCATGGTGGGAGATGTAGGAGGGATGTCTGAGGTAGGTTCTTTATTCAGAGAGTGGTTGGGGTGAGGAATACACTGCCTGCTGTGATAGTGGAGTCGGACACTTTAGGAACTTTCAAGCGGTTATTGGACAGGCACATGGAGCACTCCAGAATGATAGGGAGTAGGATAGCTTGATCTTGGGTTCGGACATAGATTGGTGCAGCATCGAGGGCTGAAGGGCCTGTGCTGTGCTGTGCTGTTCTATGTTCTATAAGACACTTGGTTCAAGGGCAATTAGGGATGGGCAACAAATGTGACACCCACATCCCAAGAAAGAATATTTAAAAAACGCCTTGGGATGACCAGTGACTGTGAAAGGTGCTATATAAATGCAGTTCTTTCTGATGTCTTGCCTAACTGATTGCCAGAAGATTGAGGAACTCTTTGGAGAAGGCAACTTTTCTCTCTTTGGCAGCACATCACTGGAAATGACTCCCACATTCTCTCTGAACAGGTCTGCTCACTGCCTCTAGTCGTGCCTGAGCTTGACCAAGCTGATTGAATAAAACAATTATCTAATTTTTGATTACAAGTAGGAGAAGGCAGGTGATCTCCCAGCCACATCAGCAGATGCCTATAACATTGCTCACAAAAGAAAGATAGCATGTGACAGCAGGAAAGGAGGCCATTCAGCCCATTGTGTCCGTGCCAGCTCTTTGAAAGAGCTATCTAATTAATCTCACTCCCTTGCTCTTTCTCCATATCCCAGTAAATGTTTCTGTAAGTATTTATCCAATTATCTTGTGAACGTTATTATTGAATCTGCTTCCACCACCCTTCCAGGCAGTGCCTTCCAGCTCACAGCAATGTGCTGTTAAGGAAGATGAGCATTTCTGTAGCAACTTTCACAACCTCGGGACATATCTGAACATGTTGCAGTCAATCAAGTACTTTTCTGAAATGTAGTCATTTGCTGAAACGTGGCAGCCAATTAGCACACTGCAAAGTTTCACAAAAAAGAACGCGTTAGTGACCAGATAATATTTCTTTTTCCTGATGAGTAATCGTAGAATCCCACCCAAGCCCTATCCCCGTATTCCCACCTGTTTGCCCTGCTAGTCCTCCGACACTAAGGGACAAACTCAGTGCAAACGCTGCACAGACAATTACCCGAGGCTGGAATTGAACCCAGTTCGCTGGCACTGTGAAGCAGCCATGTTAAACACTGGGCTACTTTACTGCCCAGATGTTGGTTGGTGAATAAATGTCAGCTTGGCCAGAAAACCTAAAGAAAATCCTGTACTTACACAACCTCAGGATGTCGCAAAGCGTCTCATAACCAGTGAAATACTTTTGAAGCGAGTTCACTGCTGTAATGTAGATTAGAGGGGAGCCAATTTACACATAGTACAGCAAGATCCCACAAACACCCATGTGATAATGACCAGACAGTGATGTGTTTGAGGGATCACCATTGGCCAGGATAGTCAGAGAAAGCTCCATGTTATTACTCAAAATAGTGGCCATGGAATCTTTGACACCCACCTGATGTGACCCTATACTGTTACACTGAGATGTCTTTCAGATGTGACCTGAAACCAAGGCTCCGGTTTCTTGAGTTTTCCTTTGAAAAATTTGCAACAATCAAATGGTCAAATCGTGGGGGAACATCCAGGGCTTGTGGATCTGTGAATAGTGCTTTCAGCAGGGAAATAAGAGTTTGTCATCACAAAGAATTTGGTCGGTCGCTAAAAGTGAGATACTGGTTGATTCTTCTAAAATTGGATTGCGTCCGGCTCACGTGTGTACTGAGGGCACGATGGCACAGGCAGTTAGCACTACTGCCTCACAGCGCCAGGGACCTGGGTTCAATTCCCAACTTGGAACATTGTGGAGTCTGCATGTTCTCCCCCCATTTGCATGGGTTTTCTCCCTCAGTCTGAAAGATGTGCTAGATAGGTACATTGGCCATGCTAAATTCTTCCTCAGTGTACCTGAACAGGTGCCAGAGTGTGGCAACTAGGGGATTTTCACAGTAACTCATTGCAATGTTAATGTAAGCCTACCTGTGACACTAATAAATAAACTTAAGCTTTAAATATTTAGGGTGCTGGGGCTTTGTTTGTCTGTCAGTGTTAATGTGCTGTCAGACTGGCTCAGTTTGCTGCTCCTTATCCTGTGACCTAAGGAGTTACTGGTGGGAGCTGAGAATGTCACCTGTACAAAACAGATAGAATTCACTTGTGGGAAAGTGTGAAGTCACCCAAATAGTGAGTAGCTAGGAATTGTGGAGGAACAGAGAGATCCAGGGTTCAAAGTAGTGAAATTATTTAAAAAAAACGTGGGCGAGGATAGAAAATAACCAAAAAGCCCAGTGGGATTTTGGCCTTGATGTTGAGGTCTGGAATACAAAGGGCTGGAACTGATGTTTCAATTACATCAAGCCCTGTTTGGAGCCCTGCGATAGCTGGGACCACAATTCTCCTGAACTGAGACTAAGTGCGCACACCAGCAGGAAACCGGGGGGCATAGCACATATTCACTAGAATTATACCGGAGGCAAAATTAATTCAGGTCAATAGAAACTATTTCCTCTGGTGGTAGGAGGTGATTTATTTTGATTTGCTTTATTATTGTCATATGTATTAACATACAGTGAAAAGTATTGTTTCTTGCATGCTATACAGACATAGCATACCGTACATAGGGAAGGAAAGGAGAGAGGGCAGAATCTTAAAATTCAAGCCAGACCATTCAGGAGGATGTCAGTACTTGCTCACACAATGGGGAGTGGAAATCTCCAAATCTCTCCGCACCACCCCCATCTCAACTATGGAAGATTGGAGGCCAATTGAACCTTCGAGACTCAAATTGCTTGATTTTTGTTAGGCAAAACAATTAAAGGTTACAGAACCAAAACGGGAATGTGGAGTTAGGTGGCAGATCATCCTAGTCCCATTGAATAATGAAACGGGCCGGAAGGGCTAAATTCCAATTCCTGTGTACAACGGCAGCCAGGTAGAATTGTACAATACTACCGTGCTCAAAGTGGTCATTTGGCCCAGTTATCAAAAAAATGCAAATGTCAATCCTCCACTGCCACCCAACATCCCCACAAATCATTCTAAATGAGTCACAGCACAGGTAAACAACCTCCAGCCCTTCCTGGTCAAGAGCTGCCATCATTTTCAACTTTTCCCAAGTCAGTTTTGAATGGACCGTCAATGTGGACTGGGACACAGCAAACATTGCAGGAATAATGGGGAAGCAGGATACAGAGTGAATGAGGAATTTAATGAAATTGGTGTAAATAATGAAACAGTATTGGGGAAATTAATGGGAGAAAATGTAGAGACCTCCCCCGGCCCTGACCCCCTGGGTCCCAGGTTTGGAAAGAGGCAGTTGCAGAGATAGTGGATGCATTGGTTTTGATCTTCCAGAATTTCTTAGACGCTGGAGCAATTCCCAAGGATTGGAAGATAGCGAACATAATCCCACTATTTAAGAAAGAAGGAAGAGGAATTACAGGATAGTTAGCTGAACATTAATTTTAGGCACAATGCGAGAATCTATTAGGGGCAAGGGAAACAGTGAGATAGAGGTGATGTTGCAGGACTAGCAATCCAAAGGCTCAGGTCTGAGATCATCAATTCTAATCCAATTAACACATTTGGAATATAAAGATAGTCTCAGTAATGGTGACCATGCCAACTATCATTGATTGTTGTAAAAACCCATCTGGCTCAATAATGTCCTTTTAGGGAAGGAAATCTGCCATTCTTACCCAGTGTGGCTTATATGTGACTCAAAGAACAAAGAACAATCCAGCACGGGAAACAGGCCCTTCGGCCCAACGAGCCCGCGCCGCCGCATCACCCTACACCTATTCTACCCTGCATGTCTACGAATGGAACCCTACTCAGTCAGATTCAGGGAAGAAATAGTGTCAATTTGGTAAAAACCGATTAGCCTGAGAGCACATCTTTGGGGTGTGGGAGGAAACCGGAGCGCCCGGAGGAAACCCACGCAACCACAGGGAGAATGCGCAAACTCCCACAGACACAGGCCCAAATCCATGTGCCTGCACAGCCAGCAGTGCTAGTCACTGAGCTGTTGCGGCGCCTGTCTACCGGTCCAGGATCAAGCACACACACCGACATGAAGTACTAGGCCACTCCTGGAACTTCCAAGAGCAGCCCACGCACGACCCGCCGTGTGAATGCCCCTCGTTTGACACGAGGTGGATCTCCACCTGTGGAATAAAGACAAAAATATTAATCTTACAGCCTGCCTTTCCGGTGTCTCCCGAGGTTTAACCCTATTTAATAGCCCCTACCATATCCCTCCATTCTCGTTTCACTCATGTGCCAATCTAACTGCATCTTAAATGAGTCCTACGTTCCTGCCTCCACCACCATACTCGGTAGCACGACCCAGACCCCCACAACTCTCTGCGTAAAGAACCTTCTTCTCACCTCCAAATTATACCTCTCCCCTCTCACCCTTAAATGATGACCTCTCGTGTTCGTACCCAGTCTAGGGAGCAGTCTCTCACTATTAACTCTATCCATTCCCTTCATTATCTTATATACTTCTATCATGTCCCCTCTCAATCTCCGCCTTTCCAAGGAGAATAGTCCCAGTTTCTTCAACCTCTCCTCGAAACCCAGTCCCCCCATGCCAGGCAACATCCTGGTAAACCTCCTCTGCACCCTTTCCAGAGACTCCACGTCCTTCCGGTAGTAAGGTGACCAGAACTGGATGCAGTACTCCAAATGCGGTCTAACTAACGTTCTGTACAACTGAAGCATTAGACGGCAGCTTTTATACTCTATGCCCCCTCCTATAAAGGCTAACATCCCATAAGCCTTCCTAACAACCTTCTCCATTTGCGACGCAACCTTCATGGATTTGTGAACCTGCACTCCCAGGTCCCTCTGTATGTCTATACTCCTAATCGGCCTCCCTTTTATCACATAGCTCCTCTCTGCATTATTCCGTCCAAAATGCATCACCTCGCATTTGTCAGGATTAAATGCCATCTGCCACCTATCTGCCCACTGCACCAACCTATCTATATCCTGTTGTATCACCTGACAATCCAGTTCTGTACCCGCCAACCCTGCCATCTTGGTGTCATCAGCAAACTTGCTGATCACACCACCTATGCCCTCTTCCAAGTCATTTATGTAGACTACAAAGATGAGAGGTCCCAGTACTGAGCCCTGCGGCACACCACTGGTCACTGGCCTCCAGCCCGACAAGGTCCCCTCCACAGCTACCCTCTGTCTCCTATTTCCCAGCCAGTTCTCAATCCACCTAGCTACCTGGCCTCGTATCCCATGCGCCTTAACCTTTTCTACCAGCCTACCGTGAGGGACTTTGTCAAACGCCTTACTGAAATCCATATAGATGACATCAACGGCTCTCCCATTGTCAACCGTTTTTGTCACCTCCTCAAAGAATTCCACCAGATTCGTAAGGCAAGACCTCCCTCTAACAAAGCCATGTTGCGTATCCCTAATCAGATTGCAACGCTCCAAATGCTCATACATCCTACCCCTATGTATTTTTTCCATTAATTTCCCTACCACCGACATCAAACTCACCGGTCTATAATTCCCAGGGTTATCCCTACTACCTTTTTTGAACAACAGGACCACATTTGCTACCCTCCAGTCTTCTGGGACCTCACCTGTGTCCAAAGAAGAGAAAAAGATTTGCGCCAGAGGCCCAGCAATTTCATCTTTCGCCTCCCTAAACAGCCTGGGATAAATACCATCAGGCCCCGGAGCTTTATCCGTCCTTACGCTACCTAAAAGCCCTAGCACTTCCTCTCTCGTAATAACTATATCCTGCAAATGAACCTCCGCTCCGTCCAAGAGACCGCACGATTCCGAACCCCTCTCCTTCGTGAATACCGACGCAAAGTATTCATTCAGGAGCTCCCCCATTCCCTCTGACTCAATACACAACTCTCCACTCTTGTCCCTAAGAGGACCAATTTTCCCTCTAACTACTCTCTTGCCTCTAATATAGGAATAAAATGCCTTTGTATTTTCCTTAATCCTACCAGCCAAAACCATCTCATGCCCTCTCTTCGCCCTTCTAATTCCCCTTTTTAGCTCCCTCCTACTCTCTCTATATTCCTCCAGCGCACTCTCCGTACCCATTTGTTTTGACCTAACATACGCCTCCCTCTTCTTCCTGACCAAGTCTTCAATATCCCCCGTAATCCACGGCTCTCTAATCCTACCTTTCCCATCCTTTCACTTAACCGGAACATACCTCCCCTGCAACCATTTCATTTTGTCCCTAAAAGCCTCCCACTTGCCAACCGTGGACTTGCCAGCTAACAGTCCCTCCCAATCAGTTTGCTGCAGCTCCCTCCTAATCCTGCCATAGCTCGCCTTTCCCCAGTTCAGCACACTCCCGTTCGGATGGCACTCGTCCCTTTCCATTTTTATCCTAAAGTAAACAGACTTGTGGTCACTGTTCGCCACATGTTCGCCTACCTCTACCTCTCCCACCTGCCCCGGCTCGTTTCCCAACACTAAATCCAGAAAAGGGATTGGTTTAGGTTAGTGGGTCATTGTTTTGTAACTGGTCGGCGAAACATCGTGGGTCGAAGGGCCTGTTCTGCACTGTAATGTTCTATGTTCTATGTTCCCCTCGTCGGGCTAGTTACATACTGTTCTAGCAACCCTTCCATAACACATTTCACAAACTCCTCTCCCTCCATACCCCCAGCTCTAGGCCCCCTCCAATTCACTCCAGGAAAATTAAAATCACCCACTACAACCACTCTATTCTTCCTGCACCTGTCCAAAATGCCCCTGCAAATACCTTCCTCCACTGACTTTGGGCTGTTGGGTGGCCTATAGTACACCCCTAGCAATGTGATCTCTCCCTTTTTATTCCTCAACTCCACCCACACTGACTCAATCCCTATCTCTTCCATATCGTCCTCCCTCTGCACTACTGTGATGTTTTCCTTTACTAACAGTGCCACCCCTCCACCTCTCTTCAACCCTCCTCTGTCACACCTAAAACACTTGTACCCAGGAACATTCAGCTGCCTGTCCTGCCCTTCCCTTAACCATGTCTCTGTTACAGCCACCACATCTAACTGCCTCACACACATCAAGGCCCTAAGCTCATCCGTTTTCCCTGCCACACTCCTAGCATTGAAACAGACACAGTTCAACCCACAAGTGTCCCTCGGAACCTCCTTCTCCCTGATACTTTTCCTTTCACCCGACTCTCTCCCAGCCACCTCCCCACCCCCCCCTCCCTATTAGTTTAAATCATTCCTGAACACCCCAGCTAACCTCCCCGCTAAGACATTAGTTCCCCTCCCGTTCAAATTCTCCCCACCCCTCCTGTACAATTGCCTTTCTCTCCTGAACACCTCCCAGTGATCCACAAAAGTAAAGCCCTCTACCCTACACCAATCCCTCAACCATGCATTCAGCTGCATGATCTTTTGGGCGCCGCACCTGCGCAAAGATGTTTTGGCCCTGGAGGGAGTGCAGAGGAGGTTTACTCGGCTGATACCGGAGTTGAGGGGATTGAGCTATGAGGAGAGGCTGAATAAACTAGGCTTGTACTCGTTAGAGTTTAGAAGAATGAGGGGAGATCTCATTGAGACGTATAAGATGATGAATGGGATGGATAGGATAGAGGTGGAGAGACTGTTCCCGCTCAAAAAAGACAGTAGGACTAGGGGGCACAGCCTCAAGATAAAGGGGGGGCGGTTTAGAACAGAGTTGAGGAGGAACTTCTTCACTCAAAGGGTGGTGAATCTCTGGAATTCTCTGCCCGTTGAAGTGGTGGAGGCTGCCTCGCTAAATATTTTTAAGAAACGGGTTGATGGGTTTTTGATAAGAGAAGGGATTAAGGGTTATGGGGAGAGGGCGGGAAGGTGGAGCTGAGTCACGACAGATCAGCCATGATCTTATTGAATGGCGGGGCAGGCTCGAAGGGCCAGATGGCCTACTCCTGCTCCTATTTCTTATGTTCTTATGTTCTTATGTCATTCTTAGCCCTGCTCGTACTGGGCAGCAACCCAGACAGTGCCACCCTGGAGGTCCTGCTCTTAGTTTGGCCCCCAACTCCCTAAATTGCCTACGGACCTCTCCCCTACTCCTCCTTCCTATGTCACCCTCCCCTACGTGTACTATGACCTCTGCCTGGGTCCCCTCCCCTTTCAAAATTCCCTCTACCCTTTCCATTATATCCTATACCCCTGCTCCAGGGAGGCAGACCACCATCCTGGAGTCGCGCTCCTGCCCACAGAACCTCCTATCAATCCCTCGGACCCTCCCATCCCCTACCACTATCACCTTACCTGCCCCCTTCCGTCCCTCTAAGTCAGTCTCCCCTTCCTTCCTATTTTTCTGTGCCCCTGCCGACGAACCTTGGGGGGCCTCCGGGGAGGCCAGGGGACCCTGACTAATCTTCTTCTTCCTCTTTCCCCTCCTAACAGTCGTCCATCCTCCCTTTCGGTAGGAGCAACAGATGTGTCGAGTATAGGGCTAACGGGAGGACTTTGAATAGTGTGGATGAACAGAGGGATCTAGGTGTATGTGTACATAGATCCCTGAAAGTTGGGAATCAAGTAGATAAGGTTGTTAAGAAGGCATACGGTGTCTTGGCGTTTATTGGTAGGGGGATTGAATTTAGGAGTCGCAGCGTCATGATGCAACTGTACACAACTCTGGTACGGCTGCACTTGGAGTACTGTGTGCAGTTCTGGTCCCCACATTACAGGAAGGATGAGGAGGCTTTGGAGAGGGTGCAGAGGAGGTTTACCAGGATATTGTCTGGTATGGTGGGGAGGTCCTATGAGGAGAGACTGAGGGATTTGGGGTTGTTTTCATTGGAAAGAAGGCGGCTAAGAGGGGATCTTATTGAAACATATAAGATGATTAGAGATTTAGATAGGATGGATAGTGATAGCCTTTTTCCTCGGATGGAGAAAGCTAGCACGAGGGGGCATGGCTTTAAATTAAGGGGGGTAGCTACAGGACGGATGTCAGGGGTAGGTTCTTTACCCAGAGGGTGGTGAGGGACTGGAATGCCCTGCCTGCTGCAGTTGTAAATGCGCCTAGTTTGGGGGCGTTTAAGAGATCTGTAGATAGGTTTATGGACAAAAAGGGATTGGTATAGGCTAGTGGGTCATTGTTTTTGTAACTGGTCGGCGCAACATCGTGGGCCGAAGGGCCTGTTCTGCGCTGTAATGTTCTATGTTCTATGTTCTTCTCTTCAGCCCTTGAGACCTCCTCCTGCTCATGTTTCCCAGCCATTATCTCCTCGTTCTCCCTGACTAGAAACGCATCTTCCAGCCGCCCCTCGAGTTGCCTGACCTGGGCCCTCAATCGCTGCAGTTCTAAACATTTACTGCAGATGTGGACCTTGGGGACACATGACACCATCAGGAACTCCCACATGTGGCACCGGACGCAACTTACATTCCTCCCTATATTCCCTGCCATGTCCCAACCTCCTGTAAGCTCCCAAAGATAGAATGTGCACGCTCCTTCTCTAAACCTGCTCTCCCCTAAGCCCAGCGAGCCAAAGCCCTTCTCACTCAGTTCCCACTCACTCCGCTGCCCGCTCTATGCTGCTACCCCTTTTTTATATCCCCTGCTCCCCCTTAACGCCAATCCCCAGGCCTAACTATGTGGTTGACTCTTAAATGCCCTCTGGACTGGCCTAGCAAGGTCAGTTAGGGATGGGCAACAAATGCTGCCCTCGGCAGCAATCCCATGAAAGAATAAAAAGAAACCCTGGCAATGCTTCAAAATCTATATATTAAGCAGAGTTAACACAGATTTACATAGAACATAGAACATTACAGCACAAACAGGCCCTTCGGCCCTCGAGTTGCGCCGATCACATCAACCCCACCAATCTATAGACCTATCTATAACCCTCAATCCCATTAAACCCCATATACTCATCCAGAAGTCTTTTAAAAGGCCCCAGCGAGTTCGCCTCCACCACCGATGACGGCAGCCGATTCCATTCACTCACCACCCTCTGAGTGAAAAACTTACCCCTAACATCACCTCTGTACTTCCCTCCCCGCACCTTAAATCTGTGTCCTCTCGTAGCGACCATTTCAACCCGGGGAAATAGCCTCTGAGAGTCCACCCTATCCATTCCTTTCAACATTTTATAAACTTCTATCAGGTCGCCTCTCAACCTTCGCCTCTCCAGGGAAAAGAGTCCCAGCTCCCTCAACCTATCTTCATAAGGCATGCCTCCCAGTCCAGGCAACATCCTTGTAAATCTCCTCTGCACCCTTTCAATAGGGTGAGAAATTTAAGAAAAGGAAATTGTGTTTGACAAGTTTTGTAATCAATGGGAGCAAATGAACGTGGACAGGATGTTAGCCTCTGTGGAGGAATCCAGAACTGTTTAAAAATCAGGGGTTGCCCATTTAAAACGAAGGCGAGGTGACATTTTTTCGCTCAGAGGGTTGTAAGTCTCTGGAACACTCTTCCTGAAAAGGTGCTGGAAGCAGAGTCTTTGAATATTTCTAAGGTAATGGTGGGTAGATTCTTGGTAAGCGAGGAGATGAAAGGTTATGGAGGTAGGGGGCACATGTGACATTATCATCAGATCAGCCATGATGTTATTAAATGGTGGAACAGGCTTGAGGGGTTGAATGGCCTCCTCCTGCTCCTTGTTCATGTGTTCATTACAAGAAGTTGAACTCACTGCAGCTTCAGTAAATGTCTGAGAAAGAAAGACTTGCCTTTGTAGACTCATAGCATTCTTCAACATAGGCCATTCAACCCTTCAAACATGTGCCAACTCTTTGAAAAAGGTATCCAATTATTAAGCACATGTTACAGGGCACTTAGAAAACCTGAACATCATTAAGCAAAATCAACCTGGGATTATGAAAGAGAAAAGATGCAGGACAGATCTGTTTGAGTTTTTTGTAACCAGTACCTGGCATGAAACCATGGATGTTGTGTATTTGGATCTTCAAAAACCATTCAATTTGATGCCTCACAAGAGATTAGTATACAAAGTTAGGACTTATGTGATTGTGGTAATATATTAGCATGGATTGAGGATTGGTAACTGGACCGAAAACAGGTAGGAATAAACAGGACACTTTTGGGTTGATAGGTTATAACCAGTTGGGTGCTGGAAGGACCAGCAATTGGGCCTCAGCTATTTATAATTTATATTAATGATATAGGTGAAGGGACTGCTTGTAAAACTTGCTGACAATACAAAATTAGGTGGGAAAGTAAGCAGTGAAAAGGAGTTAAAGAGGCTACAGAAGAATAGAGACAGCTTGGCTGATGGGCAACAACAGGACAGATGGAATACAATGCGATTTATTCAGAAAAGATTTACTGGAATGCTACTGGGACTTGATGGTTTGAGTTATAAGGAGAGGCTGGATAGACTGGAACTTTTTTTCTCTGGAACATAGGAGGCTGAGGGGTGATCTTATAGACATCTATAAAATAATGAGGGGCACAGATTAGCTGGATAGTCAATATCTTTTCCCAAAGGTAGGAGAGTCTAAAACTAGAGGGCATAGGTTTAAGGTGAGAGGGGAGACTTACAAAAGGGCCCAGAGGGGCAATATTTTTACTCAGATGGTGGTGAGTGACTGGAAATTAAGTTGTAATTCCAGCAATGGCAGGAAGATTAGAAATGTTCACTTCAAATAAAACACCATGGATCTTAAAAGATTTAAGTACTCACTGTGCATTTTTGGGTTAATCCTCAGCAAGTGTGTGGAATGAGTTGCCAGACGCAGTAGTAGAGGCAGGTTCAATTTTGTCTTTTAAAAAGCATTTAGAGAGTTACATGAGGAAGATCGGTATAGAGGGATATGGGCCAAATGCGGGCAATTGGGACTAGCTTAGTGGTAAAAACTGGGCAGCATGGACAATTTGGTCTGAAGGCTGGGCCAGCGACAGTTTCCCATCCCTAATTGCCCTTGAACTGAGTGTCCCACTTGGCCATTTCAGAGGGCAGTTGAGAGTCAACCACATTGCTGTGGCTCTGCAGTCACGTGTAGGCCAGCCCAGAAAGGGCAGCAGATTTCCTTCCCTGAAGGGCATTAGTGAACCAGATGGGTTTTTGCAATCAATGATAGTTGCATGGTCACCATACCTGAGACTAACTTTATATTCCAGTTTGTTTTCTTCATTTGAATTTAAGTTGCACTAGTTACCATGGTGGGATTTGAACCCTTGCTGCCCCAGAGCATCAGCCTGGGCCTTGGATCATTAGTTAAGTGATAATATCACTACACCACCATCTGCCCATAAAGTGTGAAGTTATCCACTTTGATCGGAAACATTTTTTAAAAAGCAGAATACTTTTTGAATGGTGAAGGACTGGAAAATGTTCATATTCAGAGAAATTTGAGTGTCCTTGTCCTCTTCCGTTGTTCATCTGTTGAGGTAAGGATGGCTCGAGTTCCCGTCTCATCTGGATAGAGTTCTGAAGGCTATGCTTGCTTTGGAAATTCTTGCATGTGTCTCATCATCAATTTAGGCAGTCAGTGTGTGCAGCTGGGGTAAGTGAACTTATCCACGGCTAGCAGGGCCTGACTATGGACTGAAACCTTGGGCTAGGGATAGGACTTTCCTGGGGCAGGATGTACATCACTGCAGCTTTCTTTATCCTGGCCAGGAGGCCAAAGTTGTCTTATGTATTGGAGGACAATTCCAAGCTACATTGCATGTTCAACTCTGAACTGGCTGCCAGCGGGAACAGTTTCTCTCTAGCTACACTGTCCAGACCCTTCATGAATATCTCTATCAAATCTCCTCTCAGCCTTCTCTTCTCCAAGGAGAACAGCCCTAACTTCTCCAATCTATCCACATAACTAAAGTTTCTCATCCCTGGAACCATTCTCGTGAACCTTTTCTGCACTGTCTCTCTAATGCCTTCATATCCTTCCTAAAGTGTGGCACCCAGAACTGAACACAATACTCCAGCTGAGGCTGAACTAGTGTCTTATACAAGATCAACATCATCTCTTTGCTCTTGTACACTATGCCCCTATTAATAAAGTCTAGAATACTAGGATACTTTATTCACTACTCTTTCCAGCTGTCCTGTCACCTTCAATGATGTGTTCACCAGTTCCCTCTGCTGCACCCCCTTTAGAATTGCACCCATTATTATACTGTCTCCCCATGTCTTTACCAAATTGAATCACTTCACGTTTCTCCACATTTAATTTCATCTGCCACTAGTCTGCCCATTTCACCAACTTCTTCATGTTCTTTGAAGTTCCAAACTATCCTCTCACAGTGGTTAGCGCTGCTGCCTCACAGCTCCAGGGACCTGGCCTCAATGCCAACCTTGGGTCACTGTCTATGCAGAGTTTGAGTTTTGATTTGATTTATTTTTGTCACATGTATTAGCATACAGTGAAAAGTATTGTTTCTTGCATGCTATGCAAAGCATACTGTACAGAGAGAACGAAACAAGAGAGTGTAGAATGTAGTGTTACCAGGGTGTGGAGAAAGATCAATTTAAGATTAACACAGTGTGAGGTAGGGCGATTCAAAAGTCTGACGGCAGCAGGGAAGAAGCTTGTTTGCATGTTGGTCTCCCGGCTTATAAGCAAAAACTGAAGCAGGAGAATCCATCAAAGAGAGTTGTGCAATGTTGGTCTGAGGATTTGGATGATCTCCTATGGGGCTTGGAGTCAGTGGACTGGTCAGTATTTAAAAACTCTGTGACCAGCCTGAACGAGTACACCACTACAGTAACTGACTTCATTAGTAAGTGTGTAGAAGACTGTGTGCCGAAGAAGCAAATCTGTGTGTTCCCCAGCCGAAAACCATGGATGAACAGGGAGAGATATCCACTACTTTCTGAAGTCCAGGTCTGAGGTGTTCACGTCAGGTGACACTATCTGTACAAGAAAGCCAGATATATTCTAAGGAGATCCATCAAAGATGCCAAAAGACAGTCCTGGACCAAGTTAGAATCCCAGGCTAGCCACACAGACTCCCGCTGACAATGCAAGACATAACACATTCCAAGATGAAGGCATGTAAAATCACCGGCTCCAATGCACCCGTCCCCAATGAGCTCAAAGCATTTTATGCCCGTTTTGAGAAGAGGTCAGCAAGAGCCTGCCATCCACCCTGGAAGCCCTGGATGAATCTGTATCTGGGTTCACCATTGCAGGTGTCAGGGCAGCTTTCTCCAAGGTCAATCCACGGAAAGCGACTGGCCTGGATGGGGTACCCGGACGTGCACTCAGATCCTGCATGGATCGGCTGGCGGGGGTATTCACAGCCATCTTCAACCTCTCTTTACAACAATCTGAGGTCCCTATCTGCTTCAAGAAGACAACCATCACCCCGGTACCTAAGAAAAACCAGGCAGCGTGCCTTAATGACTATCGTCCAGTGGCTCTGACACCCATCATTATGAAGTGCTTCGAAAGGCTAATCATAGCACGAATCAATTCCAGTCTCCTGGACTACCTGGATCCTCTGCAGTTTGCCTACCACCGCAACAGGTCCATAGCAGACGCATCTCCCTGGACCTGCGCTCAACCTTGGAACACCTAGATAACAAAGACACCTATGTCAGACTCCTATTTATTGACTACAGCTCAGCCTTCAACACCATTATTCCCACAAAATTCATCTCCAAACTCGGTGGCCTGGGCCTCGGCACCTCCCTCTGAGACTGGATCCTGAGCTTCCTAACTCACAGACCACAATCAGTAAGTATAGGCAACAACACCTCCTCCATCATCCTCAACACCAGTGCCCCACAAAGCTGTGTTCTCAGCCCCTTACTATACTCCTTATACACCTGTGACTGTGTGGTCAAATTCACCTCCAATTCGATTTTCAGGTTTTACTGACGACACTACCGTAGTGGGTCAGATCTCAAACAATGATGAGTCAGAGTACAGGAATGAGATAGAAAATCAGGTGAACTGGAGCGGCAACAATAATCTCTCTCTCAATGTCAACAAAATGAAGGAGATTGTCATCGACTTCAGGAAGCATAAAGAAGAACATATCCCTGTCTGCATCAATGGGGATGAAGTAGAAAGGGTTGTCGCCCAATCCATCATGCAAACCAGCCTCCCATCCATTGACTCTGTCTACACTTCCCACTGCCTCGGCAAAGCAGCCAGCATAATTAAGGATCCCATGCACCCCAGACATTCTCTCTCCCACCTTCTTCTATCGGGAAAAAGATTCAAAAGTCTGAGGTCACGACTTAAGAACAGCTTCTTCCCTGCTGCTGTCAGACATTTGAATGGACCTACCTTGGGCGGCACGGTAGCACAGTGGTTAGCACTGCTGCTTCACAGCTCCAGAGTCCTGGGTTCGATTCCCGGCTCGGGTCACTGCCTGTGTGGAGTTTGCACATTCTCCTCGTGTCTGCGTGGGTTTTCTCCGGGTGTTCCGGTTTCCTCCCACAGTCCAAAGATGTGCGGGTTAGGTTCATTGGCTATGCTAAAAATTGCCCCTTAGTGTCCTGGGATGTGTAGGTTAGAGGGATTAGCAGGTAAATGTGTAGGGATATGGGGATAGGGTCTGGGTGGGATTGTGTTCGGTGCAGACTCGATGGGCCGAAGGGCCTGTTTCTGCACTGTAGGGTTCTATGTTCTAAGTTGATCTTTCTCTACACCCTAGCTATGACTGTAACACTACATAATGCTCTCGTTTCCTTCTTATAAACGCTCTTTATAGCATGCAGGAAACAATACTTTTCACGGTATGTTAATACATGTGACAACAATAAATCAAATCAAAAATGTTCTCCCTGTGTCTGTATGGATTTCCTCTGGGTGCTCCGGATTCTTCTCATAATGTGTAGGTTGGTGTGTTAACCATGGTGGACATGCAGAGTTGCAGAGAAAGGGTGAGGGAATGGGCCTGGATAGAATGCTCTTTTGGAGAGTCAGTGCAGACTTGATGGGCCGAATGGCAACCCTCACTGCACTGTAGGGATTCTGTGGTTCACAATGCTTCCAAATAAGAACATAAGAACATAAGAAATAGGAGCAGGAGTAGGCCATCTGGCCCTTCGAGCCTGCCCCGCCATTCAATAAGATCATGGCTGATCTGTCGTGACTCAGCTCCACCTTCCCGCCCTCTCCCCATAACATAAGAACATAAGAACATAAGAAATAGGAGCAGGAGTAGGCCACCTGGCCCTTCGAGCCTGCCCCGCCATTCAATAAGATCATGGCTGATCTGTCGTGACTCAGCTCCACCTTCCCGCCCTCTCCCCATAACCCTTAATCCCTTCTCTTATCAAAAACCCATCAACCCGTTTCTTAAAAATATTTAGCGAGGCAGCCTCCACCACTTCAACGGGCAGAGAATTCCAGAGATTCACCACCCTTTGAGTGAAGAAGTTCCTCCTCAACTCTGTTCTAAACCGCCCCCCCCTTTATCTTGAGGCTGTGCCCCCTAGTCCTACTGTCTTTTTTGAGCGGGAAGAGTCTCTCCACCTCTATCCTATCCATCCCATTCATCATCTTATACGTCTCAATGAGATCTCCCCTCATTCTTCTAAACTCCAACGAGTATAAGCCTAGTTCATTCAGCCTCTCCTCATAGCTCAACCCCCTCAACTCCGGTATCAGCCTAGTAAACCTCCTCTGCACTCCCTCCAGGGCCAAAATATCTTTGCGCAGGTGCGGCGCCCAAAACTGCACACAGTACTCCAGCTGCGGCCTTACCAATGCCCTATACAGCTGCAGCAAGACCTCCCTACTTTTATATTCAATCCCCTTCGCTATGAAGGCCAGCATCCCATTCGCCTTCCTGACCACCTGCTGCACCTGCAAGCTGGGTTTTTGCGACTCATGCACAAGGACCCCGAGGTCCCTCTGCACCGTCGCCTGCTGCAGTTTTTCGCCACGTAAGTAATAGTCCTTCCTACCATTCTTCTTTCCAAAGTGGACCACCTCACATTTGCCAACATTAAATTCCATTTGCCATTTCCTGGCCCATTCGACCAGCCTATCGAGATCCTTCTGCAGACTCTCCACACCCTCCGCACACTTTGCCGTTCCCCCAATCTTGGTGTCATCCGCAAATTTCGACACCCTACACTCGGTTCCCTCCTCCAGATCATCTATATAAATGGTAAATAGCTGAGGCCCCAGCACCGACCCCTGGGGCACTCCACTAGTCACCAACCGCCAATCCGAATAGCACCCGTTGACCCCCACTCTCTGCCTCCTATTTGACAACCAATCCTCTATCCACGCTAACACCCTACCCCCAACTCCATGTCCCTCGACCTTCTGCAATAACCTCTTATGAGGTACTTTGTCAAACGCCTTCTGAAAATTTTGTATCATCCACAAATTCTGTAATTGTGCTCTGCCCCAGGATCCAGCTCATTAATATATATCCGAAAAGCAAGGGTCCCAACACTGAACCCTGGGTAACTACACTACAAACTTTCCTCCATCAGTCACTATTCTCACTTTGCTGTCACTCAGCCAATTCCACATCCACGTTGCTGCTGCCACTTTCATTCCATGAGTTAGAACTTTTCTCACAAGTCTGTTGTGTGACACTGTATCAAGTGCCTTTTGAAAGTCCACGTATACCACATCCAAAGCATTACCCTTATTGACCCTCTTTGTTATCTCCTCAAAAACTCCCAACAAATCAGTTAAATGTGATTTTCAGTTAATTAACTCAGATTTATCCATGCCACTATTAATTTTGCCCAGAATTATTCCTCTTCTTACCACCTTTTTATTATTTATATGCCTGTCAGAGACTTTGGAATTTAATTTTATGTTGGCTGCCATCTCTCTTCATATTCTCTTTGCTTCTTGTATTTGTTTTTCACTTCCCCTCTGAACCCTTTATATTCAGCCTGGTTCTCCATTGTATGAACATACAAATTAGGAGCAGGGAATAGGCCACTCAGTCCCTCGAGCCTGTTCAGCCTTTCAATTGGATCATGGCTGATCTGATTGTAACCACAACCCCACACACTGCCTGTACCCTGATGACCTTTCAGCCCTTTGGGCATCAAGACTCTATCTAATTCTGCCTTAAAAATATTCAAAGACTGCATTGCCTTTTCAGGAAGAGAGTTCCAGAGACTCGTGACCTTCAGAGAGAAAAGATTCTCCTCAACTTTATTATAAATGAGCGACTCCTTACTTTTACACAGTGACCCCTTGTTAGAACGAAGAACAAAGAACAACACAGCACGGGAAACAGGCCCTTCGGCCCAACGAGCCCGCGCCACCGTCCCATTGTCAGTGACCTATTCATGATTTTAGTCTATGCCTAATGTGTGAGGATCAGGGAGGTCCAATATAGGGACAATTTGTTACCCAATCAATCAGCCTAAAAGCACATTTTTGGGATGTGGGAGGATTTTTTTTTTCCATATAGATGACATAGTCAACCGTTTTTGTCACCTCCTCAAAAAATTCTACCAGATTCGTAAGGCAAGACCTCCCCTGAACAAAGCCATGTTGCGTATCCCTAATCAGATCGCAATGCTCCAAATGCTTATACATCCTACCCCTAAGAATTTTTTACAATAATTTTCCTACCACCATTGTTCTAGATTCTCCCACAAGAGGAACCATCCTCTCCACATCCACCCTGTCAATTTCCCTCAGGATCTGAAAGATTTCAATCAAGTCTCCTCTTACTCTTCCAAACTCCAGTGGTTACAAGCCCAACCTCTTCAACCTTTCCTCATAAAACAATCGTCCCTTCCTGGCTTTGACAAAGAGTCATTCAGGCTCTTTTCTCTCTCCAGGGATGCTATCAGACCTGTTGAGTTTTTCCAGCATTTTAAGTCTCACTGGGGACTGTGATCTGGATGTCACACCTCACCTGCTCTCTATCAATGAGATCAGTTTCCTGTGTCTGTCGGGCGTGGTGTATCCATGAGGGTGCAGACATTCCAATAGTGACCAGTGTCACCTCAGCACAAACTTGATGGGCCGCACTGCTCTTTGTTCATAGATCATAGAATCCATACGGTGCAGAAGGAGGCCATTTGGCCCATAAAGTCTGCACCAATCACAATCCCATCCAGACCCCACTCCCACATCTTGCTAATCCCCTGACTCTAGGATCAATGTAGCATGGCCAATCAATCTAACCCGCACACCATTGGACTGTGGGAGGAAACTGGAGCACCGAGAGGAAATCCACGCAGACATGGGGAGAATGTGCAAACTCCACACAGACAGTAACCTGAGGCTGGAATTGAACCTTGGTCCCTGGCACTGTGAGGCAGCAGTGCTAACCACTGTGCCACTGTGTTGCCTTTGTTCTTTACTTACTTTTCTGAGACAAACCTGAGCCTGATGGCCAGGGAGGTGAAGCAGACAATGTTTAGGGCACCTGTTCTAGTGCTTTCAATACTAAGAAGGTGAGCAGTATGGACCTGAAAGGGCTGCTTTGTCATCCAGGGGCCATCGAGTTCCAATTCTGCATCAATCCAGTGAAAGGCGACCCTATCCTGAGCTGCCTGTGTGGAGGATGACTAGTGGAGTGCCCCAGGGGTCGGTGCTGGGGCCTCAGCTATTTACCATTTATATAGATGGTCTGGAGGAGGGAACCGAGTGCAGGGTGTCGAAATTTGCTGATGACACCAAGATTGGTGGAACGGCAAATTGTGAGGAGGGTGTGGAGAGTCTGCAGAAGGATCTAGATAGGCTGGGCGAATGGGCCAGGAAATGGCAAATGGAATTTAATGTTGGCAAGTGTGAGGTGGTCCACTTTGGTAGGAGGAATGGTAGGAAGGACTATTACTTACGGGGCGAAAAACTGCAGCATGCGACGGTGCAGAGGGACCTCGGGGTCCTTGTGCATGAGTCGCAAAAACCCAGCTTGCAGGTGCAGCAGGTGGTCAGGAAAGGCGAATGGGATGCTGGCCTTCATAGCGAAGGGGATTGAATATAAAAGTAGGGAGGTCTTGCTGCAGCTGTATAGGGCATTGGTGAGGCCGCAGCTGGAGTACTGTGTGCAGTTTTGGGCGCCGCACCTGCGCAAGGATGTTTTGGCCTTGGAGGGAGTGCAGAGGAGGTTCACTAGGCTGATGCCGGAGTTGAGGGGGTTGAACTATGAGGAGAGGCTGAATAAACTAGGCTTGTACTCGTTAGAGTTTAGAAGAATGAGGGGAGATCTCATTGAGACGTATAAGATGATGAATGGGATGGATAGGATAGAGGTGGAGAGAGTCTTCCTGCTCAGAAAGGACAGTAGGACTAGGGGGCACAGCCTCAAGATAAAGGGGGGGCGGTTTAGAACAGAGTTGAGGAGGAACTTCTTCACTCAAAGGGTGGTGAATCTCTGCCCGTTGAAGTGGTGGAGGCTGCCTCGCTAAATATATTTAAGACGCGGGTTGATGTGTTTTTGATAAGCGAGGGGATTAAGGGTTATGGGGAGAGGGCGGGAAAGTGGAACTGAGCCACGACAGATCAGCCATGATCTTATTGAATGGCGGGGCAGGCTCGAATGGCTGGATGGCCTACTCCTGCTCCTATTTCTTATGTTCCCATCATACCGAACAGAATGTGCTTTCCATCGGCTTCCCCTGGAGCGGACTGGGGGTCTGGGGGTGGCGGGGCGGGGGGGGGGAGGGGGTGCTGTGTATCAGACATTATCCCTGAAGGTACATTTCATTCCTGAATTATCCCATCTCCAGTCCACCCACTGTCAGGCATTTCATATCCAAACAACCTGCCACAGAGCAATAAACCTTTCATCCAGTGTGGGTGCCGCACTGCAATCAATATCACCCACCAGGTGAGATATTTACATCACAGCCCCTGCTCAGTGCAGAGCTTCTCGAACATTCCTCCCTTCACCATTCCGATTAAATGTACAGTCATCTTGTTATCCCCGGCAGTACTGCTGCTGACTGTATCTAAATATAGTTCATTATAGTCAATATGTTACAACGTTCCTGTTGACGTCACAAACAGCAATCCGGACTGCTTTTGTCCCTGACTGTCTACATTCCAGTCAGTGTAACCAGTCAAAGAATCTTCTTTCATCATTTACGTATCTCTATGGGTGGCATTATCACCACCAGTGTCATAGGTTCAAGTCCCACTCAGTAACTCACATCAGCACATTCAGAATTGTACTGAGGGAGTGCCGCACTGTCAGAGGGTCAGTGCTGAGGGAGTGCCGCACTGTCAGAGGGTCAGTACTGAGGGAGTGCCGCACTGTCAGAGGGTCAGTGCTGAGGGAGTGCCGCACTGTCAGAGGGTCAGTGCTGAGGGAGTGTCGCACTGTCAGAGGGTCAGTGCTGAGGGAGTGCCGCACTGTCAGAGGGTCAGTACTGAGGGAGTGCCGCACTGTCAGAGGGTCAGTGCTGAGGGAGTGCCGCACTGTCAGAGGGTCAGTGCTGAGGGAGTGCCGCACTGTCAGAGGGTCAGTGCTGAGGGAGTGCCGCACTGTCAGAGGGTCAGTACTGAGGGAGCGCCGCACTGTCAGAGGGTCAGTGCTGAGGGACTGCCGCACTGTCAGAGGGTCAGTACTGAGGGAGTGCCGCACTGTCAGAGGGTCAGTGCTGAGGGACTGCCGCACTGTCAGAGGGTCAGTGCTGAGGGAGTGCCGCACTGTCAGAGGGTCAGTGCTGAGGGAGTGCCGCACTGTCAGAGGGTCAGTGCTGAGGGAGTGCCGCACTGTCAGAGGGTCAGTGCTGAGGGAGTGTCGCACTGTCAGAGGGTCAGTGCTGAGGGAGTGCCGCACTGTCAGAGGGTCAGTGCTGAGGGAGTGCCGCACTGTCAGAGGGTCAGTGCTGAGGGAGTGCCGCACTGTCAGAGGGTCAGTACTGAGGGAGCGCCGCACTGTCAGAGGGTCAGTGCTGAGGGAGTGCCGCACTGTCAGAGGGTCAGTGCTGAGGGAGTGCCGCACTGTCAGAAGGTCAGTGCTGAGGGAGTGCCGCACTGTCAGAGGGTCAGTGCTGAGGGAGTGCCGCACTGTCAGAGGGTCAGTATGAGGGAATGCCGCACTGTCAGAGGGTCAGTGCTGAGGGAGTGCCGCACTGTCAGAGGGTCAGTGCTGAGGGAGTGTCGCACTGTCAGAGGGTCAGTGCTGAGGGAGTGTTGCACTGTCAGAGGGTCAGTGCTGAGGGAGTGCCTCACTGTCAGAGGGTCAGTGCTGAGGGAGTGCCGCACTGTCAGAGGGTCAGTGCTGAGGGAGTGCCGCACTGTCAGAGGGTCAGTACTGAGGGAGTGCCGCACTGTCAGAGGGTCAGTGCTGAGGGAGTGCCGCACTGTCAGAGGGTCAGTGCTGAGGGAGTGCCGCACTGTCAGAGGGTCAGTACTGAGGGAGTGCCGCACTGTCAGAGGGTCAGTGCTGAGGGAGTGCCGCACTGTCAGAGGGTCAGTGCTGAGGGAGTGCCGCACTGTCAGAGGGTCAGTGCTGAGGGAGTGCCGCACTGTCAGAGGGTCAGTACTGAGGGAGTGCCGCACTGTCAGAGGGTCAGTGCTGAGGGAGTGCCGCACTGTCAGAGGGTCACTGCTGAGGGAGTGTCGCACTGTCAGTGCTGAGGGAGTGCCGCTCTGTCAGAGGGTCACTGCTGAGGGAGTGTCGCACTGTCAGAGGGTCAATGCTGAGGGAGTGTCGCACTGTCAGAGGGTCAGTACTGAGGGAGTGCCGCACTGTCAGAGGGTCAGTGCTGAGGGAGTGCTGCACTGTCAGAGGGTCAGTACTGAGGGAGTGCCGCACTGTCAGAGGGTCAGTACTGAGGGAATGCCGCACTGTCAGAGGGTCAGTACTGAGGGAGTGCCGCACTGTCAGAGGGTCAGTACTGAGGGAGTGCCGCACTGTCAGAGGGTCAGTACTGAGGGAGTATCGCACTGTCAGAGGGTCAGTACTGAGGGAATATCGCACTGTCAGAGAGTCAGTGCTGAGGGAGTGCTGCATTGTCAGAGGGTCAGTGCTGAGTGAATGCTGCACTGTCAGAGGGTCAGTGCTGAGGGAGTGCCGCACTGTCAGAGGGTCAGTGCTGAGGGAGTGCCACACTGTCAGAGGGTCAGTGCTGAGGGAGCGCCGCACTGTCAGAGGGTCAGTACTGAGGGAGTGCCGCACTGTCAGAGGGTCAGTGCTGAGGGAGTGCCACACTGTCAGAGGGTCAGTACTGAGGGAGTGCCGCGCTGTCAGAGGGTCAGTGCTGAGGGAGTGCCGCACTGTCAGAAGGTCAGTGCTGAGGGAGTGCCGCACTGTCAGAGGGTCAGTACTGAGGGAGTGCCGCACTGTCAGAGGGTCAGTGCTGAGGGAGTGCCGCACTGTCAGAGGGTCAGTACTGTGGGAATGCCGCACTGTCAGAGGGTCAGTACTGAGGGAGTGCCGCACTGCCAGAGGGTCAGTACTGAGGGAGTGCCGCACTGTCAGAGGGTCAGTACTGAGGGAGTATCGCACTGTCAGAGGGTCAGTACTGAGGGAATATCGCACTGTCAGAGAGTCAGTGCTGAGGGAGTGCTGCATTGTCAGAGGGTCAGTGCTGAGTGAATGCTGCACTCTCAGAGGGTCAGTGCTGAGGGAGTGCCGCACTGTCAGAGGGTCAGTGCTGAGGGAGTGCCACACTGTCAGAGGGTCAGTGCTGAGGGAGCGCCGCACTGTCAGAGGGTCAGTACTGAGGGAGTGCCGCACTGTCAGAGGGTCAGTGCTGAGGGAGTGCCACACTGTCAGAGGGTCAGTACTGAGGGAGTGCCGCGCTGTCAGAGGGTCAGTGCTGAGGGAGTGCCGCACTGTCAGAAGGTCAGTGCTGGGGGAGTGCCGCACTGTCAGAGGGTCAGTACTGAGGGAGTGCCGCACTGTCAGAGGGTCAGTGCTGAGGGAGTGCCGCACTGTCAGAGGGTCAGTGCTGAGGGAGTGTCGCACTGTCAGAGGGTCAGTGCTGAGGGAGTGTTGCACTGTCAGAGGGTCAGTGCTGAGGGAGTGCCTCACTGTCAGAGGGTCAGTGCTGAGGGAGTGCCGCACTGTCAGAGGGTCAGTGCTGAGGGAGTGCCGCACTGTCAGAGGGTCAGTACTGAGGGAGTGCCGCACTGTCAGAGGGTCAGTGCTGAGGGAGTGCCGCACTGTCAGAGGGTCAGTGCTGAGGGAGTGCCGCACTGTCAGAGGGTCAGTACTGAGGGAGTGCCGCACTGTCAGAGGGTCAGTGCTGAGGGAGTGCCGCACTGTCAGAGGGTCACTGCTGAGGGAGTGTCGCACTGTCAGTGCTGAGGGAGTGCCGCTCTGTCAGAGGGTCACTGCTGAGGGAGTGTCGCACTGTCAGAGGGTCACTGCTGAGGGAGTGTCGCACTGTCAGAGGGTCAGTACTGAGGGAGTGCCGCACTGTCAGAGGGTCAGTGCTGAGGGAGTGCTGCACTGTCAGAGGGTCAGTACTGAGGGAGTGCCGCACTGTCAGAGGGTCAGTACTGAGGGAGTGCCGCACTGTCAGAGGGTCAGTACTGAGGGAGTATCGCACTGTCAGAGGGTCAGTACTGAGGGAGTATCGCACTGTCAGAGAGTCAGTGCTGAGGGAGTGCTGCATTGTCAGAGGGTCAGTGCTGAGTGAATGCTGCACTGTCAGAGGGTCAGTGCTGAGGGAGTGCCGCACTGTCAGAGGGTCAGTGCTGAGGGAGTGCCACACTGTCAGAGGATCAGTGCTGAGGGAGCGCCGCACTGTCAGAGGGTCAGTACTGAGGGAGTGCCGCACTGTCAGAGGGTCAGTGCTGAGGGAGTGCCACACTGTCAGAGGGTCTGTACTGAGGGAGTGCTGCACTGTCAGAGAGTCAGTACTGAGGGAGTGCCGCACTGTCAGAGGGTCAGTGCTGAGGGAGCGCCGCACTGTCAGAGGGTCAGTGCTGAGGGAGTGCCTCACTGTCAGAGGGTCAGTGCTGAGCTAGTGCTGCAATGTCAGAGGGTCAGTGCTGAGGGAGCGCCTCACTGTCAGAGGGTCAGTGCTGAAGGAGTGCCGCACTGTCAGAGGGTCAGTACTGAGGGAGTGTCGCACTGTCAGAGGGTCAGTGCTGAGGGAGTGCCGCACTGTCAGAGGGTCAGTACTGAGGGAGTGTCGCACTGTCAGAGGGTCAGTGCTGAGGGAGTGCCGCACTGTCAGAGGGTCAGTGCTGAGGGAGCGCCGCAATGTCAGAGGGTCGGTGCTGAGGGAGTGCCGTACTGTCAGAGGGTCATTGCTGAGGGAGTGCCGCACTGTCAGAGGGTCAGTGCTGAGGGAGTGCCGCACTGTCAGAGGCTCAGTGCTGAGGGAGTGCCGCACTGTCAGAGGGTCAGTACTGAGGGAGTGCCGCACTGTCAGAGGGTCAGTGCTGAGGGAGTGCCGCACTGTCAGAGGGTCAGTGCTGAGGGAGTGCCGCACTGTCAGAGGGTCAGTGCTGAGGGAGTGCCGCACTGTCAGAGGTTCAGTGCTGAGGGAGTGCCGCACTGTCAGAGGGTCAGTGCTGAGGGAGTGCCGCACTGTCAGAGGGTCAGTGCTGAGGGAGTGCTGCACTGTCAGAGGGTCAGTGCTGAGGGAGTGCCGCACTGTCAGAGGGTCAGTGCTGAGGGAGTGCCGCACTGTCAGAGGGTCAGTACTGAGGGAGTGCCGCACTGTCAGAGGGTCAGTACTGAGGGAGTGTCGCACTGTCAGAGGGTCAGTGCTGAGGGAGTGCCGCACTGTCAGAGGGTCAGTACTGAGGGAGTGTCGCACTGTCAGAGGGTCAGTGCTGAGGGAGTGCCGCACTGTCAGAGGGTCAGTGCTGAGGGAGCGCCGCACTGTCAGAGGGTCGGTGCTGAGGGAGTGCCGTACTGTCAGAGGGTCATTGCTGAGAGAGTGCCGCACTGTCAGAGGGTCAGTGCTGAGGGAGTGCCGCACTGTCAGAGGCTCAGTGCTGAGGGAGTGCCGCACTGTCAGAGGGTCAGTACTGAGGGAGTGCCGCACTGTCAGAGGGTCAGTGCTGAGGGAGTGCCGCACTGTCAGAGGGTCAGTGCTGAGGGAGTGCCGCACTGTCAGAGGGTCAGTGCTGAGGGAGTGCCGCACTGTCAGAGGGTCAGTGCTGAGGGAGTGCCACATTGTCAGGGATGAGCAACTCCTGTGACGTGAGGATGTGATTGGATTACAGGAGCTCTCCACGGAGCTTTCTGTAAAGCAATCACAGTTGTTTGCGTGCAGTCCAGTTTACTGTCACCAGGAATGTCTGTAGTACACACTTAAAGAAAACACACAAGAGTTTCAGTTATATTTAGCACAGGAACTATAATGATGTAAAAAGACACACCCCATGACGTAAGAACACTGAATCTCAAGAGAGGGTGGGGCTGATTGAATCATGGATCAAGTAGGTGGATGAGGAAGAAGGAATTTAAGTATGCACCATTGTTCACCTTACTCCTTTTCCACTGGTACTGATCGGCTCTCTATTACAGTGCCATATGTCTCCACTGACCTTCCAAACCCTCAAACAAAGGACAAGCAAGACTCTTGGTAGAAAGTTTTGGCAGAATATCCTGGTATGGCTCCCGGTGTGACTGTGATAACCTTGTAGTTCATGTTTGGCTGCAACCCCAGAATTCAGAAGTCCAATTCCCCCCGAGGCAGTTTGTGAAACTGAATTCGATCCCCAGAATACTGGCCACGAAAGCTTATGGTTTTGTGCAAAGACCCAACTAGTTCCTTTCTTTAACAACTGTACTGTTGCAGGATATCTGTTTTAAAGTTTAAGGGGTGGCACAGTGGATTAGCACTGCTGCCTCACAGCACCAGGGATCTGGGTTTGGTTCCCGGCTTGGGTCACTGTCTGTGTGGAGTCTGTATGTTCTCCCCATGTCTGCGCGTGTCTCACTCGGCCATTTAAAGGGCAGTTCAGAATCAACCACATTGCTGTGGCTGTGGAGTCACATGTAGGCCAGACCGGGTAAGGACAGCAGATTATGTAGGCCACAGCAGGTAAGATTTCCTTCTCAAAAGAAATTGGTGAACCAGATGGGTTTCTAACAACAATCGATGATAGTTTCATGGCACCATCACTGAGACTAGCTTTATATTCCAGATTGATTAATTGAAACAATTTAAATTCTTCCAGCTGCCATTGTGGGATTTGAAGTTCTGTTCCAGTACATTATCCTGGGCCTCAGGATTATACATCCAGTGATGTTACATTACTGACTTGTGCCTTGTAGATGGTGGATAGACTTTACTCACTTTAGGATTCCCAGCTTCTGACCTGCTCTGGTAGTCACTTTATTTGGCTACAGCACGGGGTTAGATACAGAGTAAAGCTCCCTCTACACTGTCCCCACCAAACACTCCCAGGACAGGTACAGCACGGGGTTAGATACAGAGTAAAGCTCCCTCTACACTGTCCCCCATCAAACACTCCCAGGACAGGTACAGCACGGGGTTAGATACAGAGTAAAGCTCCCTCTACACTGTCCCCCCCATCAAACACTCCCAGGACAGGTACAGCACGGGGTTAGATACAGAGTAAAGCTCCCTCTACACTGTCCCCCATCAAACACTCCCAGGACAGGTACAGCATGGGGTTAGATACAGAGTAAAGCTCCCTCTACACTGTCCCCATCAAACACTCCCAGGACAGGTACAGCACGGGGTTAGATACAGAGTAAAGCTCCCTCTACACTGTCCCCATCAAACACTCCCAGGACAGGTACAGCACGGGGTTAGATACAGAGTAAAGCTCCCTCTACACTGTCCCCATCAAACACTCCCAGGACAGGTACAGCACGGGGTTAGATACAGAGTAAAGCTCCCTCTACACTGTCCCCATCAAACACTCCCAGGACAGGTACAGCACGGGGTAAGATACAGAGTAAAGCTGCCTCTACACTGTCCCCATCAAACACTCCCAGGACAGGTACAGCACGGGGTTAGATACAGAGTAAAGCTCCCTCTACACTGTCCCCATCAAACACTCCCAGGACAGGTACAGCATGGGGTTAGATACAGAGTAAAGCTCCCTCTACACTGTCCCCATCAAACACTCCCAGGACAGGTACAGCACGGGGTTAGATACAGAGTAAAGCTCCCTCTACACTGTCCCCATCAAACACTCCCAGGACAGGTACAGCATGGGGTTAGATACAGAGTAAAGCTCCCTCTACACTGTCCCCCATCAAACACTCCCAGGACAGGTACAGCATGGGGTTAGATACAGAGTAAAGCTCCCTCTATCCACTCCCCTCCAAAGGGGAGGCAATGGCCTAGTGATATTATCACTAGACTATTAATCCAGAAACTCAGCTAATGCTTTGGAGACACGGGTTTGAATGCCACCGTGGCAGATGGTGGAATTTGAATTCAGTAAAAAATATCTGGAATTAAGAATCTACTGACCGTGAAACCATTGTGGATTGTCGGAAAAACCCCTCTGTTTCACTAATGTCCTTTAGGGAAGGAAATCTGCCGTCCTTACCTGGTCTGGCCTACATGTGATTTCAGAGCCACAGCAATGTGATTGACACTCAAATACCCTCCAAGGGCAACTAGGGATGGGCAATAAATGCTGTAAAAAGTCTGACAACACCAGGTTTTAGTCCAACCTATTTATTTGATAATAGACTCACAAGCTTTCGGGTTAGTCCCTTCGTCAGGTGAATGGAGAGTTCTGGCCTCAGACAGAGCATATAAAGCACAGACAGTTTAGAGATTACTGATTAGAATGCGAATCCTTACACCTAACCCAAGACCTGAATGGCTGATAATGTGAGTGGAAGGAGCACTGATCACAGTTTAAAGAGATGTGTATTGTCTCCAGACAGTACAGTAAGTGAGGTTTTGCAAACTCAGGCAAGTCACGGGGGTTACAGATAGTGCGACATGAACCCAAGATCCCTGTTGAGACCGTCCTCATGTGTGCGGAACTTGGCTATCATCTCTGTTCAGCAACTCTGCGCTGTCGTGTGTCATGAAGGCCGCCTTGGAGAATGCTTACCCGAAGGTCAGAGGCTGAATGTCCGTGACCACTGAAGTGTTCGCCAACAGGAAGGGAACAGTCTTGCCTGGTGACTGTCGAGCGATGTTCATTCATCCGTTGTCGTAGCGTCTGCATGGTCTCCCCAGTGTACCATGCTTCAGGACATCCTTTCTTGCAACGTATCAGGTAGACAATGTTGGCCGAGTTGCAAGAGTATTTACCATGTACCTAGTGGATGGTATTCTCAGGTGTGATGATGGTATCCATGTCAATGATCCGGCATGTCTTGCAGAGGTTGCTGTGGCAGGGTTGTGTGGTATTGTGGTCACTGTTCTCCTGAAGGCTGGGTAGTTTGCTGCGAACAATGGTCTGTTTGAGGTTGTGTGGTTGTCTGAAAGCAAGAAGTGGGGGTGTGGGGATAGCCCTGGCGAGATGTTCGTCTTCATCAATGATATGTTGAAGACTCCGGAGAAGATGTCGTAGCTTCTCTGCTCCGGATGCGCCACAGTTCCGATGCGCCACAGCGAAAAACCACACCGATCTCCTCAGAAGGCAAACACGGGACACAGTGAACAGAGTACCCTTCGTTGCCCAGTACTTCCCCGGAGCACAGCCTCAAGATAAAGGGGGGGCGGTTTAGAACGGAGTTGAGGAGGAACTTCTTCACTCATAGGGTGGTGAATCTCTGGAATTCTCTGCCCGTTGAAGTGGTGGAGGCTACCTCGCTAAATATTTTTAAGACACGGGTTGATGGGTTTTTGATAAGAGAGGGGATTAAGGGTTATGGGGAGAGGGTGGGAAAGTGGAACTGAGCCACGACAGATCAGCCATGATCTTATTGAATGGCGGGGCAGGCTCGAAGGGCCAGATGGCCTACTCCTGCTCCTATTTCTTATGTTCTTATGTTCTTATGTTCTTAAGGGAACAGAGATAGCCCGGGAAATTACCGCCCGGTGAGTCTGACCTCAGTGGTTGGTAAGCTGATGGAGAGGCTTCTGAGGGACAAGATGTACGAGCATTTGGAGAGGTTTGACATGATCAGGAATAGTCAGCATGGATTTGTCAAGGGCAGGTCGTGCCTTACGAGCCTAGTTGAGTTCTTCGATAATGTGACTGAACACATTGACGAAGGAAGTGCCATGAACGTAGTGTACATGGACTTCAGCAAGGCTTTTGATAAGGTCCCCCATGCAAGACTTCTTGAGAAGGTGAGAGGGCATGGGATCCAAGGGCCTTTGGCCTTGTGGATCCAGAACTGGCTTGCCTGCAGAAGGCAGAGAGTGGTTGTGGATGGGTCTTTTTCAGAATGGAGGTCAGTCACCAGTGGGGTGCCCCAGGGATCTGTTCTGGGACCCTTGCTGTTTGTCATTTTCATAAATGACCTGGATGAGGAAGTGGAGGGATGGGTTAGCAAGTTCGCTGATGACACGAAGGTCGGCGGTGTTGTGGATGGTCTGGAAGGATGTCAAAAGTTGCAGCAGGACATAGATAGGATGCAGGAATGGGCGGAGAAGTGGCAGATGGACTTCAACGCGGATAAATGTGTAGTCGTCCATTTCGGCAGAACCAACGGGATGAACGAGTACACTATTAAGGGCAGGGGTCTTAGTAGTGTTGAAGAGCAGAAGGATCTCGGGGTCCGGGTTCACAGGACTCTTAAATCGGCCTCGCAGGTGGAGGAGGTGGTCAAGAAGGCGTATGGTGTACTGGCCTTCATTAATCGAGGGATTGAGTTTAGGAGTCGGGAGGTAATGCTGCAACTTTACAGGACCCTCGTCAGGCCTCATTTGAAGTACTGTGCGCAGTTCTGGTCGCCTCACTATAGGAAAGACGTGGAAGCTATTGAAAGGGTGCAGAGGAGATTTACAAGGATGTTGCCTGGACTGGGAGGCATGCCTTATGAAGATAGGTTGAGGGAGCTGGGACTCTTTTCCCTGGAGAGGCGAAGGTTGAGAGGCGACCTGATAGAAGTTTATAAAATGTTGAGAGGAATAGATAGGGTGGACTCTCAGAGGCTATTTCCCCGGGTTGAAATGGTCGCTACGAGAGGACACAGATTTAAGGTGCGGGGAGGGAAGTACAGAGGTGATGTTAGGGGTAAGTTTTTCACTCAGAGGGTGGTGAGTGAATGGAATCGGCTGCCGTCGTCAGTGGTGGAGGCGAACTCACTGGGGTCTTTTAAAAGACTTCTGGATGAGTATATGGGGTTTAATGGGATTGGGGGTTATAGATAGGTCTATAGATTGGTGGGGTTGATGCGATCGGCGCAACTCGAGGGCCGAAGGGCCTGTTTGTGCTGTAATGTTCTATATATTCTATATATTCTATTCTTATGGGAAACAGGAGTAAAACCCTCCACAGAAGGAACTGAAGGTGAGCAGATAGTCTTCCCAGAGTTATAGAAAACATTCAAACCAAACTGTGTGATCAAACCCACTGGTTCCCGTGTGTTGTTTGTGGGCTCCTGCTGTACAATCTGGCTGCAGCATTTACGAATTAACACAGAGATTACATTTCAAAGGTAATCTCTCAGCTAACACGGACTTTAGTAAGTGATGAGGATGTAATGCCGTATTAGTTGTTGCTTTACCCAGAGAGTGGTTTGAATGTGGAACTCGATATCACTGGCAGCTCTGTTTTTGAGACCAATGGTACATTCATCTGAGATTGAGGGGAAGCTTGATGGAACTGGTCAGAACTGTTAGTGCACTGAGAGTGGCCAGGGAGAGAGTATTTCCAGATAATTGACAAGAAGGTTGATGAGAATGTCTTTACACAGTGAGATGTCGCGATCTGGAGTACCCTGCCGCAAAGGGCAGGGATGGCCAATTCAATTAAATAAGCGCTAGAAGGCAAAGTGTTGCAAGGGGATGGGGAAGGAGCAGGGGAAATGGAAATAATTGGATAATTCTCTCATAAAGCTGGCACGGACACAATAAGCCAAATGGATTTCCTTTGTACTATACAGGAACAGCCTGTTCCACCATTCACTTTGATCATTGCTGATTGTTATCCTACTTCCATCTCTTCTCCTTGGACCTGCTGAATGACGCTCTCGCAATCTCCATGTTAAAATTCACCTTCAACTTCAGCAGGTTTCTTCTGTTTAGGAGAGAGTTGCAGTTTTTCATTATCCTTTGTGCGAAACATTCCTTCCTGATATCACCCCTGAAAGGACAAGCTCTAATCTAAAGTTTATTTATTAGTGTCACAAGTAAGGCTTACATTAACACTACAATGAAGTTACTGTGAAAATCCCCCAGTCGCCACACTCCGGCGCCTGTTTTGGTACACCGAGAGAATTTAACATGGCCAATCCACCTAACCAGCACATCTTTCAGACTGTGGGGGGAAACTGGAGCACCCGGAGGAAACCCACGGGGAGAACGTGCAGACACGGGGAGAACGTGCAGTCTCCACATAGAAGTGACCCAAGCCGGGAATCGAACCCGGGTCCCTGGTGCTGTGAGGCAGCCGTGTTAACTACTGTGCCACGGTGCTGCCCAGTGTGCCACTGTTAACCTGGTTCTCATAATTTAGCCCTTTTAGAGAAAGGGTCATTCTGATGAAATCATCTCTCCAAGGCCAATCTATTCTTCCTGTGTGGAGTTACCCAGAACCCAGTGACTCCTGTAGGGTGTCTGCAAAGCCCTGTTCAATTCCGCCTTCATAGCCCAACTCCACTGAGGTAACGGCCAGCATTCTACAGAATGATTTACAGAATTGTCAGTGCAGATGTATCGAAGGGGAGACTATTACTGAGAGATGGAGAATTTGATGGAGTTAAGTGAGGAAGGATGGAGAAGAATAACTGTCATCATGGATTGGTTGGGCTAAATGGCCTGTTTCTGTGGAAAATTTCAACCCATGCCTACATTGCTAATATCCGTCTGTCTCTTCTTCACACAGATTTCAATGACTCTAAGCAGCGGGAATTTGGAGAACCACGTGAGGACCCAGGAGGTTATTGAACCCCAGCCCCCCGCTGAGAGCTCAGAGCCTGCTCCTCAGGCACAGCCATCCCGAGGAACCTGGGGTGGGAAGCATGAGTTCTTGCTGTCCTGTATCGGATACTGTGTGGGACTGGGCAACGTGTGGAGATTCCCCTATCTCTGTTATCGCAATGGAGGAGGTAGGAAACAATGTTCCATCGGAATGATGCTAGCCACGCTTTTCATTCTGTCTAATTTTCCTTTCTGCTGAGTATCTAATGTTTTCCCCCTCCCCGTTTTCACATTGAGGATACCACCCCCTCCCCATTGTGTCGTGTGGCACTATCATCTTGCTGAATGGGATAGAGCCGTAATGCTATGAAGCCATTCATCATCCTGCCTTGGAAATATATCACCATTCCTTCACTGTCACTGGGTCAAACACTGGAACTGCCTCCTTAACAGAGCTTTGGGTGTGCTGTTCAAGGAGGCAGCTCACCACCACCTTCTCAAGGGCAATTAGGGATGGGCAATAAATGCTGGCCAGCCAGTGATGTCCACGTCCCGTAACTGAATATAACAGAACAAAAAGGTGCTATTATACTTGCTATTTCAACCTAGCTTTTGATCATCTGACGTAACATACGGTCTGAAATATAGAATCATAGAATTTGCAGTGCAGGAAGAGCCATTTGGCCCATCGAGTCTACACAGATCACAATCCCTCCCAGGCCTTATCCTCACAACCCCTCATATTTACCCTGCAACATCGTGGGCCGAAGGGCCTGTTCTGCGCTGTAATGTTCTATGTTCTATGTTCTAATCCTCCTGACACCAGGGGCAAATTTACCATGAACAATCAACCTAATCGCACATCTTTCGGACTGTGGGATGAAACCAGAGCTCCCGGATGAAACCCACACAGACACGGGGAGAATGTACAGACTCCACACAGACAGTGACCTAAGGCTGAGAATCAAACCCAGGTCCCTGGCACTGTGAGGCAGCAGTGCTAACCCACTGTGCCACCATGCTCCTGTGAAGTGCCTTGTGATGTTTTATTGTGTTAAAGGTGTTATATCGGGTTGATGTAGCATGGACATCAGTAGCATGGTGAGGATGTAGCACAGATCCTGTTATGTTCCTGACCCTGAGCATCCCCTAAGCTGGAGGGCCAGCGAGGTGAGGGCCCAGAGCGGGAAGAAATTCTGGTCAAGAGCAAAGAAAAATACAGCACAGGAACAGGCCCTTCAGCCCTCCAAGCCCGTGCCAATCATGATGGCCTAACGAAAGTAAAAAAACCCTTCTGCCCTTACTTGGTCCCTATCCCTCTATTCCCTCCCTATTCATGTACCCACCCAGATGCCTCTTCAATGTTGCTCATGTGCCAGCTTCCGCACCCTCCTCTGGTAGTGCTTTCCAGGCACCCACCACTCTCTGTGTGAGAAACTTCCCCCACACACCTCCTTTGAACTCTCCCCATCTCACCATGACCCTGTGCCCCCTTGTAATTGACACTTCCACCCAAGGAAAAAGCCTCTGACTATCCATCCTGTCTATGCCTCTCAGTTTTATAAACCTCTATCAGGTCTCCCCTGACATCCTGGAACTTGTGGTGAAATCCTGACACCTCTGGGATAGTTTGGACTTTTCAAAGGGACAGCACGCAGGGGAGGTGGGAGGAGGCCGGAAGCTTCTCAGAGTCAGTAAACAGCCTGTAACGCTACTGGTTCAGGGGCATGTCCACTCGGGAATGCAATTTTCAATGTCTTTTCAGGCAAAGCCTGAACCATAGAACATAGAACGTTACATTCCAGCGCAGGACAGGCCCTTCAGTCCTCAATGTTGTGCCGACCTGTGAAACCAATCTAAAGCCCATCTAACCTACACTATTCCAATATCATCCATATGTTTATCCACTGACCATTGAACTGCCCTTAATGTTGGCTTTGAAGGTGATGGCCTACTGGTATTATGGTTAGACTATTTATCCAGAAACTCAGCTGATGTTCTGGGAACCTGGGTTCAAACCCTGCCATGGCAGATGATGGAATTTGAACCATCTTTTGTACATTGATGACTAGCTCTCAGGATCCATGTGGGCCCAAGTAAGATTTGTCATGGTTGATATTTATTCCCAACCACTGCCTGCTTTCAAACCTTTTTCTCCATGTTCGCTTTCTGCCACATTCATCCTCCGAGCTTCCTGAGGGACTTGTCTCAACCTGACTGCAAAGCAGCAGCCCGGCACATGCTGCCACCTGCCGTTGCTGCTGATGCCAAGCTGGCAGCTCCACTCATAACACCACTCAGAGCCATTAACTGGGAGCTGATCTAGAACCCTGCACTGATCTAGAACCCTGCGCTTGTATTTCTCATGATGTGCTCCTGATCTTGTACTCTGTCTCTCTAACACAGATGTATTCCTGATCTGGTATTCTGTCTCTCTTTATTTTAGGTGTGTCCTTGATCCAATACTCACTCTGTCTCTATTCGAGATGTGTTCCTAACCCAAAGGCCATAAGACATAGGAACAGAATTAGGCTACTTGGCCCATCGAGTATGCTCCACTTTTCAAGCATGGCTGGTATTTTCCTCATCCCCATTCTCCAGCCTTTTCCCCATAACCCCTGATCCCCTTATTAATCAAGAGCCTATCTATCTTGGTTTCAAAGACACTCAGTGACCTGGCCCTCCACAGCCTTCTGTGGCAAAGAGTTCCACAGATTCACCACTCTTTTGCTGAAGAAATTCCTCCTCATCTCTGTCCCTTCAGCTTGAGGTTGTACCCTCTGGTTCAAGCTTTTCCTACTAGTGGAAACATCCTCTCTATGTCCACTCTATCCAGGCCTCGCAGTATCCTATAAGTTTCAATAAGATCCCTCCCCTCATCCTTCTAAACTCCAACGAGTACAGACCCAGAATCCTCAACCGTTCCTCATATGATAAGCTCTTCATCCCAGGGATCCAGGCACTCACCTGATGAAAGGGCAGCACTCCGAAAGCTCATGCTACCAAATAAACCTGTTGAACTCTAATCTGGTGTTGTGAGACTTCTTACTGTTCCAGGGATCATTCTTGTGAACCTCCTCTGGACCCTTTCCAAGACCAGCACATCCTTCCTCAGATACGGGGCCCAAAACTGCTCACAATACTCCAACTGGGGTCTGAGCAGAGCCTCATACAGCCTCAGAAGTCCATCCCTGCCGTTGTATTCTCACCCTCTCGACATGAACGCTAACATTGCATTTGCCTTCCTAACTGCCAACTGAACCTGCACATTAACCTTAAGAGACTCTTGAACAGTGACTGTCAAGTCCCTTTGTGTTTCTGATTCCCTAAGGGCTTTCCCATTTAGAAAATAGTCTGTCAGTCTCTATTCCGGATGTGTTCCTGATCCTGTGCTCTCTCTGTTGCTGCTCTAGGTGTCTTCCTGATTCCATACTGCATCATGATGCTGTTTACGGGGCTGCCCCTCTTCCTGATGGAGTTGAGTCTGGGACAGTATGGAGGAGCTGGACCAATACAAGTGTGGAAATGCTGCCCTCTGCTGAAAGGTTCAAATTATTGCAATCTGTCAGTCTTCATTCCCGTGTGGCTCCAGAGGGTGGATTGTTGCACTGTTGATGATGCCAGCGGGATATTCCGGTACTGTTGCAGTGAGCGGAGATTTGGGTCAGCACCTAATTCTCTATCCTTGTTTGCAGCTTCAGCGCGGCGCGAACGTTCGGCATGATCGCACCCGTATTTTATTGTGAAGGAGCTGGTTCCTGCTGGGAACAACTACACAGCTCAGAGGACAACACTTTCCAGCAGCGACAGGGGCAGCAGCACCTCAGGTTCACTCCAGGGCCCTAAATGTTTAACCGGGACGGACATTACACCTGTTAGACTGAGGGAGGGCCGCACTGTCAGAGGGTCAGTACTGAGGGAGTGCCGCACTGTCAGAGGGTCAGTACTGAGGGAGTGCCGCACTGTCAGAGGGTCAGTACTGAGGGAGTGCCGCACTGTCAGAGGGTCAGTACTGAGGGAGTGCCGCACTGTCAGAGGGTCAGTACTGAGGGAGTGCCGCACTGTCAGAGGGTCAGTACTGAGGGAGTGCCGCACTGTCAGAGGGTCAGTACTGAGGGAGTGCCGCACTGTCAGAGGGTCAGTACTGAGGGAGTGCCGCACTGTCAGAGGGTCAGTACTGAGGGAGTGCCGCACTGTCAGAGGGTCAGTACTGAGGGAGTGCCGCACTGTCAGAGGGTCAGTACTGAGGGAGTGTCGCACTGTCAGAGGGTCAGTGCTGAGGGAGTGCCGCACTGTCAGAGGGTCAGTACTGAGGGAGTGCCGCACTGTCAGAGGGTCAGTGCTGAGGGAGTGTCGCACTGTCAGAGGGTCAGTGCTGAGGGAGTGTCGCACTGTCAGAGGGTCAGTGCTGAGGGAGTGTCGCACTGTCAGAGGGTCAGTGCTGAGGGAGTGCCGCACTGTCAGAGGGTCAGTACTGAGGGAGTGCCACACTGTCAGGGGGTCAGTGCTGAGGGAGTGCCGCACTGTCAGAGGGTCAGTGCTGAGGGAGTGTCGCACTGTCAGAGGGTCAGTGCTGAGGGAGTGCCGCACTGTCAGAGGGTCAGTACTGAGGGAGTGCCGCACTGTCAGAGGGTCAGTGCTGAGGGAGTGCCGCACTGTCAGAGGGTCAGTACTGAGGGAGTGCCACACTGTCAGAGGGTCAGTGCTGAGGGAGTGCCGCACTGTCAGAGGGTCAGTACTGAGGGAGTGCCACACTGTCAGAGGGTGAGTGCTGAGGGAGTGCCGCACTGTCAGAGGGTCAGTGCTAAGGGAGTGCCGCACTGTCAGAGGGTGAGTGCTGAGGGAGTGCCGCACTGTCAGAGGGTCAGTACTGAGGGAGTGCCGCACTGTCAGAGGGTCAGTGCTGAGGGAGTGCCGCACTGTCAGAGGGTGAGTGCTGAGGGAGTGCCGCACTGTCAGAGGGTCAGTGCTGAGGGAGTGCCGCACTGTCAGAGGGTCAGTACTGAGGGAGTGCCGCACTGTCAGAGGGTCAGTGCTGAGGGAGTGCCGCACTGTCAGAGGGTGAGTGCTGAGGGAGTGTCGCACTGTCAGAGGGTCAGTGCTGAGGGGGTGCCGCACTGTCAGAGGGTCAGTGCTGAGGGAGTGCCGCACTGTCAGAGGGTCAGTGCTGAGGGAGTGCCGCACTGTCAGAGGGTCAGTGCTGAGGGAGTGCCGCACTGTCAGAAGGTCAGTGCTGAGGGAGCGCAGCACTGTCAGAGGGTCAGTGCTGAGGGAGTGCCGCACTGTCAGAGGGTCAGTGCTGAGGGAGTGCCGCACTGTCAGAGGGTCAGTGCTGAGGGAGTGCCGCACTGTCAGAGGGTCAGTGCTGAGGGAGCGCCGCACTGTCAGAGGGTCAGTGCTGAGGGAGTGCCGCACTGTCAGAGGGTCAGTGCTGAGGGAATGCCTCACTGTCAGAGGGTCAGTGCTGAGGGAGTGCCGCACTGTCAGAGGGTCAGTGCTGAGGGAGTGCCGCACTGTCAGAGGGTCAGTGCTGAGGGAGTGCCGCACTGTCAGAGGGTCAGTGCTGAGGGAGTGCCGCACTGTCAGAGGGTCAGTGCTGAGGGAGTGCCGCACTGTCAGAGGGTCAGTGCTGAGGGAGTGCCGCACTGTCAGAGGCTCAGTGCTGAGGGAGCACCGCACTGTCAGAGGGTCAGTACTGAGGGAGTGTCGCATTGTCAGAGGGTCACTGCTGAGGGAGTGCCGCACTGTCAGAGGGTCAGTGCTGAGGGAGTGCCGCACTGTCAGAAGGTCAGTGCTGAGGGAGCGCCGCACTGTCAGAGGGTCAGTGCTGAGGGAGTGCCGCACTGTCAGAGGGTCAGTGCTGAGGGAGTGCCGCACTGTCAGAGGGTCAGTGCTGAGGGAGTGCCGCACTGTCAGAGGGTCAGTGCTGAGGGAGCGCCGCACTGTCAGAGGGTCAGTGCTGAGGGAGTGCCGCACTGTCAGAGGGTCAGTGCTGAGGGAATGCCTCACTGTCAGAGGGTCAGTGCTGAGGGAGTGCCGCACTGTCAGAGGGTCAGTGCTGAGGGAGTGCCGCACTGTCAGAGGGTCAGTGCTGAGGGAGTGCCGCACTGTCAGAGGGTCAGTGCTGAGGGAGTGCCGCACTGTCAGAGGGTCAGTGCTGAGGGAGTGCCGCACTGTCAAAGGGTCAGTGCTGAGGGAGCGCCGCACTGTCAGAGGGTCAGTACTGAGGGAGTGCCGCACTGTCAGAAGGTCAGTGCTGAGGGAGTGCCGCACCATCAGAGGGTCAGTACTGAGGGAGTGCCGCACTGTCAGAGGGTCAGTGCTGAGGGAGTGCCGCACCGTCAGAGGGTCAGTACTGAGGGAGCGCCGCACTGTCAGAGGGACAGTGCTGAGGGAGCGCCGCACTGTCAGAGGGACAGTGCTGAGGGAGCGCCGCACTGTCAGAGGGTCAGTGCTGAGGGAGTGCCACACTGTCAGAGGGTCAGTGCTGAGGGAGTGCCGCACTGTCAGAGGGACAGTGCTGAGGGAGTGCCGCACTGTCAGAGGGTCAGTGCTGAGGGAGTGCCGCACTGTCAGAGGGTCAGTGCTGAGGGAGTGCCGCACTGTCAGAGGGTCAGTGCTGAGGGAGTGCCGCACTGTCAGAGGGTCAGTGCTGAGGGAGTGCCGCACTGTCAGAGGGTCAGTGCTGAGGGAGTGCCGCACTGTCAGAGGGTCAGTGCTGAGGGAGTGCCGCACTGACAGAGGGACAGTGCTGAGGGAGCGCCGCACTGTCAGAGGGACAGTGCTGAGGGAGCGCCGCACTGTCAGAGGGTCAGTGCTGAGGGAGTGCCACACTGTCAGAGGGTCAGTGCTGAGGGAGTGCCGCACTGTCAGAGGGACAGTGCTGAGGGAGTGCCGCACTGTCAGAGGGTCAGTGCTGAGGGAGTGCCGCACTGTCAGAGGGTCAGTGCTGAGGGAGTGCCGCACTGTCAGAGGGTCAGTGCTGAGGGAGTGCCGCACTGTCAGAGGGTCAGTGCTGAGGGAGTGCCGCACTGTCAGAGGGTCAGTGCTGAGGGAGTGCCGCACTGTCAGAGGGTCAGTGCTGAGGGAGTGCCGCACTGTCAGAGGGTCAGTGCTGAGGGAGTGCCGCACTGTCAGAGGGACAGTGCTGAGGGAGCGCCGCACTGTCAGAGGGTCAGTGCTGAGGGAGTGCCGCACTGTCAGAGGGTCAGTGCTGAGGGAGTGCCGCACTGTCAGAGGGTCAGTACTGAGGGAGTGCTGCACTGTCAGAGGGTCAGTGCTGAGGGAGTGCCGCACTGTCAGAGGGTCAGTACTGAGGGAGTGCCGCACTGTCAGAGGGTCAGTACTGAGGGAGTGCTGCACTGTCAGAGGGTCAGTACTGAGGGAGTGCCGCACTGTCAGAGGGTCAGTACTGAGGGAGTGCCGCACTGTCAGAGGGTCAGTACTGAGGGAGTGCCGCACTGTCAGAGGGTCAGTGCTGAGGGAGTGCCGCACTGTCAGAGGGTCAGTGCTGAGGGAGTGCCGCACTGTCAGGGGGTCAGTACTGAGGGAGTGCCGCACTGTCAGAGGGTCAGTACTGAGGGAGTGCCGCACTGTCAGAGGGTCAGTGCTGAGGGAGTGCCGCACTGTCAGAGGGTCAGTACTGAGGGAGTGCCGCACTGTCAGAGGGTCAGTGCTGAGGGAGTGCCGCACTGTCAGAGGGTCAGTGCTGAGGGAGTGCCGCACTGTCAGAGGGTCAGTACTGAGGGAGTGCCGCACTGTCAGAGGGTCAGTGCTGAGGGAGTGCCGCACTGTCAGAGGGTCAGTACTGAGGGAGTGCCGCACTGTCAGAGGGCTATTTGAGGAATTTATAAAAGAGGGTTGTTTTATTTCTGTAATGTAACCTGCTAGCCTATAGGACACATTCATTCACTCCTCAGTGTGTTTCAGTATGCCTTTAGTTAGGGATGATTTGTATCTGAACTGCATCTACCCGAGCTTTAGTGCCCTTACCCAAGAGTACCTAAGCTTAAGTTTATTTGTTCGTCACATGTAGTCTTATATTAACACCGCAATGAAGCTACTGTGAAAATCCTCTAGCTGCCACACTCTGGTGCCGGTTTGGGTCAATCCACTGAACCACCATGTCTTTCAGACTGTGGGAGGAAGTTGGAGCGCCCGGAGGAAACCCACACAGATACAGGGAGAATGTGCAAACTCCACACAGACAGTGACCCAAGCCGTGAATTGAACCCAGGTCCCTGGCGCTGTGAGGCAGCAGTGTTAATCACTGTGCTGCCCCAGTATGTGTAAATCCCGGTCTCGGAAATCTGAATATTCCTGCTGTATTTCGAGCTTTTGGCAGGAGTAAGTTCCCAATCTCATTCCTGTAGCTTCACACACAGCCAGTCTCTGCAGGACTGTCTGACAGAACCATGCCTTGCTCATCACCAACTATCCTCACGGAAGCACGGTACCAAGTGAAGTTTGATGTTATTCCTACTTTCCCAGGGATCGGAATTGGAATGCTGGTCGTTGCCTCTTTGGTCTCTCTTTACTACAACGTGATTATTGCCTGGACATTCTTCTATCTGGGAAACTCCTTCCAGAACCCTCTGCCTTGGTCCTGTGAGGCCCCAGCAAACTTTCACCTGTGTCAGGTAAGGAGGACTCCCTGTCTATTGACTCCAGGTGGGAGGGGATGTCTCTGAATGTGGGGGTGCAATGGGAACCAGACAGAATGTGAGTCCATAGAGACAGCCTCCTCCATCCCACCACCCCTCACACACAGCGATGTCAGCAATGGCTGCTGAACTTGCTGAAGGAGAAATGTTAACCAGGATACTGAGAGAGACTCCTGTACAGCTCTGGGATTGTTAACAACCTAGCTGGGATTACTGTTTAACATCTTATCAATGGCACATCCAGCAGCACTGGGTCACAGTGTAGAATAGGGCCAGGGGTCACAGTGCAGAATAGGGCCAGGGGTCACAGTGCAGAATAGAGCCAGGGGTCACAGTGCAGAATAGAGCCAGGGGTCACAGTGCAGAATAGAGCCAGGGGTCACAGTGCAGAATAGGGCCAGGGGTCACAGTGCAGAATAGGGCCAGGGGTCACAGTGCAGAATAGGGCCAGGGGTCACAGTGTAGGATAGAGCCAGGGGTCACAGTGCAGAATAGGGCCAGGGGTCACAGTGCAGAATAGGGCCAGGGGTCACAGTGCAGAATAGAGCCAGGGGTCACAGTGTAGGATAGAGCCAGGGGTCACAGTGCAGAATAGGGCCAGGGGTCACAGTGCAGAATAGGGCCAGGGGTCACAGTGCAGAATAGGGCCACGGGTCACAGTGTAGGATAGAGCCAGGGGTCACAGTGTAGGATAGGGCCAGGGGTCACAGTGTAGGATAGGGCCAGGGGTCACAGTGTAGGATAGGGCCAGGGGTCACAGTGCAGAATAGGGCCAGGGGTCACAGTGCAGAATAGAGCCAGAGGTCACAGTGTAGGATAGAGCCAGGGGTCACAGTGCAGAATAGGGCCAGGGGTCACAGTGCAGAATAGGGCCAGGGGTCACAGTGCAGAATAGAGCCAGGGGTCACAGTGTAGGATAGAGCCAGGGGTCACAGTGCAGAATAGGGCCAGGGGTCACAGTGCAGAATAGGGCCAGGGGTCACAGTGCAGAATAGAGCCAGGGGTCACAGTGCAGGATAGAGCCAGGGGTCACAGTGCAGAATAGGGCTAACCTCAAGCTCTGAAAGGATTTGAAGTGATATCTTTTTTAGGTGACAGTGATTGTATTTTATTCAGCGTAAGCAAGTGCTGGCCCTAGTGTCAGTCAATGCGACACGCTAAACCTCAACAGTTTCTGTCCTCTGCCCCCCTCCTTTACACAGCAAAGCCACTGGGAACCAATTTAACCCAATCATCACCTTGCTATCATTTGAATTGTCTAATTACAAAAGATCTTATTAACCTATCTGCCTGCCCGGGTCTGCTCACATCATAATTTCCCACAACTGGACCCACATCAGAGCATAAACGTCCCAATACCGAGATGAACAAAAGCAACTTTGTGATGTTGGAACGGAGCAATTTCTCTCAGTCCCAGCCCCGCCTGGATCTCTGAGATTCTGCTCAGGTGGGTTTTAGTTTTCACTCAGCAGTTGGAGTGGTTTCAGCTTGGGCAGCTTTCTGCTAAAGTGAAACCTTTTACCTTTTGGTCACCAATCAAGTCAGCTCTCAGCCACGCCAGAGCGTATCCTTAAACATAGACATAGAAACACGGACAATAGGAGCAGGAGGAGGCCATTTATCCCTTTGAGCCTGCCCCACCATGCATTACGATCATGGCTGATCATCCACCTCAATAGCCTAATCCTACTCTTCCCCCCACATCCTTTAATCCCCTTCGCCCCAAGAGCTATAAACAGGATTGAAGAAATAGAGAAATAAAACATGTAGTCAGCCATTGTATTTCTGCTAATGTTTAATAATTAGGGAGAAAACCTGACAGAGAACTCCCAAGATTTTTAGAACTGGGAAGAATGAAATTGTTGGGGTGAACCTGATCACTGACAATAAGCTCAGGATGTTAAGCAAAGCTGTTTCCCCATCACCGCCTGGCCAGAATATTTGAATCCTCTCACTCCCAGCATTGCAGAAAGACCTTCACACACACATACACTGCTGATTTTAACTGTTCTCTCTCTCTCATTCACTGCAGAATCTAACTGCTAACCGCACTCATCAGAGCGCCAGTGAAGTCTTCTGGAAGTAAGTGGTTCCTTTCCCTCTCTTTTGCTCCAGTTTTATTCCTGATGGTGTTATAGAGTCACAGATTTAAAGAGTCATACAACACAGAAAAGGCCCTTCAGCCCATCGAATCTATGCCGACAATGACTACCATTACAGTCGCACCAATCCCATTTTCCAGCACTTGTATTCTTGAATGTTATATTTCAGTGCTTGTTCAAATATATTTTTAAGGCTGTACGGTTTCCAGCCTCCACTGCCTTCCCAGGCAGCGCATTCCAGGTTCCCACCACTCTCTGGGTGAAAAAATGTTTTCTCAAATCCCCCCTGAATCTGCTGCCCCTCACCCTAAAACTCTGCCCCCTTGTGATTGACCCCTCAACCAAGGGGAACAGCTGCTTCCTACTCACCTTGTCCCTTCCACTTATAATCTTATATACCAGTTCCTGTTGCATTATTAAATAGATAGAAGGCTGAGCATGATACAGCACTTTACACATCACAGCAACATCTGAGATCAATAAGAATGACATTGAGTCCTCAGTGACAATCTCAGACATTCAGCTAAACAGCTCAATACTTTGTCCCACAAGTGTCTCAGTTAATATGTGTACAGGATGTTAAAACTGTGATGATCTTGCTCTAGTGATTCCCTGTAAACACTGGGATTCTTTGCCATTCTGTGCTGTGGCATCCTGGCACATGCGTTTAATGGAGTGGGTTCCTTCTTTTGCAGTGAGCGTACACTGGGACTGTCAAGGAGATCAGGCCTACATGACCCAGGCCCTGTGCGGTGGGAGCTGGCCATTTGCCTCCTGGCTGCCTGGGTCATCATCTTCCTGTGCTGTCTGAAAGGGATTCGCAGCTCCGGCAAGGTGAGCTGGCTACCGAGACTATCTACTTCCTGTAATTAACACCATCAAGAATATCTGATGAGAAAAGATCGTTTGGATCATCAGCTATTAACCGTCCCATCAAACCCCAATCCCACATTCACCCTCCCATCAAACCCCAATCCCACATTAACTCTCCCATCAAACCCCAATCCCACATTAACCTTCCCATCAAACCCCAATCCCACATTAACCTTCCCATCAAACCCCAATCCCACATTAACCCTCCCATCAAACCCCAATCCCACATTAACCCTCCCATCAAACCCCAATCCCACATTCACCCTCCCATCAAACCCCAATCCCACATTAACCCTCCCATCAAACCCCAATCCCACATTCACCCTCCCATCAAACCCCAATCCCACATTAACCCTCCCATCAAACCCCAATCCCACATTCACCCTCCCATCAAACCCCAATCCCACATTAACCCCTTCACTCAAACCTCAATCCCACATTAACCCTCCCATCAAACCTCAATCCCACATTCACCCACCCATCAAACCCCAATCCCACATTAACCTTCCCATCAAATCCCAATCCCACATTAACCCTTCACTCAAACCCCAATCCCACATTAACCCTCCCATCAAACCCCAATTCCACATTAACCCTCCCATCAAACCCCAATCCCACATTAACCTCCCATCAAACCCCAATCCCACATTAACCCTTCAATCAAACCCCAATCCCACATTAACCCTCCCATCAAACCCCAATCCCACATTAACCCTCCCATCAAACCCCAATCCCACATTAACCCTCCCATCAAACCCCAATCCCACATTAACCCTCCCATCAAACCCCAATCCCACATTCACCCACCCATCAAACCCCAATCCCACATTCACCCTCCCATTAAACCCCAATCCCACATTAACCCTTCACTCAAACCCCAATCCCACATTAACCCTTCAATCAAACCCCAATCCCACATTAACCCTTCACTCAAACCCCAATCCCACATTAACCTTCCCATCAAACCCCAATCCCACATTCACCCTCCCATTAAACCCCAATCCCACATTAACCCTTCACTCAAACCCCAATCCCACATTAACCCTTCACTCAAACCCCAATCCCACATTAACCCTCCCATCAAACCCCAATCCCACATTCAACCTCCCATTAAACCCCAATCCCACATTAACCCTTCACTCAAACCCCAATCCCACATTAACCCTCCCATCAAACCCCAATCCCACATTCACCCTCCCATCAAACCCCAATCCCACATTAACCCTCCCATCAAACCCCAATCCCACATTCACCCTCCCATCAAATCCCAATCCCACATTAACCCTCCCATCAAACCCCAATCCCACATTAACCTCCCATCAAACCCCAATCCCACATTAACCCTCCCATCAAACCCCAATCCCACATTCACCCTCCCATCAAACCCCAATCCCACATTAACCTCCCATCAAACCCCAATCCCACATTCACCCTTCCATCAAACCCCAATCCCACATTAACCCTCCCATCAAACACCAATCCCACATTCACCCTCCCATCAAATCCCAATCCCACATTAACCCTTCACTCAAACCCCAATCCCACATTCACCCTCCCATCAAACCCCAATTCCACATTAACCCTCCCATCAAACCCCAATCCCACATTCACCCTCCCATCAAACCCCAATCCCACATTAACCTCCCATCAAACCCCAATCCCACATTAACCCTCCCATCAAACCCCAATCCCACATTAACCCTCCCATCAAACCCCAATCCCACATTCACCCTCCCATCAAACCCCAATCCCACATTAACCTCCCATCAAACCCCAATCCCACATTCACCCTCCCATCAAACCCCAATCCCACATTAACCCCTTCACTCAAATCCCAATCCCACATTAACCTTCCCATCAAACCCCAATCCCACATTAACCCTCCCATCAAACCCCAATCCCACATTCACCCTCCCATCAAACCCCAATCCCACATTAACCACTTCCCTCAAACCCCAATCCCACCTTAACCTTCCCATCAAACCCCAATCCCACATTCACCCTCCCATCAAACCCCAATCCCACATTAACCCCTTCACTCAAACCCCAATCCTACATTAACCTTCCCATCAAACCCCAATCCCACATTAACCACTTCCCTCAAACCCCAATCCCACCTTAACCTTCCCATCAAACCCCAATCCCACATTAACCCTCCCATCAAACCCCAATCCCACATTAAGCCTTCAATCAAACCCCAATCCCACATTAACCCTCCCATCAAACCCCAATCCCACATTAATCCTCCCATCAAACCCCAATCCCACATTAACCCCTTCACTCAAACCTCAATCCCACATTAACCCTCCCATCAAACCCCAATCCCACATTAATCCTCCCATCAAACCCCAATCCCACATTAACCCTCCCATCAAACCCCAATCCCACTTAAACCCTCCCATCAAACCCCAATCCCACATTCACCCCTTCACTCAAATCCCAATCCCACATTAACCCTCCCATCAAACCCCAATCCCACATTCACCCTCCCATCAAACCCCAATCCCATATTAACCTTCCCATTAAACCCCAATCCCACATTAACCCTTCAATCAAACCCCAATCCCACATTAACCCTTCAATCAAACCCCAATCCCACATTAACCCTCCCATCAAACCCCAATCCCACATTAACCCCTTCACTCAAACCTCAATCCCACATTAACCCTCCCATCAAACCCCAATCCCACATTAACCCTCCCATCAAACCCCAATCCCATATTAACCTTCCCATTAAACCCCAATCCCACATTAACCCTCCCATCAAACCCCAATCCCACATTAAACCTTCACTCAAACCCCAATCCCACATTAACCCTCCCATCAAACCCCAATCCCACATTCACCCTCCCATCAAACCCCAATCCCACATTAACCCTCCCATCAAACCCCAATCCCACATTAACCCTCCCATCAAACCCCAATCCCACATTCACCCACCCATCAAACCCCAATCCCACATTCACCCTCCCATCAAACCCCAATTCCACATTAACCTTCCCATCAAACACTAATCCCACATAAACCCTTCAATCAAACCCCAATCCCACATTAACCCTCCCATCAAACCCCAATTCCACATTAACCCTCCAATCAAACCCCAATCCCACATTAACCCTCCCATCAAACCCCAATCCCACATTAACCCTCCCATCAAACCCCAATTCCACATTAACCCTCCAATCAAACCCCAATCCCACATTAACCCTCCCATCAAACCCCAATCCCACATTAACCCTCCCATCAAACCCCAATCCCACATTCACCCTCCCATCAAACCCCAATCCCACATTAACCCTCCCATCAAACCCCAATCCCACATTCACCCTCCCATCAAACCCCAATCCCACATTAACCCTCCCATCAAACCCCAATCCCACATTCACCCTCCCATCAAACCCCTATCCCACATTAACCCTCCCATCAAACCCCAATCCCACATTAACCCTCCCATCAAACCCCAATCCCACATTCACCCTCCCATCAAACCCCAATCCCACATTAACCCTCCCATCAAACCCCAATCCCACATTAACCCTCCCATCAAACCCCAATCCCACATTCACCCTCCCATCAAACCCCAATCCCACATTAACCCTCCCATCAAACCCCAATCCCACATTCACCCTCCCATCAAATCCCAATCCCACATTAACCCTCCCATCAAACCCCAATCCCACATTAACCTCCCATCAAACCCCAATCCCACATTAACCCTCCCATCAAACCCCAATCCCACATTCACCCTCCCATCAAACCCCAATCCCACATTAACCTCCCATCAAACCCCAATCCCACATTCACCCTTCCATCAAACCCCAATCCCACATTAACCCTCCCATCAAACACCAATCCCACATTCACCCTCCCATCAAATCCCAATCCCACATTAACCCTTCACTCAAACCCCAATCCCACATTCACCCTCCCATCAAACCCCAATTCCACATTAACCCTCCCATCAAACCCCAATCCCACATTCACCCTCCCATCAAACCCCAATCCCACATTAACCTCCCATCAAACCCCAATCCCACATTAACCCTCCCATCAAACCCCAATCCCACATTAACCCTCCCATCAAACCCCAATCCCACATTCACCCTCCCATCAAACCCCAATCCCACATTAACCTCCCATCAAACCCCAATCCCACATTCACCCTCCCATCAAACCCCAATCCCACATTAACCCCTTCACTCAAATCCCAATCCCACATTAACCTTCCCATCAAACCCCAATCCCACATTAACCCTCCCATCAAACCCCAATCCCACATTCACCCTCCCATCAAACCCCAATCCCACATTAACCACTTCCCTCAAACCCCAATCCCACCTTAACCTTCCCATCAAACCCCAATCCCACATTCACCCTCCCATCAAACCCCAATCCCACATTAACCCCTTCACTCAAACCCCAATCCTACATTAACCTTCCCATCAAACCCCAATCCCACATTAACCACTTCCCTCAAACCCCAATCCCACCTTAACCTTCCCATCAAACCCCAATCCCACATTAACCCTCCCATCAAACCCCAATCCCACATTAATCCTTCAATCAAACCCCAATCCCACATTAACCCTCCCATCAAACCCCAATACCACATTAATCCTCCCATCAAACCCCAATCCCACATTAACCCCTTCACTCAAACCTCAATCCCACATTAACCCTCCCATCAAACCCCAATCCCACATTAATCCTCCCATCAAACCCCAATCCCACATTAACCCTCCCATCAAACCCCAATCCCACTTAAACCCTCCCATCAAACCCCAATCCCACATTCACCCCTTCACTCAAATCCCAATCCCACATTAACCCTCCCATCAAACCCAATCCCACATTCACCCTCCCATCAAACCCCAATCCCATATTAACCTTCCCATTAAACCCCAATCCCACATTAACCCTTCAATCAAACCCCAATCCCACATTAACCCTTCAATCAAACCCCAATCCCACATTAACCCTCCCATCAAACCCCAATCCCACATTAACCCCTTCACTCAAACCTCAATCCCACATTAACCCTCCCATCAAACCCCAATCCCACATTAACCCTCCCATCAAACCCCAATCCCATATTAACCTTCCCATTAAACCCCAATCCCACATTAACCCTCCCATCAAACCCCAATCCCACATTAAACCTTCACTCAAACCCCAATCCCACATTAACCCTCCCATCAAACCCCAATCCCACATTCACCCTCCCATCAAACCCCAATCCCACATTAACCCTCCCATCAAACCCCAATCCCACATTAACCCTCCCATCAAACCCAATCCCACATTCACCCACCCATCAAACCCCAATCCCACATTCACCCTCCCATCAAACCCCAATTCCACATTAACCTTCCCATCAAACACTAATCCCACATAAACCCTTCAATCAAACCCCAATCCCACATTAACCCTCCCATCAAACCCCAATTCCACATTAACCCTCCAATCAAACCCCAATCCCACATTAACCCTCCCATCAAACCCCAATCCCACATTAACCCTCCCATCAAACCCCAATTCCACATTAACCCTCCAATCAAACCCCAATCCCACATTAACCCTCCCATCAAACCCCAATCCCACATTAACCCTCCTCCGGCCACAGTTAACCCTCCATCAAACCCAATCCCACATTAACCCTCCCATCAAACCCCAATCCCTACATTCAACCCTCCATCAAACCCCTATCCCACATTCACCCTCCCATCAAACCCCAATCCCACATTAACCCTCCCATTCAAACCCCAATCCCACATTCACCCTCCCATCAAACCCCAATCCCACATTAACCCCTCCCATCAAACCCCAATCCCACATTAACCTCCCATCAAACCCCAATCCCACATTTACCACTCCCATCAAACCCTATCCCACATTAACCCTCCCATCAAACCCCAATCTTTCCCTCAGTTAACCCGCCCTTCTACCCCAATCCCCATTACCCTCCCTTCAAACCCAATCCCACATTAACCTCATCAAACCCCAATCCACATTAACCCTCCCATCAAACCCCAATTCCCACATTAACCCTCCCATCAAACCCAATCCCACATTAACCCTTCATCAAACCTCCAATCCCACATTAACCCTCCCATCAAACCACCAATCCCACATTCACCCTCCCATCAAATCCCAATCCCACATTAACCCTTCACTCAAACCCCAATCCCCACATAAACCCTCCCATCAAACCCCAATCCCACATTCACCCTCCCATCAAATCCCAATCCCACATTAACCCTTCACTCAAACCCAATCCCACATTAACCCTCCCATCAAACCCAATTCCACATTAACCCCTCCATCAAACCCCAATCCCACATTCACCCTCCCATCAAACCCCAATCCCACATTAACCCTCCCATCAACCCCATTCCACATTCACCCTCCCCATCAAACCCCAATCCCACTTCACCCTCCCTCAAACCCCAATCCCACATTAACCTCCCATCAAACCCCAATCCCCACATTCACCCTCCCTCAAACCCCAATCCCACATTAACCCTCCCATCAACACCCCAAATCCCACAATCAACCCTCCCTACCATCAAACCCAATCCCACATTAACCCTTCACTCAAACCCCAATCCACATAACCCTCCCATCAAACCCAAGTCCACATTAACCCTCCATCAAACCCAATCCCACATTAACCCTGCACTCAAACCCCACTCCCACATTAACCCTCCCATCAAACCCCAATCCACATTACCTCCAATCAAACCCCAACTCCCACATTAACCCTCCATCAAACCCAATCCCACATTCACCCTCCCATCAAACCCCCAATCCCACATTAACCCTCCCATCAAACCCCAATCCCACATTAACCCTCCTTCAAACCCCAATCCACATTAACCCTCCCATCAAACCCCAATTCCACATTAACCCCTCCCAGCAAACCCCAATCCCACATTATCCCTCCCATCAAACCCCAATCCCACATTCACCCTCCCATCAAACCCCAATTCCACATTAACCCTCCCATCAAACCCCAATTCCACATTACCCCTCCCATCAAACCCCAATCCCACATTCCCCCTCCCATCAAACCCCAATCCCACATTAACCCTCCCATCAAACCCCAATCCCACATTAACCCTCCCATCAACCCCAAGTCCACATTACCCCTCCCATCAAACCCCCAATCCCACATTCACCCTCCCATCAAACCCCAATTCCACATTAACCCTCCCATCAAACCCCAATCCCACATTAACCCTCCCATCAAACCCCAATCCCACATTCACACCTCCATCAAACCCCAATCCCACATTCACCCCACCATCAACCCCCAATCCACATTAACCCTCCCATCAAACCCCCAATCCCACATTAACCCTCCCATCAAACCCCAATCCCACATTCACCCTCCCATTAAACCCCAATCCCACATTAACCCTCCATCAAACCCCCAATCCCACATTAACCCTCCCATCAAACCCCAATCCCACATTCACCCTCCCATTAAACCCATCCATCCCACATTAACCCTTCACTCAAACCCCAATCCCACATTAACCCTCCCATCAAACCCCAATTCCACATTAACCCTCCCATCAAACCCCAATCCCACATTAACCCTCCCATCAACCCCAATCCCACATTAACCCTCCCATCAAACCCCAATCCCACATTCACCCTCCCATCAAACCCCAATCCCACATTAACCTCCCATCAAACCCCAATCCCACATTAACCCTCCCATCAAACCCTCAATCCCACATTAACCCTCCCATCAAACACCAATCCCACATTCCCTCCCATCAAACCCCAATTCCACATTAACCCTCCCATCAAACCCCAATCCCACATTAACCCTCCCATCAAACCCCAATCCCACATTAACCCTCCCATCAACCCCAATCCCACATTACACCTCCCATCAAACCCCAATCCCACATTACCCTCCATCAAACCCCAATCCCACATTAACCCTCCCATCAAACCTCAATCCCACATTAACCCTCCCATCAAACACCAATCCCACATTCACCCTCCCATCAAATCCCAATCCCACATTAACCCTTCACTCAAACCCCAATCCCACATTAACCCTCCCATCAAACCCAATCCCACATTAACCTCCCATCAAACCCCAATCCCACATTAACCTCCAATCAAACCCCAATCCCACATTCACCCTCCATCAAAACCCCAATCCCACCTTAACCTCCATCAAACCCATCCCACATTCACCCTTCCATCAAACCCCAATCCCACATTAACCCTCCCATCAAACCCCCAATCCCACATTACCCCCTCCCATCAAACACCAATCCCCATTCACCCTCCCATCAAATCCCAATCCCACATTAACCCTCCCATCAAACCCCAATCCCACATTAACCTCCATCAAACCCCAATCCCACATTCACCCTTCCATCAAACCCCAATCCCACATTAACCCTCCCATCAAACACCAATCCCACATTCACCCTCCCATTAAACCCCAATCCCACATTCACCCTCCCATCAAATCCCAATCCCACATTAACCCTTCACTCAAACCCAATCCCACATTAACCCTCCCATCAAACCCCAATCCAACATTAACCCTCCCATCAAACCCCAATCCCACATTCACCCTCCCATCAAATCCCAATCCCACATTAACCCTTCACTCAAACCCCAATCCCACATTAACCCTCCATCAAACCCCAATCCCACTTTAACCCTCCCATCAAACCCCAATCCCACATTAACCTCCCATCAAACCCCAATTCCACATTCACCCTCCATCAACCCCAATCCCACATTAACCTCCATCAAACCCAATCCCACATTCACCCTCCCATCAAACCCCAATCCCACATTCACCCTCCCATCAAACCCCAATTCCACATTCACCCTCCCATCAAACCCCAATCCCACATTACCTCCCATCAAACCCAATCCCACATTCACCCTCCATCAAACCCCAATCCCACATTCACCTCCCATCAAACCCCAATCCCACATTAACCACTTCCTCAAACCCCAATCCCACCTTAACCTTCCATCAAACCCCAATCCCACATTCACCCTCCCATCAAACCTCAATCCCACATTAACCACTTCACTCAAACCCCAATCCTACATTAACCTTCCATCAAACCCCAATCTGTCACTGTCAAACCCCAATCCCTACATTAACCTCCCATCAAACCCCAATCCCACATTAACCACTCCCATCAAACCCAATCCCACATAACCCTTCCCATCAAACCCCAATCCCACATTAACCCCAACCCATCAACACCCAACCCACAAAAACCCTCCCACAAACCCCAATCCCACCTAACCCCCCAACAACCCCAACACCCACAACAACCCACCCAACAAACCCCAACCCCAAACCCCCCACAACCCAACCCCACAACCCACCCCCTTCACATCAAACCCCCAACCCCACATTAACCCTCCCATCAAACCCCCCAATCCCACATAACCCCCAACCCATCACAACCCCAATCCCACTAACACCCTCCCACAAACCCCAATCCCACAACACCCCTTCACACAAACCCCAATCCCACATTAACCTTCCCATCAAACCCCAATCCCACATACACCACCCATCAAACCCCAATCCCACATTCACCACCCCATCAACCCCAACCCACACAACCCCCCACCAAACCCCCAAACCACCACCCTCCCATCAAACCCCAACCCACATAACCCCCTCACCACAAACCTCAATCCCACACTAAACCCACCCATCAAACCCCCAATCCCACAATAACCCACCCAACAAACCCCAACCCATATTAACCTTCCCCATTAAACCCCAATCCCACATTAACCCATCAATCAAACCCCCATCCCACATAACCCTTCAATCAAACCCCAATCCCACATAACCCTCCATCAAACCCCAATCCCACATAACCCCTCACTCAAACCCCAATCCCACATAACCCCCCATCAAAACCCCAACCCACATACACCCACCCATCAAACCCCAATCCCACATAACCTTCCCATCAAACACTAATCCCACATTAACCCTCCCATCAAACCCCAATCCCACAATAAACCCTCCCATCAAACCCCAATCCCACATCACCCTCCCATCAAACCCCAATTCCACATTAACCCCACCAATCAAACCCCAACCCACATTAACCCACCCCATCAAACCCCAATCCCACATTCACCCTCCATCAAACCCCAATCCCACATTAACCCACCCATCAAACCCCAACCCACATAACCCTCCCATCAAACCCCCAAACCCACATCACCCTCCCATCAAACCCCAATCCCACATTAACCCTCCCATCAAACCCAATCCCACATTAACCCTCCCATCAAACCCCAATCCCACATTCACCCTCCCATCAAACCCCAATCCCACATTAACCCTCCATCAAACCCCAATCCCACATAACCCTCCCACAAACCCCAATCCCACATAACCCTCCATCAAACCCCAATCCCACATAACCTTCACATCAAACCTCAATCCCGCATTAACCCTCAATCAAACCCCAATCCCACATTAAACCCTCCCATCAACCCCAATCCCACATTAACCCTCCCATCAAACCCCAATCCCACATTAACCCTTCACTCAAACCCCAATCCACATTAAACCTTCCATCAAACCCCAATCCCACATAACCCTCCCATCAAACCCCAATCCCACATTCACCCTCCCATCAAACCCCAATCCCACATTAACCCCTTCACTCAAACCCCAATCCTACATTAACCTTCCCATCAAACCCCAATCCCACATTAACCCTCCCATCAAACCCCAATCCCACATTAACCCTCCCATCAAACCCCAATCTCACATTCACCCTCCCATCAAACCTCAATCCCACATTAACCCTTCAATCAAACCCCAATCCCACATTAACCCTCCATCAAACCTCAATCCCACATTAACCCTCCCATCAAACCCCAATCCCACATTAAACCTTCAATCAAACCCCAATCCCACATTAACCCTCCCATCAAACCCCAATCCCACATTAACCCTTCAATCAAATCCCATTCCCACATTAACCCTCCCATCAAAACTCCAATCCACATTAACCTTCCAATCAAACCCCAATCCCACATTAACCCTTCAATCAAACCCCAATCCCACATTAACCCTCCCATCAAACCCCAATCCCACATTAACCCTCCCATCAAACCCCAATCCCACATTCACCCTCCCATCAAACCCCAATCCCACATTAACCCTCCGATCAAACCCCAATCCCACATTAACCCTCCCATCAAACCCCAATCCCACATTTACCCTCCGATCAAATCCCAATCCCACATTAACCCACCCATCAAACCCCAATCCCACATTAACCTTCCCATCAAACCCCAATCCCACATTAAACCTTCAATCAAACCCCAATCCACATTAACCCTCCCATCAAACCCCAATCCCACATTCACCCTCCCATCAAACCCCAATCCCACATTAACCCTCCCATCAAACCCAATCCCACATTAACTCTCCCATCAAACCCCAATCCCACATTAACCCTCCCATCAAACCCCAATCTCACATTAACCTTCCCATCAAACCCCAATCCCACATTAAACCTTCAATCAAACCCCAATCCCACATTAATCCTCCCATCAAACCCCAATCCCACATTAACCCTCCCATCAAACCCCAATCCACATTCACCCTCCCATCAAACCCCAATCCCACATTAACCCTCCGATCAAACCCCAATCCCACATTAACCCTCCCATCAAACCCCAATCCCACATTAACCCTCCGATCAAACCCCAATCCCACATTAACCTCCCATCAAACCCCAATCCCACATTAACCTTCCCATCAAACCCCAATCCCACATTAAACCTTCAATCAAACCCCATCCCACATTAACCCTCCCATCAAACCCCAATCCCACATTAACCCTCCCATCAAACCCCAATCCCACATTCACCCTCCCATCAAACCCCAATCCCACATTAACCCTCCCATCAAACCCCAATCCCACATTAACTCTCCCATCAAACCCCAATCCCACATTAACCCTCCCATCAAACCCCAATCTCACATTAACCTTCCCATCAAACCCCAATCCCACATTAACCTCCCATCAAACCCCAATCCCACATTCACCCTCCCATCAAACCCAATCCACATTAACCCTCCCATCAAACCCCAATCCCACATTCACCCTCCCATCAAATCCCAATCCCACATTAACCCTCCCATCAAACCCCAATCCCACATTAACCCTCCCATCAAACCCCAATCCCACATTAACCCTCCCATCAAACCCCAATCCCACATTCACCCTCCCATCAAACCCCAATCCCACATTAACCCTCCCATCAAACCCCAATCCCACATTCACCCTCCCATCAAATCCCAATCCCACATTAACCCTCCCATCAAATCCCAATCCCACATTAACCCTCCCATCAAACCCCAATCCCACATTCACCCTCCCATCAAACCCCAATCCCACATTAACCCTCCCATCAAACCCCAATCCCACATTCACCCTCCCATCAAATCCCAATCCCACATTAACCCTCCCATCAAACCCCAATCCCACATTAACCCTCCCATCAAACCCCAATCCCACATTAAACCTTCAATCAAATCCCGATCCCACATTAACCCTCCCATCAAACCCCAATCCCACATTCACCCTCCCATCAAACCCCAATCCCACATTAACCCTCCCATCAAACCCCAATCTCACATTAACCTTCCCATCAAACCCCAATCCCACATTAACCCTTCAATCAAACCCCAATCCCACATTAACCCTCCCATCAAACCCCAATCCCACATTAACCCTTCAATCAAATCCCAATCCCACATTAACCCTTCAATCAAATCCCGATCCCACATTAACCCCTTCACTCAAACCCCAATCCCTCATTAACCCTCCCATTGTTTGTAATTTTTATTAATGATCTGGATGAGGGTATAGTTGGGTGGATTAGTAAATTTGCTGATGACACCAAAGTCGGAGGTGTGGTAGATAGTGATGAAGGGTGTTATAGTTTGCAGGATGACTTAGACAGGTTGCAGAGCTGGGCTGAGAGGTGGCGAATGGAGTTTAATGCGGAGAAGTGTGAGGTAATTCACTTTGGTAGGAATAACAGATGTGTCCAGTATAGGGCTAACAGGAGGACTTTGAATAGTGTGGATGAGCAGAAGGATCTAGGTGTATGTGTACATAGATCCCTGAAAGTTGGGAGTCAAATAGATAAGGTTGTTAAGAAGGCATACGGTGTCTTGGCGTTTATTGGTAGGGGGATTGAATTTAGGAGTCGCAGCGTCATGTTGCAACTGTACACAACTCTGGTGCGGCCGCACTTGGAGTACTGTGTGCAGTTCTGGTCCCCACATTACAGGAAGGATGTGGAGGCTTTGGAGAAGGTGCAGAGTAGGTTTACCAGGATGTTGCCTGGTATGGAGGGGAGGTCCTATGAGGAGAGGCTGAGAGATTTGGGGTTGTTTTCACTGGAAAGAAGGCGGCTAAGAGGGGATCTTATTGAAACATATAAGATGATTAGAGGTTTAGATAGGGTGGATAGTAATAGCCTTTTTCCTCTGATGGAGAAATCTAGCACGATGGGGCATGGCTTTAAATTAAGGGGTGGTAGTTATAGGATGGATGTCAGGGGTAGGTTCTTTACCCAGAGGGTGGTGAGGGATTGGAATGCCCTGCCTGCTGCAGTTGTAAATGCGCCTAGTTTGGGGGCGTTTAAGAGATCCATGGATAGGTTTGTGGACAAAAAGGGATTGGTTTAGGTTAGTGGGTCATTGTTTTTGTAACTGGTCAGCGCAACATCATGGGCCGAAGGGCCTGTTCTGCGCTATAATGTTCTATGTTCTATGTTCAATCAAACCCCAATCCCACATTAACCCTCCCATCAAACCCCAATCCCACATTAACCCTTCAATCAAACCTCAATCCCCCATTAACCTTCCCGTCAAACCCCAATCCCATATTAACCCTCCCATCAAACCCCAATCCCACATTAACCCTCCAATCAAACCGCAATCCCACATTAACCCTTCAATCAAATCCCAATCCCACATTAACCCTCCCATCAAACCCCAATCCCACATTAACCCTCCCATCAAACCCCAATCCCACATTAACCCTCCCATCAAACACCAATCCCACATTAACCCTCCCATCAAACCCCAATCCCACATTAACCCTCCCATCAAACCCCAATCCCACATTAACCCTCCCATCAAACCCCAATCCCACATTAACCCTTCAATCAAACCCCAATCCCCCATTAACCTTCCCATCAAACCCCAATCCCATATTAACCCTTTCATCACAATCTGTGCATCTAGTTATCAACGTCATGACATCCACAACCTCCAACCTTGCAAAGCAGTCAGCTGCTGTTTTTAGTCAATGTCCACCCGCTCCCCTCCCCCTCCCCCTCACTCCCTGAGGCGAACCTCACAACTCGACATTGCAGCTGCACCAATGAGATTGTCAGCGTGGTGTCAGTTGGAGTTGGATTGTGCTGTGGGATGGAGCTCGATAGGAATTGGTTTGGGATTGTCATAAAGAGCTCTCACAGATAGATTGCAGAAGTACAGGACATTTATTCCATTAGGGCGAGCTGGCTTGATCCAAACATGGCGAGCTCAGTCTGTGGCCCACTTTGTGAAAGTATTGTTAATTGTGGGATTAATCAGGCAGACTCCCTCTCCATGGCAACGTCTGACTTTCCCATGTCGCTTTATCCTGACATCTTCCTATTTTTCTGTTCTTTTCAGATTGTTTACGTGACTGCGACATTTCCCTACCTGGTCCTGATTGTGCTGATTATCCGGGGTGCCACTCTCAAAGGCTCCTTACAGGGAGTGCAGTTCTACCTCAGCACCAACTGGAAGCGTCTGGGCAGTGCTCAGGTGCGAAGTGGATCATGTATTCACACATTCTTTCTCCTTCCCAACAGCCTCACACTTTCATTTACTCAGATTCTTTCTGCAGTAGATCCTGAGAGCTCTGCCTGCTCTTCCTACTGACTGTTAGAAGCTAGTTCACCAACTTTCTGCTTCCTTTTGTCTTCGCACCTACTTTATCAAAGTACTCGTTGGTGCATTGGTACTTTCACTGGGCTAGTAATCCAGAGAGCCAGGTTCGAATCCCAGCACAGCAGATGGTGAAATTTGAATTCAGTAACTACATCGTAAAAACCCTGGTTCACTAATGTCCTTCAGAGAAAGAAATCAGCCGTCCTTACCCGGTCTGGCCCAAATGTGACTCCAGATCCACAAATGCCCTCTGACTTGGTTTATCAAGGCATTCAGTTTGAGGGCAATTAGGGATAGGCAGCAAATGCTGGCCCAGTCAGAAATACCCACTTTCCATGAGTGAATTGTTAAAAATAACAGCATGGTGAGAGACCTGGAGTACTGGTGGATCAGAGGGATTTGAGGATGCAAGTATCTCAATTGTTAGAATGTACTGTCTGAGAGTGTGGTGGAGACAGATTCACACAGCGAGTGGTTAGGAACTGGAATGTACTGTCTGAGAGTGTGGTGGAGACAGATTCACACAGCGAGTGGTTCGGATCTGGAATGTACTGTCTGAGAGTGTGGTGGAGACAGATTCACACAGCGAGTGGTTAGGATCTGGAATGTACTGTCTGAGAGTGTGGTGGAGACAGATTCACACAGTGAGTGGTTAGGGTCTGGAATGTACTGTCTGAGAGTGTGGTGGAGACAGATTCACACAGTGAGTGGTTCGGATCTGGAATGTACTGTCTGAGAGTGTGGTAGAGACAGATTCACACAATGAGTGGTTAGTGTCTGGAATGTACTGTCTGAGAGTGTGGTGGAGACAGATTCACACAGCGAGTGGTTAGGATCTGGAATGTACTGTCTGAGAGTGTGGTGGAGACAGATTCACACAGCGAGTGGTTCGGATTTGGAATGTACTGTCTGAGAGTGTGGTGGAGACAGATTCACACAGCGAGTGGTTAGGATCTGGAATGTACTGTCTGAGAGTGTGGTGGAGACAGATTCACACAGCGAGTGGTTAGGATCTGGAATGTACTGTCTGAGAGTGTGGTGGAGACAGATTCACACAGCGAGTGGTTCGGATCTGGAATGTACTGTCTGAGAGTGTGGTGGAGACAGATTCACACAGCGAGTGGTTAGGATCTGGAATGTACTGTCTGAGAGTGTGGTGGAGACAGATTCACACAGTGAGTGGTTAGGGTCTGGAATGTACTGTCTGAGAGTATGGTGGAGACAGATTCACATAGCGAGTGGTTAGGATCTGGAATGTACTGTCTGAGAGTGTGGTGGAGACAGATTCACACAGCGAGTGGTTAGGATCTGGAATGTACTGTCTGAGAGTGTGGTGGAGACAGATTCACACAGCGAGTGGTTAGGATCTGGAATGTACTGTCTGAGAGTGTGGTGGAGACAGATTCACACAGTGAGTGGTTTGGATCTGGAATGTACTGTCTGAGAGTGTGGTGGAGACAGATTCACACAGCGAGTGGTTAGGGTCTGGAATGTACTGTCTGAGAGTGTGGTGGAGACAGATTCACACAGTGAGTGGTTTGGATCTGGAATGTACTGTCTGAGAGTGTGGTGGAGACAGATTCACACAGCGAGTGGTTAGGATCTGGAATGTACTGTCTGAGAGTGTGGTGGAGACAGATTCACACAGCGAGTGGTTAGGGTCTGGAATGTACTGTCTGAGAGTGTGATGGAGACAGATTCACACAGTGAGTGGTTAGGATCTGGAATGTATTGTCTGAGAGTGTGGTGGAGACAGATTCACACAGTGAGTGGTTCGGATCTGGGCTGAAAAGCCTCCTTCTCTTTAAGGGCGGCACGGTAGCACAATGGTTAGCACTGCTGCTTCACAGCTCCAGGGTCCTGAGTTCGATTCCCGGCTCGGGTCACTGCCTGTGTGGAGTTTGCACATTCTCCTCGTGTCTGCGTGGGTTTTCTCCGGGTGCTCCGGTTTCCTCCCACAGTCCAAAGATGTGCGGGTTAGGTTCATTGGCTATGCTAAAATTGCCCCTTAGTGTCCTGGGTTGTGTAGGTTAGAGGGATTAGCAGGTAAATGTGTAGGGATATGGGGATAGGGTCTGGGTGGGATTGTGTTCGGTGCAGACTCGATGGGTCGAAGGACCTGTTTCTGCACTGTAGGGTCTATGTTCTATGTTAGGATTCTATGTTCTCTGGTGCAACAATTCTAGAAGTTGACACAGTCTTCAAAGCTAGTATTATAGCAGCAATTCTATCATAATTATTTCACTATTTATCCTAGGTGTGGAACGACGCTGCCTCCCAGATTTTCTACTCCCTGGGGATCGGTTTTGGGGGCTTGCTTTCAATGGCATCTTACAACAGGTTCGACAACAACGTTGTCAGGTAATACAGAGTGAGGATGGTACAGGGTGGGGGAACACAGTTACTGAAAGTTACAGGGGCAGATACAGAGTAAAATTCCCTCAACACTCCCTCAGTACTGACCCTCTGACAGTGCGGCACTCCCTCAGCACTGACCCTCTGACAGTGCGGCACTCCCTCAGCACTGACCCTCTGACAGTGTGGCACCCCCTCAGTACTGACCATCTGACAGTGCGGCACTCCCTCAGCACTGACCCTCTGACAGTGCGGCACTCTCTCAGTACTGACCCTCTGACAGTGCGGCACTCCCTCAGTACTGACCCTCTGACAGTGCGGCACTCTCTCAGTACTGACCCTCTGACAGTGCGGCACTCCCTCAGCACTGACCCTCTGACAGTGCGGCACTCCCTCAGCACTGACCCTCTGACAGTGCGGCACTCCCTCAGCACTGACCCTCTGACAGTGCGGCACTCCCTCAGTACTGACCCTCTGACAGTGCGGCACTCCCTCAGTACTGACCCTCTGACAGTGCGGCACTCCCTCAGCACTGACCCTCTGACAGTGCGGCACTCCCTCAGTACTGACCCTCTGACAGTGCGGACTCCCTCAGCACTGACCCTCTGACAGTGCGGCATTCCCTCAGCACTGACCCTCTGACAGTGCGGCACTCCCTCAGTACTGACCCTCTGACAGTGCGGCACTCCCTCAGTACTGACCCTCTGACAGTGCGGCACTCCCTCAGCACTGACCCTCTGACAGTGTGGCACCCCCTCAGCACTGACCCTCTGTCAGTGCGGCACTCCCTCAGCACTGACCCTCTGACAGTGTGGCACCCCCTCAGTACTGACCCTCTGACAGTGCGGCACTCCCTCAGCACTGACCCTCTGACAGTGCGGCACCCCCTCAGTACTGACCTTCTGACAGTGTGGCACTCCCTCAGCACTGACCCTCTGACAGTGCGGCACCCCCTCAGTACTGACCCTCTGACAGTGCGGCACTCCCTCAGCACTGACCCTCTGACAGTGTGGCACTCCCTCAGCACTGAGCCTCCGACAGTGCGGCACTCCCTCAGTACTGAGCCTCTGACAGTGCGGCACTCCCTCAGTACTGACCCTCTGACAGTGCGGCACCCCCTCAGTACTGACCCTCTGACAGTGCGGCACTCCCTCGATACTGACCCTCTGACAGTGTGGCACTCCCTCAGCACTGAGCCTCTGACAGTGCGGCACTCCCTCAGCACTGACCCTCTGACAGTGCGGCACTCCCTCAGCACTGACCCTCTGACAGTGTGGCACCCTCTCAGTACTGACCCTCTGACAGTGCGGCACTCCCTCAGTACTGACCCTCTGACAGTGCGGCACTCCCTCGATACTGACCCTCTGACACTGTGGCACCCCCTCAGCACTGACCCTCTGACAGTGCGGCACTCCCTCAGCACTGACCCTCTGACAGTGTGGCACCCCCTCAGTACTGACCATCTGACAGTGCGGCACTCCCTCAGCACTGACCCTCTGACAGTGCGGCACTCTCTCAGTACTGACCCTCTGACAGTGCGGCACTCCCTCAGTACTGACCCTCTGACAGTGCGGCACTCCCTCAGCACTGACCCTCTGACAGTGCGGCACTCTCTCAGTACTGACCCTCTGACAGTGCGGCACTCCCTCAGCACTGACCCTCTGACAGTGCGGCACTCCCTCAGCACTGACCCTCTGACAGTGCGGCACTCCCTCAGCACTGACCCTCTGACAGTGCGGACTCCCTCAGCACTGACCCTCTGACAGTGCGGCACTCCCTCAGCACTGACCCTCTGACAGTGCGGCACTCCCTCAGTACTGACCCTCTGACAGTGCGGCACTCCCTCAGCACTGATCCTCTGACAGTATGGCATTCCCTCAGTACTGACCGTCTGACAGGGTAGCACTACACTGTTACACTGAGGTTCTGTCTGCTCTGTCTAGTGTAGGTAGATGATTCAGTAACCACGCTTGTATGATAGGGGTCTCCTGGGGTAATATTTTCAAATATTACAAAAGCCAAATCTCTGGTCCTGATCATTTTGCTGATTGTTGGATCGTGCTATGCACCCCTTGGCTGGTGCTTTTCCTTCACTATCCAGTGGACACTGGGACCTTTGGAATTTGTGAAAGTGTGATATCATTCCAACATAAGCTAAACTCTCAACTGGAACATTTCAATTACTTTTAAAAATTTAACAACATGTGCCCAGGTTTATTGTGCTTCAACAGTGAAATGGTGAGAACGCAACAGCGATTGAGAGGATTGGAGATAACTAGGGTAATAACTTTGTGCGGTTTGGTTTGTGAGAGGCCCTGTGCAGTACACTGAGGGCAGAGGACGTTTCTCACACTATGAGCGAGCTTTAGACAGCAGTAACCGAGCTTCTCTCTCTTAGGGACACTCTGATCATTGTGACTGGCAACTGCATCACCAGCTTCTTCGCTGGATTCGCCATCTTTTCCATCCTGGGTCACATGGCATGGAAGAAGGGTGTAGCCGTGGAAGATGTCGCAGACTCGGGTGAGGCCACTGCCCAGCAATTATCTTAAATCATCTCAGCACTGTACTGGGGGGATTCCTCTCGAGAGCTTTCCACTTGAAAACTCTGTACAACAAGATTTCCTCAGGTCAAGAATGGTCCCATCAAACACTCCCAGGACAGGTCGAGCTTGACTTCAGTTACAGGCAAGCTAATGGAGAGGATCCTCAAGGATAGGATGTATGAACATCTGGAGCGCTGCAATCTGATCAGGGATACGCAGCATGGCTTCGTTACAGGGAGGTCGTGCCTTACGAATCTAGTGGAATTTTTTGAAGAGGTGACAAAAACGGTTGACGAAGGACAAGCCGTTGATGTCGTCTATATGGATTTCAGTAAGGCATTTGACAAGGTCCCTCACGCTAGGCTGATAGAAAAGGTAAAGGCTCATGGGATACAAGGCCAGGTATGTAGATGGGTGGAGAACTGGCTTGGGAGGAGGAGACAGCGGGTAGTAGTGGAAGGCTCCTTTTTCAATTGGAGGTCTGTCACCAGTGGGGTGCCGCAGGGCTCGGTACTAGGACCTCTACTATTTGTAGTATATATTAATGACTTGGAAGAGGGGGTTGGTGGTGTGATCAGCAAATTTGCTGATAACACTAAGATGGTTGGATTGGCGGGTACTGAGGAGCAGTGCCTGGCAATGCAATCTACCAGCCTGACATAGACAGGCTGGTAGATTGGGCAGATAGATGGCAAATGGAATTTAATCCGGAGAAATGCGAGGTGATGCACTTTGGCCGGAATAATGTGGAGGGGAGTTATACGATAAAAGGTAGAACTATCCGGAGTATAGATACGCAGAGAGACCTGGGGGTGAAAGTGCACAAGTCCCTAAAGGTGTCGGTGCAGGTGCAGAATGTGATGAGGAAAGCGTATGGTATGTTAGCCTTCATAGGAAGGAATATAAGAGTAGGAGTCTGATGTTGCAGTTGTATAGAATGTTGGTTAGGCCTCACTTGGAGTACTGCGTCCAGTTCTGGTCGCCGTACTACCGGAAGGATGTAGCGATCCTGGAGAGAGTGCAGAGGAGATTTACTAGGATGCTGCCTGGTATGGAAGGGCTGTCTTACGAGGAAAGATTGAACGAACTTGGGCTGTTTTCCCTTGAGAGACGTCGGCTGAGGGGGGATCTAATAGAGGTTTATAAGATTATGAAGGGAATAGATAGAGTAAATGGTGGTAAGCTTTTTCCGCTATTAGAAATGGATAGAACGAGGGGTCACGGGCTTAGGATGAGGGGGGCTAGGTATAAGACAAATATTAGAGTGCAGTTTTTCACACAAAGGGTAGTGGGATGCACTGCCGAGTAAGGTGGTGGAAGCAGGCACGCTAGGGTTGTTTAAGAGTCACTTAGACAGCCACATGAGCGGTCTACATATAGGGGGACTAAACATTGTAGGCTTGGGATTCCGTTTTTGCCTCAGGGATGTTACAGTCTTTGCCTGTTTAATAATGAATATTTTGTCTCCACAGGCATTTAAGTCCACCTTGTTCACCAGCAAGGGGCATGCATGCGGCAGGTTGTGGTGGGCTGCTCTTGGATGTTGCTTCGGGAGTTACCTATTGTTTCATGTCGTTAGTGTGTGTAAACTGGACCATCTCAAGGGCAACATGACAGCTCAGAGACTATCTCTGTTGCTGTGCGGACACATGGATTTGGGCCTGTGTCTGTGGGAGTTTGCGCGATCTCCCCGTGGTTGCGTGGGTTTCCTCCGGGTGCTCCGGTTTCCTCCCACATCCCAAAAATGTGCTTTTAGGCTGATTGATTGGGTAACAAATTGTCCCTATATTGGACCTCCCTGATCCTCACACATTAGGCATAGACTAAAATCATGAATAGGTCACTGAGACAATGCGACGGCGGCGCGGGCTCGTTGGGCCGAAGGACCTGCTTCCCGTGCTGTGTTGTTCTTTGTTCTTTGACAGGTACAGCACGGGGTTAGATACAGAGTAAAGCTCCCTCTACACTGTCCCCCATCAAACACTCCCAGGACAGGGACAGCACGGGGTTAGATAAAAACATAAGAACATAAGAAATAGGAGCAGGACTAGGCCATCTGGCCCTTCGAGCCTGCCCCGCCATTCAATAAGATCATGGCTGATCTGTCGTGGCTCAGTTCCACCTTCCCGCCCTCTCCTCATAACCCTTAATCCCCTCTCTTATCAAAAACCCATCAACCCGCGTCTTAAAAATATTTAGCGAGGCAGCCTCCACCACTTCAACGGGCAGAGAATTCCAGAGATTCACCACCCTTTGAGTGAAGAAGTTCCTCCTCAACTCCATTCTAAACCGCCCCCCCTTTATCTTGAGACTGTGCCCCCTAGTCCTCCTGTCTTTTTTGAGCGGGAAGAGTCTCTCCACCTCTATCCTATCCATCCCATTCATCATCTTATACATCTCAATGAGATCTCCCCTCATTCTTTTAAACTCTAACGAGTACAAGCCTAGTTTATTCAGCCTCTCCTCATAGCTCAACCCCCTCAACTCCGGTATCAGCCTAGTAAACCTCCTCTGCACTCCCTCCAAGGCCAAAATATCCTTGCGCAGGTGTGGCGCCCAAAACTGCACACAGTACTCCAGCTGCGGCCTCACCAATGCCCTATACAGCTGCAGCAAGACCTCCCTACTTCTGTATTCAATCCCCCTCGCTATGAAGGCCAGCATCCCATTCGCCTTCCTGACCACCTGCTGCACCTGCAAGCTGGGTTTTTGCGACTCATGCACAAGGACCCCGAGGTCCCTCTGCACCGTCGCCTGCTGCAGTTTTTCGCCACGTAAGTAATAGTCCTTCCTACCATTATTCCTACCAAAGTGGACCACCTCACACTTGCCAACATTAAATTCCATTTGCCATTTCCTGGCCCATTCACACAGCCTATCTAGATCCTTCTGCAGACTGTCCACACCCTCCGCACAATTTGCCGTTCCCCCAATCTTGGTGTCATCCGCAAATTTCGACACCCTGCACTCGGTTCCCTCCTCCAGATCATCTATATAAATGGTAAAAAGCTGAGGCCCCAGCACCGACCCCTGGGGCACCCCACCAGTCACCATCCGCCAATCCGAATAGCACCCGTTTACCCCCACTCTCTGCCTCCTATTTGACAACCAATTCTCTATCCACGCTAACACCCTACCCCCAACTCCATGCCCCCTGATCTTCTGCAATAACCTCTTGTGAGGTACCTTGTCAAACGCCTTCTGAAAATCCAAAAAGACCACATCCACCGGCTCTCCTCTATCCACCACCTTAGACACATCCTCATAGAACTCCAGTAAATTTGTCAGACACAACTTCCCTTTAATGAAACCGTGCTGCATCTGCTCTATCAAGCAGTTCCCTTCAAGATGCCTCGGAATTTTCTCCTTAATGAAGGATTCTAACATTTTATCTACCACAGACGTTAAACTAACCGGCCTATAATTCCCCGCCTTTTGCCTGGCACCCTTCTTAAACAACGGCGTAACATTAGCCGTTTTCCAATTTTCCGGCACTTCCCCGGAATCCAGCGACGTCTGGAAAATAACCACCAAGGCATCCACTATCACCTCCGCCATTTCTTTCAGAATCCTCAGATGCATTCCATCCGGTCCTGGGGACTTGTCCACAATCAGCCCCTCCAGTCTGTTGAGCACCGCCTCTCTAGTAACAGTAATGTCATTAAGACCCTCCAGTCCTACCACCTTTCCATCACTAACACCCGGCAAATTATTCACGTCCTCCTCCGTGAAGACAGAAACAAAAAAGTTATTCAATACCTTAGCCATATCCCCATCCCCTACCACTTTCTCATTCTCTAAAGGACCAACGTTCACCCTAGCCAGCCTCTTCCTTTTTATATATTTATAAAAACTCTTGCTATCCTTTCTTATATTAAGCGCTAGCCCAGCTTCATAGTTTCTCCTACCCTTCTTTATCAACTTCTTTGTCAATCTTTGTTGACATTTAAACCTCTCCCAGCCTCTTCTCGCCCACTACTCTTAGCTCCTCTAAATTCCTCCGCTTAACTCCCAGGACAGGTACAGCACGGAGTTAGATACAGAGTAAAGCTCCCTCTACACTGTCCCCCATCAAACACTCCCAGGACAGGTACTGCACAGGGTTAGATACAGAGTAAAGCTCCCTCTACACTGTCCCCATCAAACACTCCCAGGACAGGTACAGCACGGGATTAGATACAGAGTAAAGCTCCCTCTATACTGTCCCTCATCAAACACTCCCAGGACAGGTACAGCACGGGGTTAGATACAGAGTAAAACTCCCTCTACACTGTCTCCATCAAACACTCCCAGGACAGGTACAGCACGGGGTTAGATACAGAGTAAAGCTCCCTCTACACTGTCCCCCATCAAACACTCCCAGGACAGGTACAGCACGGGGTTAGATACAGAGTAAAGCTCCCTCTACACTGTCCCCCCATCAAACACTCCCAGGACAGGTACAGCACAGGGTTAGATACAGAGTAAAGCTCCCTCTACACTATCCCCCATCAAACACTCCCAGGACAGGTACAGCACGGGGTTAGATACAGAGTAAAGCTCCCTCTACACTGTCCCCCATCAAACACTCCCAGGACAGGTACAGCACGGGGTTAGATACAGAGTAAAGCTCCCTCTACACTGTCCCCCCATCAAACACTCCCAGGACAGGTACAGCACAGGGTTAGATACAGAGTAAAGCTCCCTCTACACTGTCCCCCATCAAACACTCCCAGGACAGGTACAGCACGGGGTTAGATACAGAGTAAAGCTCCCTCTACACTGTCCCCCATCAAACACTCCCAGGACAGTTTCAGCATGGGGTTAGATACAGAGATTTTTCTAGTCCAGTGATGGTAACCCAATGTACCACCATGTTCATAAGTATTAAAGTAGCCATTTTGTGTCCAGGACTATTATTTTACTAACCTCAAAGTGAAGCAACCCAACTAGCATACTTGGAGGTGATAATGGCAAATATTTAAATAATTGCAATGAGTATTGATTCCTTAAGAAATAAAAATATCACAGGTAAACATAGCTGCCAAAGGACAAAGAGAATTATAGCACAGGAACAGGCCCTTCAGCCCTTCAAGCCCGCGCCGACCATGTTGCCGGACTTAATTAAACCCCCTATCCTTAGAACATAGAACATTACAGCACAAACAGGCCCTTCGGCCCACGAGTTGCGCCGATCACATCAACACCTACCATCTATAGACCTATCTATAACCCTCAATCCCATTAAACCCCATATACTCATCCAGAAGTCTTTTAAAAGACCCCAGCGAGTTCGCCTCCACCACCGATGACGGCAGCCGATTCCATTCACTCACCACCCTCTGAGTGAAAAACTTACCCCTAACATCACCTCTGTACTTTCCTCCCCGCACCTTAAATCTGTGTCCTCTCGTAGCGACCATTTCAACCCGGGGAAATGGTCGCTACGAGACCAGCTCCCTCAACCTATCTTCATAAGGCATGCCTCCCAGTCCAGGCAACATCCTTGTAAATCTCCTCTGCACCCTTTCAATAGCTTCTACGTCCTTCCTATAGTGAGGCGACCAGAACTGCGCACAGTACTCCAAATGAGGCCTGACAAAGGTCATATAAAGTTGCAGCATTACCTCCCGACTCCTAAACTCAATCCCTCGATTAATGAAGGCCATTACATCATACTGGCCTTCATCATGGTCCTTCTAGGGACCCTCTATTCCCATCCTATCCATGTATCTGTCCAGACACCCCTTAAAAGTCACTATCGTATCCACTTCCATTATCTCCCCCGGCAGCGAGTTCCAGGCACCCACTACCCTCTGTGTAAAAAACTTGCCTCGTACATCTCCTTTAAACCTTGCCCCTCACACCTTAAACCTGTGCCCCCTAGTAATTGACTCTTCCACCCTGGGAAAAAGCTTCTGACTATCCACTCTGTCCATGCCCCTCATAATCTTGTAGACTTCTATCAGGTCTCCCCTCAACCTCCATCATTCCAATGAGAACAAACTAAGTTTCTCCAACCTCTCCTCATAGCTAATGCCCTCCATACCAGGCAACATCCCGGTAAATCTTTTCTGTACCCTCTCCAAAGCCTCTACATCCTTCTGGTAGTGTGGGTGACCAGAATTGAACACTATATTCCAAGTGGGCCTAATTAAGGTTCTATAAAGCTGCAACATGACTTGCCAATTTTTAAGCTCAGTACCCCGACCGATAAAGGCAAACATGCCGTATGCCTTCTTGACTACCTTCTCCACCTGCGTTGCCACCTTCAGTGACCTGTGTACCTGTACACCCAGATCCCTCTGCCTATCAATACTCTTAAGGGTTCTGCCATTTACTGTATATTTCCTACCTGTATTAGACCTTCCAAAATGCATCACCTCACATTTGTAGTGAAAAATAGTTGGAGATCTGAGGAAGTTTAGTTCATTGCTGAAAACAATAATAAAACCTGAAGAGTGGGAGGGATTTTAGAAGGCAACAAAAAAAAACAAGAAATTAATAAAGAAAGGGTAAAGAGAATAAACTAAATAAAGGAAGAAGAGAGAGGATTAATGAATCTGACATCAGCACTCAGAGAAAGACTGGAATATCGAATCTTACAATGTGTGTGTATGGAGTCAACACAGATTTATGGAAGGGAAATAGTTTGGGAAATCTCCCTGAGTTTTTGAGGATGTAACTAATCGGATGGATAAGGGGGGGTCTAGTGGATGTGATGTAAATGGAGTTTCAAAATACATTTGACATCTTGCTGCACCGTGGTTTGTTAATGGACAGAAACAGAGAGTAGGAATAAATGTGCCTCAGCTATCTTTAATTAATGTTAGTGACTTACTGTCATGGAGCAAAACTGTTGACAGAAGGTAAGGTGGGAAAGTAAGAACACAAAGAGGCTACCAAGGGTTTGGCTGGGTTAAATCAGCAGGTAAAACAAAGCAGCTGGAATGTAATGTGGAGAAATGTGAAGTTATTCACTTTTGTGAGAAAAATCAAAACCACAATGTTTTTGGATGGTTGTGGATGGAAATAGTGAAATTCAGAGGGGCATAGAATCATGGAATCCCTACAGTGCAGAAGGAGGCCATTTGGCCCATCGAGTCTGCACCCACCGTCCAACAGAGCATTTTACCCAGGTCCATCGCCCGTCCTTTCCCTGTAACTCCATGCAATTACCCCGCTAATCCCTATAACCTACACATATTGGGACATTGAGGGACAATTTAGCATAGCCAATCCACCTAACACGCACAAATTTGAAGCATGGGAGGAAACCAGTGCATCCAGGGAGAATGTACAAACTCCACACAGTCACCCAAGGCTGGAGTTGAACTCGGGTCCCTGGTGCTAGTGCTATGATTGGGTGTCAAATAGGAGGCAGAGAGTGGGTGTCAATGGGTGCTATTCAGATTGGCGGTTGGTGACTAGTGGAGTGCCCCAGGGGTCGGTGCTGGGGCCTCAGCTATTTACCATTTATATAGATGATCTGGAGGAGGGAGCCGAGCGTAAGGTGTCGAAATTTGCTGATGACACAAAGATAAGTGTAAAAGCAAATTGTGCGGAGGGTGTGGAAAGTCTGCAGAGGGATCTAGATAGGCTGAGTGAGTGGGTGAGGACCTGGCAGATGGAATACAATGTTGGCAAGTGTGAGGTTATCCACTTTGGTAGGAATAATAGTAGGAAGGACTACTACTTACAGAGCGAAAAGCTGCAGCATGCTACAGTGCAGAGGGACCTGGGGGTCCTTGTGCATGAGTCGCAAATACCCAGCCTACAGGTGCAGCAGATGGTCAAGAAGGCAAATGGGATGCTGGCCTTCATAGCGAGGGGGATTGAATATAAAAGTAGGGAGGTCTTGCTACAACTGTACAGGGCACTGGTGAGGCCGCAGCTCGAGTACTGTGTGCAGTTTTGGTCGCCGCACTTGCGCAAAGATATTTTGGCCTTGGAGGGAGTGCAGAGGAGGTTTACTAAGCTGATACCAGAGTTGAGGGGGTTGAACTATGAAGAGAGGCTGAATAGACTAGGCTTGTACTCATTAGAGTTTAGAAGGATGAGGGGGGATCTTATTGAGACGTATAAGATGATGAAAGGGATGGATAGGGTAGAGGTGGAGAGGTTCTTCCCGCTCAGAAAGGACAGCAGGACTAGAGGGCACAGCCTCAAGATAAAGGGGGGTGCAGTTTAGAACAGAGTTAAGGAGGAACTTCTTCACTCAAAGGGTGGTGAATCTCTGGAATTCTCTTCCCATTGAAGTGGTGGAGGCTACCTCGTTAAATATATTTGAGACGCGGGTAGATAGGTTTTTGGTAGGCAAGGGAATTAAGGGCTATGGGGAGAATGCAGGAAAGTGGAACTGATCCACTTCAGATCAGCCATGATCTTATTGAATGGCGGGGCAGGTTCGAAGGGCTGGATGGCCTACTCCTGCTCCTATTTCTTATGTTCTTATGAGACAGCAATGCTAACCACTGTGCCACCATGCCTCCCCACCTGGGTGATTTTAAATCCAAGTCTTGGAAAGTTAACACGCAAGAACAGCAAACAGTTCAGAAGGTTAATGGTATGTTAGCTGTTGTTATATAAAAGATTGGAGTATAAAAGTAAAGGGGTCTTACTGCAATTGGACAGGGCTTTAGTGAGGCCAGATCTAAAGTACTGTGGTTTTGGTTTTCACATTTAAGGAAGGATATACTTGCCCCAGAGGAACAAAGGTTCTCCAGACTGATTCCCAACCTGGGGCATTATCCTGTAAGGAGAGATGGGTTGAGCAGGACTATAGTCCCTCCAGATTAGAAGAATGAGAGAAGATCTCATTGAAACATAGAACATTTTGAAGAGGTTTAGTCTGGTAGATGCCGGGAGGATGTTTCCTATAGCTAGGGAGTCACTGAGTCACAGATAAGAATACACGTTCAGATTAGCTTTAGGACTGAGATGGGGTGAAATGTCATCACTGTGACGGCTGTGGAGTTTTGATATTCTCTCCATCAGGGCTGTGAATGTTCCATCATTGAGTTCAGGACAGAGACCAATAGATGTTTTGGATTGAACAGGATTAAGGAATTTGGGGGCAGTGCAGGAGATAAAGTAGTGGATTCGTGTTATTGAATAGGATTGAAGGGCCAAATGACCTAGCTCCATTTTCTTACATTCTTGATCTAAATCCTTTCGCTCTCCTATGCTCTCTTTTGACACTGGGTCTGAGATGAAGAGACAGAGTTGGACTTGCATCACTCAGTTAAAAACAAATTACTGTGGATGCTGGAATCTGAAACCAAAAGAGAAAACATTGGAAAATCTGAGCGGGTCTGGCAGCAGCTGTAAGGAGAGAAAAGAGCTGATGTTTCAAAGCTTTGACAAAGGGTCATCTGGACTCGAAACATCAGCTCTTTTCTCTCCATACAGATGCTGCCAGACTCCGCTGAGATCTTCCAGCATTTTCTCTTTTGGTTTCTGCATCACCCCGATCCTGTGTTGGATATGCTGATAGGATGATGAAATGGACTGGGGAGAAGATGGTTGTGGAGTATAAACACCAGTATGAGCAGTTGGGCTCAGTCACCTCTTCCTGTGCTGTAGACTCGATTTGACTTTCTGTCTGTTCATTGTAGGTCCCGGGTTGGCATTTGTTGCTTACCCAGAAGCTCTTGCACTGCTGCCTGGCTCGTGGTTTTGGTCGATCCTATTTTTCCTGATGCTCTTCACTCTGGGGATCGATACACTGGTAACTATGGCCCTCGGCACTAGTTGAGGGGATGCCCCTACTCCCCATTGCCAATAGCAGGCTGCAGTCTGCCCACCCAATCACAGCTTCTGCATCTGGGGGAACCGTGGTGATTGGTGGGATGGTCTAGGGGTCATGGTGATTGGTGGGATGGTCTAGGATCCATGGTGATTGGTGGGATGGTTTAGGAGCCATGGTGATTGGTGGGATGGTCTAGGATCCATGGTGATTGGTGGGATGGTTTAGGATCCATGGTGATTGGTGGGATGGTCTAGGATCCATGGTGATTGGTGGGATGGTCTAGGATCCATGGTGATTGGTGGGATGGTCTAGGATCCATGGTGATTGGTGGGATGGTCTAGGATCCATGGTGATTGGTGGGATGGTTTAGGATCCATGGTGATTGGTGGGATGGTCTAGGATCCATGGTGATTGGTGGGATGGTCTAGGATCCATGGTGATTGGTGGGATGGTTTAGGATCCATGGTGATTGGTGGGATGGTCTAGGATCCAAGGTGATTGGTGGGATGGTCTAGGAGTCATGGTGGCTGTATGTCACCAATCTGATCATTGTTCAGTACTGGAACGTGCGGGGGTGGGTGGATCTGCAGTAACAGCACTGTTTCAAACTAATTCTGCAAACCCCTGCCTTTCCGGCTGGGTAACGGATAGAGATGAGGAGCAAAAACTGAGCAGAAAAACTGGAGCTTTGGCACAAAATCAAAGTCTGACACGCTCCTTTGACCTCAATGTCTTGACTAGGGGTTATTGAAATGTCTCCAGGTTTTAATGTCTTGGAGTGAGCCGGTATGTCTACCTGTGAGGCCTGCTGTCAGTGGCCAATACAAGGACCACACACCTTGACAGTCCATGTAAACTCACCTTCAGAGTCTCACAGGCAGCCTCCATAGAATAGGAACACGAGGAGGAGGCCATTCAGCCCCTCTGGCTCCTACCACCATTCAGTTAAATCCAGGCTGATCTGGATCTTCAGCCCACCTACCCACTCTTCCTCCACACTCCGCAGCATCCTTACCTGACAAAAATCTATTGGAAATTCCAAATGACTCCCAGTATGCAAAGCTGTTTTAAAAGTTAAATGTTTATTTTAAAAGTATGTTTATTAGTGTCACAAGTAGGCTTACCTTAACACTGCAATGAAGTTACTGTGAAAATCCCCTCGTCACCGCACTCTGGCGCCTGTTCGGGTACACAGAGGCAGAATTTAGCGTGGTCAATGCACCCTAACCAGCACGTCTTTCCGACTGTGGGAGGAAACCGGAGCACCCGGAGGAAACCCACGCAGATATGGGGAGAACAGAGTCCACACAGACAGTGACCCAAGCTGGGAATCAAACTCAGATCCTGTGAGGCACCAGAAGAGAAGGTTCCTCACCTGGAGTACTGCGTCCAGTTCTGGTCGCCGTACTACCGGAAGGATGTAGAGATCCTGGAGAGAGTGCAGAGGAGATTTACCAGGATGTTGCCTGGTATGGAAGGGCTGTCTTACGAGGAAAGATTGAACGCACTTGGGCTGTTTTCCCTTGAGAGACGTCGGCTGAGGGGGGATCTAATAGAGGTTTATAAGATTATGAAGGGGATAGATAGAGTAAATGGTGGTAAGCTTTTTCCGCTATTAGAAATGGATAGAACGAGGGGTCACAGGCTTAGGGTGAGGGAGGCTAGATATAAGACTAATATTAGAGGGCAGTTTTTCACACAAAGGGTAGTGGGGATGTGGAATGCACTGCCGAGTAAGGTGGTGGAAGCAGGCACGCTAGGGTTGTTCAAGAGTCACTTGGACAGCCACATGAGCGGTCTACATATAGGGGGATATAGCAGGCCTTACTAAACATTGTAGGCTTGGGATTCAGTTTTAGCCTCAGGGATACAGAGTCTTTTTAATAATGAATTTTTTGTCCACAGGCATTTAAGTCCAGCAAGGGGCATGCGTGCGGCAGGTTGTGGTGGGCTGCTCTTGGATGTTGCTTCGGGAGTTGCCTACTGCTTCATGTCGTTGGTGTGCGTAAACTGGACCATCTCGAGGGCATCATGACAGCTCAGAGACTATCTCTGTTGCTGTGCGGACACATGGATTTGGGCCTGTGTCCGTGGGAGTTTGCGCGTTCTCCCCGTGGTTGCGTGGGTTTCCTCCGGGTGCTCCGGTTTCCTCCCACATCCCAAAAATGTGCTTTTAGGCTGATTGATTGGGTAATAAATTGTCCCTATATTGGACCTCCCTGATCCTCACACATTAGGCATAGACTAAAATCATGAATAGGTCACTGACAATGGGACAGCGGCGCGGGCTCGTTGGGCCGAAGGGCCTGTTTCCCGTGCTGTGTTGTTCTTTGTTCTTTGTTCCAGATTCCCACTCCCCTTTGTGTGAGTTAGTGTTTCCTGACATACCCCTGGCTCCAATTTTAAGGTTCTACTCCCTTGTTCTGAATGTCCCCCATCAAAGGAAATAGGTTCGGTCTGTCAACCCTACTGAATCCTTTAATCCTTTTCAGCACCTCGATTAGATCATCCCTAAACCTCCTTCAAGGGAATATTAATCTAGTCTGTGCAACAGATATAAGTGATGTAAGTGACTGGCTGATTTGGCAGGGGACTAATCTTCACCAGACTGATTCAAGAGATAAAAGTATGATTTCAGCTTAACAGTAAGTTTCCCAGTTTCCTCAGTGGTAAGTGATGTGCTGCAATACTGGCTTTGACCTTCAGGTGTCAGCAAAGCTCCCCATTCAGCCTATAGTTTGGTGAATTAAAGTTTTAAAGTTTATTTATTAGACTTACATTAACACTGCAATGCAGTTACTGTGAAAATCTCCTAGCCACCACACTCCAGCACCTGTTTGGGTACACTGAGGGTGGATTTAGCACGGCCAATACACCTAACCTGCACGGCTTTGGGAGGAAACCAGAGCACCCGGAGGAAACCCACACAGACATGGGGAGAACACGCAGACTCCATACAGACAGTGACCCAAGGTGGGAATCGAAACTGGGTCCCTGGTGCTGTGAGGCAGCAGTGCTGACCACTGTGCTGCTGTGCTGCCCCAAGAAGGAGGGGAAGGAAGCTTGCAATGATTGAAAGTTTCAGCAATGAAAGGGTCAGAGGAGAACTGTGTAGAGTGAGGATCTGCACTCTTATCGAAAGGCTTCTGTCTGCAGCGGGGCTGGGCTGAGTGAGGAGAATAAGCCCCTCACTCCCTCTGTCTGGGAATGCCTGATCTGGACTGTGAGTGAGGAAAGACAGGGAGGCGAGGTGGGAGAAACTGGTTTACTTGTTGCAAACAGCCTAGGGAATATGGGTTAGAACGTGGATTCTGCACTGTCCCTCAATCAGCAGCTGGATCAGTACCCGACTGCAAATACAACCTCATCTCATCGGGAAATGGAGCAAGCAGTCTGATCTGATAGAGTCCAACACACAGAGGGACATTCCTGAGGGAGAGGAGAGGGGATACTGAATGAATGCCCTGGTGATTTACTCAGTTACCTTTAAGGATCAATTACCAGGAGGTATAGGAGCCATTCGGCCCATCGAGTCTGCTCCGCCATTCAATGAAATCATGACTGATCTGATCATCCTCAACTCCACTTTCCTGCCTTATCCCCATAACCCTGAATTCCCTTCCTGATTAAAACTCTCTCTATCTCAGCCTTGAACATACTGAACAACCCAGCCTCTACAGCCCTTTGTGGTAAAGAATTCCACAGATTTATTACCCTCAGAGAAGAAATCCCTCCTCATCTCTGTCTGAAATGGGTGACCCCCCCCCTCCTTACTCTGAGATTCTGCCCTCTGACCCTAGACTCTCCCACACAGGGAAAGAACTTCTCAGCATCTATCCTGTCCAACCCCCTGAGAATGCGATAAGTCTCAATGAGGTCAACTCTCATTCTTCTAAACTCCAGTGAGTACAGGCCCAGCCTACTCAATCTCTCCTCATAAGAAAATCCCCAAACCCAGGATCAACCGAGTGAACCTTCTCTGGACTCCCTCCAATGTTGGGATATCTTTCCTTAGATAAGGGGACCAAAACTGTCCACAGTATTCCAACTGTGGGGTCTAACGAATGTCTTGTATAGTTTTAGGAGGAATTCCTTATTTTAGACTCCATTCCCTTTGAAATAAAGTCCAACAATACATTTGTGATCCAGTGGCTATTACCGGCTGAACTTGCATGCCAGCTTTTTGTAATTTATGCACAAGGAACCCCAGATCCCTCTGTGCTGCAGCTTTCTGCAGTCTTTCCCCATTTAAATAATATTCACCAAAGTGCATAACTTCAGATTTTTGGACGTTATATTACGTCTGGCAAAAGAATATTCCTAAAGGATAATTCCTCATGTTAATTAGTTAAGTACAGTCAGTGATAAGGGAGAGTGTACATGGGGGTGTGGGAGGGGGAATGGGGGGGTAGAGTCAGTGATAGGGGAGAGTGTACATGGGGGTGTGGGAGGGGGAATGGGGGGGGAGTCAGTGATAGGGGAGAGTGTACATGGGGTGTGGGAGGGGGAATGGGGGGAGAGTCAGTGATAGGGGAGAGTGTACATGGGGGTGTGGGAGGGGGGAATGGGGGGGAGAGTCAGTGATAGGGGAGAGTGTACATGGGGGTGTGGGAGGGGAATGGGGGGAGAGTCAGTGATTAGGGGAGAGTGTACATGGGGGTGTGGGAGGGGGAATGGGCGGGAGAGTCAGTGATAGGGGAGAGTGTACATGGGGGGTGTGGGAGGGGGAATGGGGGGGAGAGTCAGTGATAGGGGAGAGTGTACATGGGGGTGTGGGAGGGGGAATGGGGAGTAGAGTCAGTGATAGGGGAGAGTGTACAAGGGGGTGTGGGAGGGAGAATGGGGGGAGAGTCAGTGATAGGGGAGAGTGTACATGGGGTGTGGGAGGGGGAATGGGGAGTAGAGTCAGTGATAGGGGACAGTGTACATGGGGGTGTGGGAGGGGGAATGGGGGGTAGAGTCAGAGATAGGGCAGAGTGTACATGGGGGTGTGGGAGGGGGAATGGGGGGAGAGTCAGTGATAAGGGAGAGTGTACATGGGGGTGTGGGAGGGGGAATGGGGGGAGAGGTCAGTGATACGGGAGAGTGTACATGGGGGTGTGGGAGGCGGAATGGGGGGTAGAGTCAGTGATAGGGGACAGTGTACATGGGGGTGTGGGAGGGGGAATGGGGGGAGAGTCAGTGATAGGGGAGAGTGTACATGGGGGTGTGGGAGGGGGAATGGGGGGGAGAGTCAGTGATAGGGGAGAGTGTACATGGGGGTGTGGGAGGGGGAATGGGGGGAGTGTCAGTGATACGGGAGAGTGTACATGGGGGTGTGGGAGGCGGAATGGGGGGTAGAGTCAGTGATAGGGGAGAGTATACATGGGGGTGTGGGAGGGGGGAATGGGGGGTAGAGTCAGTGATACGGGAGAGTGTACATGGGGGTGTGGGAGGCGGAATGGGGGGAGGGGTCAGTGATAGGGGAGAGTATACATGGGGGTGTGGGAGGGGGAATGGGGGGGGGAGAGTCAGTGATAGGGTGGAGAGTGTGTACATGGGGGTTGTGGGAGGGGGGGAATGGGGGGGAGAGTCAGTGATAGGGGAGAGTGTACATGGGGGTGTGGGGGGGGGAATGGGGGGTAGAGTCAGTGATAGGGGAGAGTGTACATGGGGGTGTGGGAGGGGGAATGGGGGGGAGAGTCAGTGATAGGGGAGAGTGTACATGGGGGTGTGGGAGGGGGAAATGGGGGGGTAGAGTCAGTGATAGGGGGAGAGTGTACATGGGGGTGTGGTGGGGGGGAATGGGGGGGAGAGTCAGTGATAGGGGAGAGTGTACATGGGGGTGTGGGAGGGAGAATGGGGGGGTAGAGTCAGTGATAGGGGAGAGTGTACATGGGGGTGTGGGAGGGGGAATGGGGGGTAGAGTCAGTGATACGGGAGAGTGTACAAGGGGGTGTGGGAGGAGGAATGGGGGGGAGGGTCAGTGATAGGGGAGAGTGTACATGGGGGTGTGGGAGGGGGAATGAGGGGTAGAGTCAGTGATAGGGGAGAGTATACATGGGGGTGTGGGAGGGGGAATGGGGGGTTAGAGTCAGTGATAGGGGAGAGTGTACATGGGGGTGTGGGAGGGGGAATGGGGGAGAGTCAGTGATAGGGGAGAGTGTACATGGGGATGTGGGAGGGGGAATGGGGGGAGAGTCAGTGATAGGGCAGAGTGTACATGTGGGTGTGGGAGGGGGAATGGGGGGAGATTCAGTGATAGGGGAGAGTGTACATGGGGGTGTGAGAGGGGGAATGGGGGGTAGAGTCAGTGATAGGGGAGAGTGTACATGGGGGTGTGTCACGTGCTCACTGTGTGGGGAGAGTGTACATGGGGTTGTGGGAGGGGGGAATGGGGGGTAGAGTCAGTGATAGGGGAGAGTGTACATGGGGGGTGTGGGAGGGGGAATGGGGGGGAGATTCAGTGATCGGGGAGAGTGTACATGGGGGTGTGGGAGGGGGGAATAGGGGGGGTAGAGTCAGTGATAGGGGGAGAGTGTACATGGGGGTCTGGGAGGGGTGAATGGGGGGGTAGAGTCAGTGATAGGGGAGAGTGTACATGGGGGTGTGGGAGGGGGAATGGGGGGGTAGAGTCAGTGATAAGGGAGAGTGTACATGGGGATGTGGGAGGGGGAATGGGGGGAGAGTCAGTGATAGGGGGAGAGTGTACATGGGGGTGTGGGAGGGGGAATGGGGGGGTAGAATCAGTGATAGGGGAGAGTGTCCATGGGGGTGTGGGAGGGGGAATGGGGGGGTAGAGTCAGTGATAGGGGAGAGTGTCCATGGGGGTGTGGGAGGGGGAAAGGGGGGTAGAGTCAGTGATAGGGGGAGAGTGTACATGGGGATGTGGGAGGGGGAATGGGGGGTAGAGTCAGTGATAGGGGAGAATGTACATGGGGGTGTGGGAGGGGGGAATGGGGGGGTAGAGTCAGTGATAGAGGAGCGTGTACATGGGGGTGTGGGAGGGGGGGAATGGGGGGGAGAGTCAGTGATAGGGGAGAGTGTACATGGGGGTGTGGGAGGGGGGAATGGGGGGGTAGAGTCAGTGATAGGGGAGAGTGTACATGGGGGTGTGGGAGGGGGAATGGGGGGTAGAGTCAGTGATAGGGGAGAGTGTACATGGGGGTGTGGGAGGGGGAATGGGGGGTAGAGTCAGTGATAGGGGAGAGTGTCCATGGGGGTGTGGGAGGGGGAATGGGGGGTAGAGTTCAGTGTTGGGGGGGGGTGGTTGTGGGAAGTGTACACGGGGTTGGCAATTCACATTAGACCTGAGGATGGGTGGAATTTTACTGCCACAGCAATCGGAGTGGGTGAGGGGCAGAGAATGGAAATATCTGCTATCCTTGGGCAGGAGTTTCCAGTCTCAGGTCCAGTGAGGCCGTGTAATCCCACCCGATGAGTGAGTCAGTATCCAGTAAGAAGCTTCTAGACTATTGCTGATTTATTGTGGACTGTGTTGTTTCTGCAGTTTGGCAACATGGAAGGAATCAGCACAGCGTTCCTTGACGAGTTCCCGGTGTTACGCAATGGCAAGTGGAAGGTGATGTTCCTGGCTGCACTCTGCTTCGCCTTCTATCTACTGGGCTTGCTGCTTATCACCGAGGTACGGCACAGAATGATCCCACAGGCCAGCCTCAGGGCCAATTCCAATGTAGGAACCAGTAGGAACGTAGGGTCAAGCCCTACGTCCAGTGGGAATGGGAACGAGAGTTAGTCTGAAATCAAGGTAACTTCGAAAGGGAATCAGCATAAACACATCCGCCCTCAGAAATACAGGGCTGTTCCCTGTAAACAAGTAAAGAGGCTGATTCCACCGTCAATCTAATGGGAGGCTGACTCTCAGCCTGAGACTGAGTGTGTCAATGTGTTTGTCCAGACCACCCTGATCAGCTGTGTCCATTGATCTATTCACACAGGGTGGCATCTACTGGTTCACTCTCATCGATTCGTATAGCACCAGTTTCGGCCTCATCATCATCACTCTCTTCATGTGCCTGGGGATCGCATTCTTCTATGGTAAGCCCTGCACTCGAGCTTCTGGAAGGGGAGAGCACCAGTGTGGACTAACTGAGGTTTAGGGAAAGCTGTGCACAAAGACTGTATTTTAATCAAATTTTCCTTCAGTCCAATGTAACCCTTGTGCCTGTCTGGTGAAAGAGGGGGGAAGAAACCCTTTGTTGTGTGCTGGAAGGCGTTGCCTGTAATGCAGTGGGTGCAGATTCAATAATAATTCCCAGAAGAAGTTATTTGGAAGGGAAAACTTCTCCAGCCCTGGGGAAATACAAAGGAATGAGACAGGGGATGTGATGGCCGAGTGTTATTATCGCTAGACTATTAATCAGAAACTCAGCTAATGTTCTGGTACCCTGGTTTGAATCTGCCATGACAGATAGTGGAATTTGAATTCAATAAGAAATATCTGGAATTAAGAATCTACTGATGACCATGAAACCATTGTCAATTGTCGGAAAAATCCATCTGGTTCACTAATGTCCTTTGGGGAAGGAAATCTGCCATCCTTACCCAGTCTGGCCTACATATGACTCCAGAGCCACAGCAATGTGGTTGACTCTCAACTGCCCTCGGACAATGGGCAATAAATGCCTAACCAGCCAGCAATTTCCACATCCCACAAATGAATAGAAGAAAAGATTAAGGAGGGAATTCCAGGCCTTGGGGTCTGGGAGCTGAAGGCACAGCCTCCAATGGTGCAAGAGGAATTGGAGGAGTTGGATTTGGAGGAGGACAGTGGAGTTTGTTGGGAACAGGGAATGGCCTAGGGAGGGGGATGATGAGATTTAAATACAAGGATGAGAATTTTGAGGGAGAGACTGCTGGGTCAGTGAACACAGGATTGTGGGGGGGAGCGGCTGATGGATGGTCTTAGTGGATGTTTAGATGGGGGCAACAGAGTTTTAGGTGATCTCAATTGATGAAAGGTAGATAGTGTGAGGACAGTGATTATACTGCAGAGTTTCCCTTGAAGGGCCTTCCTTGGCCCCACTGGGTCTGCAGGCTGTGGGCTCAAGCCCCATTCTTGAGCAGAAAATGTAAGCTGATGTTATAGAACCCTACAGTGCAGAAACAGGCCCTTCGGCCCATCGAGTCTGCACCGAACACAATCCCACCCAGACCCTATCCCCATATCCCTACACATTTTACCTGCTAATCCCTCTAACCTACACATCCCAGGACACTAAGGGGCAATTTTTTAACATAGCCAATGAACCTAACCCGCACATCTTTGGACTGTGGGAGGAAACCGGAGCACCTGGAGAAAACCCACGCAGACACGAGGAGAATGTGCAAACTCCACACAGGCAGTGACCCAAGCTGGGAATCGAACCCAGGACCCTGGAGCTGTGAAGCAGCAGTGCTAACCACTGTGCTACCGTGCCACCAGCTGACACTGGCAGTGTGGTGCTGAGGAGTGTGGCAATGTGAGAATTTCTGTTAAATCAGGGCCCTGTCTGCCGTCCCAGGTGGAGAGAGCGGGACAGTTCAGCTGTGTTCTGGGGACAGTATTTCTCCCACAACTGAGATCAATGCTTTAACTGGTCATTTATCACATTGCTGGTTGTGGGATCTTGCTTGGGCAAGTTGGCTGCTGTACTTCCTACAACAGTGACAACACTTTGAAAGGTATTTAATTGGTAGTGAAGCACTTAGAGACATGCTGAGATGGTGAAAGGCCTGGTAGAAATGAGCGATTTTCAAACTCCTTATCCTGCTGTCTCTTGTCCACAGGTGTGAACCAGTTCTGTAATGACATTATTGACATGATTCGTCTCTGTCCACCTTGGTGCAGCAAGGTGTTACTCTATTTCAAGGCGTGTTGGGCCCTCTTTACTCCATTGCTGCTCTTGGTAAGTGTACAAACACACACACATGCTAATTTGATTCAATGCCTTTCGCCCCCTCCTTCATTCCTCCTCCATCCCCGAGAACCTCCATTGGGTCCCATCCTAATGACACCAACCCCCCCCCTCTCTCTCCTCCACCTTGAACAAGTAGCCACTGTCAGTGCACAGACCCAGTCAGCCAGTGTCTGCAGTGTATCCTCTGAGTGTAACTCCAACACATAGCCACCAACGCTGGCAGCTCTGGGCTGGAACCCAGTCTGATTTTTACACTCTTGTGACCCCTGTGTACTGAGAGCAAGTTAATACAGGTGCAGCGATGCAGCAGCTGGGGTTTTGGAGCAAAAGTAAAGTTTATTTATTAGTCACACGTAGACTTACATTAAGATTGCAATGAAATTACTGTGAAAATCCCCTGGGTGGCCACACTCCGGTGCCTGTTCGGGTACACTGAGGGAGAATTTAGCATGGCCAATGCACCCTAACCAGCATGTCTCTAGATGTGGGAAGAAACCGGAACACCCAGAGGAAACCCATGCAGACATGGGGAGAACGTGCAAACTCCACACAGACAGTGACCTGACTGGGAATCAAATCCAGGTCCCTGGCACTGAGAGAGCCACTGTGCTGCCCTGCAAACTGGAGGTGGTGGGTTCAAATCCAGGAGAAGCCTCATGGAACCTCAGCTGGTTCGGGGAAGTTTTTGGTTGGACGGGCCGTCCTTACACAGTCTGGACCAACACAGGACTCCAGGATCCGGCCTGTGCAGTTCTCTTACCCTTCAGACATGGTGAGCAAACTGCTCACGGACGGACAATCACTGTTCACACTCGAAGGACAGATTTTAACAAAACAGCTCCCCTCTACCGCTGCCCCCACTCAGACCCTGTTAATTCAGCAGCATCGAGTGCTAGATAAACATTGGATTGCCCCTTGCCTCGCTCACTCCATCACACAGCCTCAAGCATCTGGGCCACGCAGAAAGAACAAAGAACAAACAAAGAACAAAACAGCACGGGAAACAGGCCCTTCGGCCCCACGAGCCCGCGCCGCCGTCCCATGGTCAGTGACCTATTCATGACTCTAGTCTATGCCTAATGTGTGAGGATCAGGGAGGTCCAATATAGGGACAATTTGTTACCCAATCAATCAGCCTAAAAGCACATTTTTGGGATGTGGGAGGAAACCGGAGCACCCGGAGGAAACCCACGCAACCACGGGGAGAACGCACAAACTCCCACGGACACAGGCCCAACTCCATGTGTCCGCACAGTAACAGAGATAACCTCTGTGCTGCCATGATGCCCTCGAGATGGTAAGTGCCTGTGGATAAAAAATTTCATTATTAAAGACTCTATACCCCTGAGACTAAACTGACCCCAAGCCTACAATGCTTAATAAGGCCTGCTATATCCCCCTATATGTAAACTGCTCATGTGGCTGTCCAAGTGACTCTTGAACAACCCTAGCGTGCCTGCTTCCACCACCTCACTCGGCAGTGCATTCCACATCCCCACTACCCTTTGTGTGAAAAACTGCCCTCTAACATTAGTCTTATATCTAGCCCCCCTCACCCTAAGCCCGTGACCCCTCGTTCTATCCATTTCTAATAGCGGAAAAAGCTTATCACCATCTACTCTATCTGTCCCCTTCATAATCTTATAAACCTCTATCAAATCCCCCCTCAGCCGACGTCTCTCAAGGGAAAACAGCCCAAGTGCGTTCAATCTTTCCTCGTAAGACAGCCCTTCCATACCAGGCAACATCCTGGTAAATCTCCTCTGCACTCTCTCCAGGATCTCTACATCCTTCCGGTAGTACGGCGACCAGAACTGGACGCAGTACTCCAGGTGAGGCCTAACCAACGTTCTATACAACTGCAACATCAGACCCCTACTCTTATATTCTATACCCCTTCCTATGAAGGCTAACATGCCATACGCTTTCCTCATCACATTCTGCACCTGCACCGACACCTTCAGGGACTTGTGTACCTGCACCCCCAGGTCTCTCTGCGTATCTATACTCCGGATAGTTCTACCTTTTATCATATAACTCCCTTCCACATTATTCCGGCCAAAGTGCATCACCTCGCATTTCTCCGGATTAAATTCCATTTGCCATCTATCTGCCCAATCTACCAGCCTATCTATGTCCTGTTGCATTGCCAGGCACTGCTCCTCAGTACCCGCCAATCCAACCAACTTAGTGTCATCAGCAAATTTGCTGATCACACCACCTACCCCCTCTTCCAAGTCATTAATGTATACTACAAATAGTAGAGGTCCTAGTACCGAGCCCTGCGGCACCCCACTGGTGACAGACCTCCAATTGGAAAAGGAGCCCTCCACTACTACCCGCTGTCTTCTCCTCCCAAGCCAGTTCTTCACCCATCTACATACCTGGCCTTGTATCCCATGAGCCTTCACCTTTTCTATCAGCCTACCGTGAGGGACCTTGTCAAACGCCTTACTGAAATCCATATAGACAACATCAACGGCTTGTCCTTTGTCAACCGTTTTTGTCACCTCTTCAAAAAATTCCAACAGATTCGTAAGGCACGACCTCCCTGTAACGAAGCCATGCTGCGTATCCCTGATCAGATTGCAGCGCTCCAGATGCTCATACATCCTATCCTTGAGGATCCTCTCCATTATCTTGCCTATAACTGAAGTCAAGCTCACTGGCCTATAGTTCCCTGGGTTATCCCTCTGACCCTTCTTAAACAATGGTACAACATTTGCAATCCGCCAATCCTCTGGGACCTCACCTGTGTCCAAAGAAGAGACAAAGATTTGCGTCAGAGGCCCAGCAATTTCATCCCTCACCTCCCTTAGCAGCCTAGGATAGATGCCATCAGGCCCCGGAGATTTGTCTGTCTTTATAGTGTCTAAAAGTCCCAACACCTCTTCCCTCGTGATGACTATTTCCCTCAACGGATCCTCAAACTTCTCAAGCACAGCAGCAGAGGACTGACCCCTCTCCTGAGTGAATACCGACGCAAAGTATTCATTCAAGATCTCCCCCATTCCCCCAGGCTCCAAGCATAGTTCCCCTCCTCTGTCCCTGAGAGGACCAATGTTCCCTCTAACCATCCTTTTGTTTCTAATATAAGAGTAAAATGCTTTAGGATTTTCCTTAATCCTACCCGCCAAAGCCATTTCGTGGCCCCTTTTTGCCTTTCTGATGCCCCTTTTTAGTTCCCTCCTACATTCTCTGTATTCTTCTAACGCTATCTCTGTCCTCAAATGCCTCGATCTAGTGTACGCTTCCCTCTTTCTCCTGACCAGGTCCTCAATATCCCTAGTTACCCACGGCTCTCTAATCCTACCTTTCCCATCCTTCCTCTTGACCGGCACATGTCTTTCCTGTAAAGATTGTAGTTTTCCCTTGAGAGACTCCCACATACCCAGCGTCGACCTACCGTTAAATAGCGTACCCCAGTCTGTACCTTTAAGATCCTGCCTAATCCGGCTGTATCTAGCCCTCCCCCAATTTAACACCCTCCCCTTAGGACAGGCTTCATCTTTATCCATTAATATCTTGAACCAGACAGAGTTGTGGTCACTGTTAGCCACATGCTCTCCTACCTCAACGTCAACCACCTGCCCAGGCTCATTCCCCAGAACCAAGTCAAGTATAGCCCCCTCCCTGGTCGGTCTATCCACGTACTGCTCCAGGGATCCTTCCATTACACACTGTACAAATTCCTCCCCGTCAGCACCCTCTGATCTCAGTACATTCCAATCTACCCTGGGGAGATTAAAATCTCCCACTACCACCACCCTATTCTTCCTGCACTTATCTAGAATGTCCCTGCTTATCCCTTCTTCCACAGCCCTCGGGCTGTTGGGCGGTCTGTAGTAAACACCCAGCAGAGTAACATCACCCTTCCTATTCCTCAACTCCACCCATAGCGACTCGATTCCTACATCCTCCGTACCTCCCTCCCTCTGCACTGCTACGATGCAATCCTTAACTAACAAAGCCACTCCCCCACCTCTCAGCGACCCACCCCTATCTCGCCTGAAACACTTATACCCAGGAACATTCAACTGCCAATCCTGCCCTTCCTTTAACCAAGTCTCTGTCACCTTGACTCTTGAACAACCCTAGCGTGCCTGCTTCCACCACCTCACTCGGCAGTGCATTCCACATCCCCACTACCCTTTGTGTGAAAAACTGCCCTCTAACATTAGTCTTATATCTAGCCCCCCTCACCCTAAGCCCGTGACCCCTCGTTCTATCCATTTCTAATAGCGGAAAAAGCTTATCACCATCTACTCTATCTGTCCCCTTCATAATCTTATAAACCTCTATCAAATCCCCCCTCAGCCGACGTCTCTCAAGGGAAAACAGCCCAAGTGCGTTCAATCTTTCCTCGTAAGACAGCCCTTCCATACCAGGCAACATCCTGGTAAATCTCCTCTGCACTCTCTCCAGGATCTCTACATCCTTCCGGTAGTACGGCGACCAGAACTGGACGCAGTACTCCAGGTGAGGCCTAACCAACGTTCTATACAACTGCAACATCAGACTCCTACTCTTATATTCTATACCCCTTCCTATGAAGGCTAACATGCCATACGCTTTCCTCATCACATTCTGCACCTGCACCGACACCTTCAGGGACTTGTGTACCTGCACCCCCAGGTCTCTCTGCGTATCTATACTCCGGATAGTTCTACCTTTTATCATATAACTCCCTTCCACATTATTCCGGCCAAAGTGCATCACCTCGCATTTCTCCGGATTAAATTCCATTTGCCATCTATCTGCCCAATCTACCAGCCTATCTATGTCCTGTTGCATTGCCAGGCACTGCTCCTCAGTACCCGCCAATCCAACCAACTTAGTGTCATCAGCAAATTTGCTGATCACACCACCTACCCCCTCTTCCAAGTCATTAATGTATACTACAAATAGTAGAGGTCCTAGTACCGAGCCCTGCGGCACCCCACTGGTGACAGACCTCCAATTGGAAAAGGAGCCCTCCACTACTACCCGCTGTCTTCTCCTCCCAAGCCAGTTCTTCACCCATCTACATACCTGGCCTTGTATCCCATGAGCCTTCACCTTTTCTATCAGCCTACCGTGAGGGACCTTGTCAAACGCCTTACTGAAATCCATATAGACAACATCAACGGCTTGTCCTTCGTCAACCGTTTTTGTCACCTCTTCAAAAAATTCCAACAGATTCGTAAGGCACGACCTCCCTGTAACGAAGCCATGCTGCGTATCCCTGATCAGATTGCAGCGCTCCAGATGCTCATACATCCTATCCTTGAGGATCCTCTCCATTATCTTGCCTATAACTGAAGTCAAGCTCACTGGCCTATAGTTCCCTGGGTTATCCCTCTGACCCTTCTTAAACAACGGTACAACATTTGCAATCCGCCAATCCTCTGGGACCTCACCTGTGTCCAAAGAAGAGACAAAGATTTGCGTCAGAGGCCCAGCAATTTCATCCCTCACCTCCCTTAGCAGCCTAGGATAGATGCCATCAGGCCCCGGAGATTTGTCTGTCTTTATAGTGTCTAAAAGTCCCAACACCTCTTCCCTCGTGATGACTATTTCCCTCAACGGATCCTCAAACTTCTCAAGCACAGCAGCAGAGGACTGACCCCTCTCCTGAGTGAATACCGACGCAAAGTATTCATTCAAGATCTCCCCCATTCCCCCAGGCTCCAAGCATAGTTCCCCTCCTCTGTCCCTGAGAGGACCAATGTTCCCTCTAACCATCCTTTTGTTTCTAATATAAGAGTAAAATGCTTTAGGATTTTCCTTAATCCTACCCGCCAAAGCCATTTCGTGGCCCCTTTTTGCCTTTCTGATGCCCCTTTTAAGTTCCCTCCTACATTCTCTGTATTCTTCTAACGCTATCTCTGTCCTCAAATGCCTCGATCTAGTGTACGCTTCCCTCTTTCTCCTGACCAGGTCCTCAATATCCCTAGTTACCCACGGCTCTCTAATCCTACCTTTCCCATCCTTCCTCTTGACCGGTACATGTCTTTCCTGTAAAGATTGTAGTTTTCCCTTGAGAGACTCCCACATACCCAGCGTCGACCTACCGTTAAATAGCGTACCCCAGTCTGTATCTTTAAGATCCTGCCTAATCCGGCTGTATCTAGCCCTCCCCCAATTTAACACCCTCCCCTTAGGACAGGCTTCATCTTTATCCATTAATATCTTGAACCAGACAGAGTTGTGGTCACTGTTAGCCACATGCTCTCCTACCTCAACGTCAACCACCTGCCCAGGCTCATTCCCCAGAACCAAGTCAAGTATAGCCCCCTCCCTGGTCGGTCTATCCACGTACTGCTCCAGGGATCCTTCCATTACACACTGTACAAATTCCTCCCCGTCAGCACCCTCTGATCTCAGTACATTCCAATCTACCCTGGGGAGATTAAAATCTCCCACTACCACCACCCTATTCTTCCTGCACTTATCTAGAATGTCCCTGCTTATCCCTTCTTCCACAGCCCTCGGGCTGTTGGGCGGTCTGTAGTAAACACCCAGCAGAGTAACATCACCCTTCCTATTCCTCAACTCCACCCATAGCGACTCGATTCCTACATCCTCCGTACCTCCCTCCCTCTGCACTGCTACGATGCAATCCTTAACTAACAAAGCCACTCCCCCACCTCTCAGCGACCCACCCCTATCTCGCCTGAAACACTTATACCCAGGAACATTCAACTGCCAATCCTGCCCTTCCTTTAACCAAGTCTCTGTCACCGCCACCACTTCCAACTTCCTTTCAAACATTAATGCCTTCAGTTCATCTGTTTTGCCAGTCACACTCCTAGCATTGAAACACATGCACCGAAGACCCTCCGAAACAACCCGATCCTTCTTCCTACCCTCCGGGCCTACCCTATCCCCAATCCCAGTTCCGTCTACCTCCCCACCCCCCCTCCATATTAGTTTAAACCCTGCCAATACACACCAGCTAACCTTCCAGCTAAGATATGTATGCCCTTCCCAGTTAACTGTACCCCATCCCTCCTGTATATTAGCCGTTCTTTCATAAAGACTTCCCAGTGGTCTATGAATATAAATCCCTCTGCCCTACACCAATCTTTCAACCAAGCATTTAATTGGATTAGTTCATTATTTCTAGCCCTGCTAGCCCCAGGCACCGGCAGCAGCCCAGAGAACGCCACCCTGGAGGCCCTACATTTCAGCCTGGCCCCCAACTCCCTGACTGAAAGAGACATCACTGGTCATCCCCTAATGATCCCTCACCTGGAAAGTTTTGCTTTTATCCGTTACTGCAGCCTAAGCGCATCCTGTGCTTTTCAGAGACCCTTACTATTCAGAGAGAGGCCGTTCAGCCCTTCAGCCCTCTGCCAGACCTTTGAAAAATAATTATTCCTCTTGTCCCAGCCCCAGCTCTTTCTCCCTGAGCCCTACAATCTTTTTCTGCAGCCAAATAGCTTTTTAAAGTTACCGTAGAAACTGCTTCCACCACCGTGGCTGTGTGAATAAACAATCCACATCTCCTCCTCTGGTTCCTTTCCCGATTCTCTTCAATCCGTGTCCCTCTGGTTACCCAGCCTCCTGCCACTGGAAACACTTTCTCCGGATTTAATCTGTGTGTGTGTGCTGGTGTGAGGGACATGTTCTGTCAATGATGTCTCATTCCCTTTCATACCCTGTCTTTGTTTTTGCAGTTCATCCTGATGTACGTATTTATTGAGATGTATAACACTCCCCTGCACTATGGCCTCTATGAGTTCCCGCTGTGGGGGAAGGCACTGGGAGTGTGTCTCGGGGTGCTCTGTTGTATCCAGATCCCATTCTGGGCTGTCGTCGCTGTAATGAAGGAGTCGGGGACATGGCGAGATGTAAGTGCCTCTTCTCATGCCTGCATGTGACTTTACGTAGTTTCATTGAGAGTAATCAGCCCCTAGCTCTGTCAGCAAGGTGTTAATGGAGTGCTTTACCACTTCGGAATGTCTCGTATATAATCCATTATTACAAGAGGCAGTGACTTGTCATGTTAAGAAAATGCCACATAATCTTTAAAAAAAGTTTAAAAGTTTATTTATTAATCAGAAGTAAGGCTTACATTAATACTGCAATGAAGTTACTGTGAAATTCCCCAAGTTGCCACACTCTGCAGCACTCCCTCAGCACTGACCCTTTGACAGTGCAGCATCCCTCAGCACTGACCCTCTGACAGTGCAGCACTCCCTCAGTGCTGACTCTCTGACAGTGCGGCACTCCCTCAGCACTGACCCTCTGACAGTGCAGCACTCCCTCAGCACTGACCTTCTTACAGTGCAGCACTCCCTCAGTACTGACCCTCTGACAGTGCGGCACTCCCTCAGTGCTGACCCTCTGACAGTGCAGCACTCCCTCAGTACTGACCCTCTAACAGTGCGGCAATCCCTCAGCACTGACCCTTTGACAGTGCGACACTCCCTCAGTACTGACCCTCTGACAGTGCGGCACTCCCTCAGCACTGACCCTCTGACAGTGCAGCACTCCCTCTGCACTGACCCTCTGACAGTGCGGCACTCCCTCAGCACTGATCCTCTGACAGTGCGGCACTCCCTCAGTACTGACCCTCTGACAGTGCGGCACTCCCTCAGTACTGACCCTCTGACAGTGCGGCACTCCCTCAGCACTGACCCTCTGACAGTGCAGCACTCCCTCAGCACTGACCCTCTGACAGTGCAGCACTCCCTCAGCACTGACCCTCTGACAGTGCAGCACTCCCTCAGTACTGACCCTCTGACAGTGCGGCGCTCCCTCAGTACTGACCCTCTGACAGTGCAGCACTCCCTCAGTACTGACCCTCTGACAGTGCAGCACTCCCTCAGTACTGACCCTCTGACAGTGCGGCACTCCCTCAGCACTGACCCTCTGACAGTGCAGCACTCCCTGAGTACTGACTCTCTGACAGTGCGGCACTCCCTCAGTACTGACCCTCTGACAGTGCGGCACTCCCTCAGTACTGACCCTCTGACAGTGCAGCACTCCCTCAGTACTGACCCTCTGACAGTGCGGCACTCCCTCAGCACTGACCCTCTGACAGTGCAGCACTCCCTCAGCACTGACCTTCTGACAGTGCGGCACTCCCTCAGTACTGACCCTCTGACAGTGCGGCACTCCCTCAGCACTGACCCTCTGACAGTGCGGCACTCCCTCAGCACTGACCCTCTGACAGTGCGGCACTCCCTCAGCACTGACCCTCTGACAGTGCGGCACTCCCTCAGCACTGACCCTCTGACAGTGCGGCACTCCCTCAGCACTGACCCTCTGACAGTGCGGCACTCCCTCAGCACTGACCCTCTGACAGTGCGGCACTCCCTCAGCACTGACCCTCTGACAGTGCGGCACTCCCTCAGCACTGACCCTCTGACAGTGTAATACTACCCATCAATCCAGAATCCCGGTGTCTCTCTAGGAACTTAAGTAAACAATGGCCCTAATTTTACCAGCACCCCCGCCTCAAAACTAGGGTGAGCAAGGCGCTCAGAGTGGCAATTCTCCGTTAGTCTCGGGCAGGCATTGCCAGTAAAATTCTAACCAAAGTCATTCACCTGAGTATCAGAGAGATAACAATAACAGGCTGTTCTGGACCAGGCCTCTGTTACATCTCTCACTACACATCCCTCCTCCCCAGATTTCACCTCCAAATCTTTCCAATGGGTCAGTTCCTGATGGAGACCAATCTCACATCCATCCCAACATCATCTCCCACTGGATAGTGACCTGGGACTGTCTACGGTTTCCTGCAGTGATCAACTTCCCCCTACCCACTGTGACCAGAGAAGGTCCTTCATTCACAGTGCCCGAGGCTGGACTTGTCCCCTAAGGATGAACGGTCAGGCTCTTTCCGCCTGACCCTCCCAGCTCTGGATCTCTGTAACCTGCTGAAACACAGCCACCCGCCATCACCATCAGCTCAAAGGTTAACCTGTTTGAGGTGACCTCCCATTTTAACAGAAACACTAACACATTCACAACACACTTAAGGACAGTGAAGTTGAAACAGGGGTAGACCACTCAGCCCCTCGAGCCTGCTCTGCTGTTCAACATCGTCATAGCTGATAAATTGCCTGAACCTCAGTTTTATGTCCCCACCCCACATCTCTGAGAGATCAGAAATCTGCCGTGCTGTGGTTTGAGGACAGCACAGTAAGAAGTCTCACAGCATCAGGTTAAAGCCCAACAGGTTTATTTTGGAATCACGAGCTTTCGGAGCACTGCTCCTTCGTCAGGTGAGTGGAGGTAGGTTCGCAAACAGGGCCTATCTCGGCAAAGACACAATTGCAAGATAATTACACAGGATAGCAGAGAGAAGGAACTGGTGTGTAACGTTCTGTGCTGGTGGTGGATGATGGTACTGGATCCAGCTGACAGTTTTATGTATTCCTGTTCATCTCCAGCGGTTTCAGAAAGCCATCCGACCTCTGAACTCTTGGAAGGTCACGGGGGGTGATCGGACGTTCACCAACCAGACGGTCGATGTGCCATTCTCGGTGACACTGACTAACCACGAAATCAGCGAGATGCCAGCCTGAGAGGCCAAACTGGGCCAGTGAGAGTGACAGGCGCCACGCTGGGGAAGGGGGGAGATGGCAGCTGGGGTTCCTGCACAGAGCGACCCTGAAAGACGGAGACAGACTATACACCAGCAAGAGATTCTCCATCCCTCCCTCCCTCCCTTCCCCACGGCCGCATCTCTGTACAGAGACTGCACAAAACACCACAGCGATGGTGCTGCCACTGAGTGGCTTTACCGGGACTGAGAACTAACCCCCCTCCATCCTTCCCTCCCTCACTCTCTCCCACACCCCTCCACCCCTCCCTCACCCACTCCCCCTCCCTCCCTCACTCCCTCCCTCATCCCCTCCCTCATTCCCTTCCTCACTCCCTCATCCCCTCCTTCCCTCACTCCCTCCCCTCACTTCCTCACCCCCTCCCTCACTCACTCCCTCATTTCCTCCCCTCACTCCCTCTCTCATTCCCTTCCTCCCTCCCTCCTTCACCCCATCCCTCATTCACTCCCTCCCCTCACTCCCTCCTTCACTCATTCCCTCACTCCCTCCCCTCACTGCCTCACCCCCCCCCTGCCTCACTCCCTCCATCACTCTCCTACCTCACTCCTCACTCCCAACTCCCGGGTTCCTGGAGATCCTTGTATCTTGAAGGCAATGCTCTGTCATCGACCCCTTCGCTCTCTCGGGGGGGACTAAAGGAATGTCTGCGAACCTGGTGGGCTCAGAAGGAAATCTTGCCATCACCATGCCAATAGCCGACACCCAACCCTCTCTCATCGTACTGGACTTCACTGAAACAAATGTTCCTTTGCTCTGCACGCAGTCTATCAGCTCCTCTTACAGCTTCCTCTGGGTGCTTTACCGGGTCTACATGGTGCCAGTGACCCCTCTCCTGAAGACACTGACTACTGTAACATTGAAAAAACACAGCTGTACAAAAAAAAAACATTTGTACACAGCAAGATCCCACAAACAACAAAATAAATGACCAGACAATCATGATTTTGTTCCGATGTGGGCGCAGTATGAAGTCTCACAACACCAGGTTAAAGTCCAACAGGTTTATTTGGCATCACAAGTTTTTGGAGCACTGCTCCTTCATCAGGTTGTACTGATGCTGAGTGAGGAATGGGTCCAGCACCGCCATGGGAACACGGCTACTTTCCTTTCAGCAGTTGTCATGGGATCATGTACAGGCACCAGAGAGGAAATACAGAGTTCATTTCTCATCCAAATGTAGGCACTTCCAACACTGCAGCACTCCCTCAGCACTGACCCTCTGACAGTGCGGCACTCCCTCAGCACTGACCCTCTGACAGTGCGGCACTCCCTCAGCACTGACCCTCTGACAGTGCGGCACTCCCTCAGCACTGACCCTCTGACGGTGCGGCACTCCCTCAGCACTGACCCTCTGACAGTGCGGCACTCCCTCAGCACTGACCCTCTGACAGTGCGGCACTCCCTCAGCACTGACCCTCTGACAATGCGGCACTCCCTCAGCACTGACTCTCTGACAGTGCGGCACTCCCTCAGCAATGACCCTCTGACAGTGCGGCACTCCCTCAGTACTGACCCTCTGACAGTGCGGCACTCCCTCAGTACTGACCCTCTGACAGTGCGGCACTCCCTCAGCACTGACCCTCTGACAGTGCGGCACTTCCTCAGTACTGACCCTCTGACAGTGCGGCACTCCCTCAGTACTGACCCTCTGACAGTGCGGCACTCCCTCAGTACTGACCCTCTGACAGTGCGGCACTCCCTCAGCACTGACCCTCTGACAGTGCGGCACTCCCTCTGCACTGACCCTCTGACAGTGCGGCACTCCCTCAGCACTGACCCTCTGACAGTGCGGCACTCCCTCAGCACTGACCCTCTGACAGTGCGGCACTCCCTCAGCACTGACCCTCTGACAGTGCGGCACTCCCTCAGCACTGACCCTCTGACAGTGCGGCACTCCCTCAACACTGACCCTCTGACAGTGCGGCACTCCCTCAGCACTGACCCTCTGACAGTGCGGCACTCCCTCGGCACTGACCCTCTGACAGTGCGGCACTCCCTCAGTACTGATCCTCTGACTGTGCGGCACTCCCTCAGTACTGATCCTCTGTCAGTGCGGCACTCCCTCAGCACTGACCCTCTGACAGTGCGGAACTCCCTCAGCACTGACCCTCTGACAGTGCGGCACTCCCTCAGCACTGACCCTCTGACAGTGCGGCACTCGCTCAGCACTGACCCTCTGACAGTGCGGCACTCCCTCAGCACTGACCCTCTGACAGTGCGGCACTCCCTCAGCACTGACCCTCTGACAGTGCGGCACTCCCTCAGCACTGACCCTCTGACAGTGCGGCACTCCCTCAGTACTGACCCTCTGACAGTGCGGCACTCCCTCAGTACTGACCCTCTGACAGTGCGGCACTCCCTCAGTACTGACCCTCTGACAGTGCGGCACTCCCTCAGTACTGACCCTCTGACAGTGCGGCACTCCCTCAGCACTGACCCTCTGACAGTTCTATTCTCAGCGGAGCTGCCTAATTATTCCTGATGGATGATTATCAGTGCTCTGGCAGCAGCCAGCCCTGCAGATCCTCACCAGGACCCCAACTCCCATGGACATTTCCGGAGTAGCTGGCACAGGTTACTGAGGGACCTTTCTCAAGACCATCTCGACATTGTCTTCTTCCATTGCATTGATGTGAAATCCTGGCGTTTTGTGTTGGTTTTCCAGGATTATGGCTCTTCACCTGTTAGCTCTGACTTACAAACTGGGAATTCAGCCGGCCAGTAGCCAATCAGGATTGATCCCTTGCGTCATTCTCCCTACAGTGGGGCACATTCGCTCTGTGCACAGATGTGGTTAGTCACAGAGCTCCTCATGTAGAGTTCGGCCAGCCTGGGATCCCTCATTCTGCCCCTCTCCTTCCTCTCTCAGGCAAGCAAATTCCCATCAGGAAGCCTACGGGTTCCAGTGATGGTGCTGGAGACATCATAATTAGCCAATGGACAAAAAGGAAACTGATCAAATCAGCAGAGGTGTTCAATCTTTTAAGTTTGTTTATTATTGTCACGAGTAGGCTAACATTAACACTGCAATGAAGTTAGTGTGATAATCCCCGAGTCGCCACACTCCGGCGCCTGTTCGGCTACACTGAGGAAGAATTTAGCACGGCCAATCCACCTAACCAGCACATCTTTCGGACTGTCGGAGGGAACCAGAGCACCCGGAGGAAACCCACGCAGACACAGGGAGAACGTGCAGACTCCACACAGACAGTGACCCAAGCCGGGAATCGAACCCGGCTCCCTGGCGCTGTGAGGCTGCAGTGCTAACCCACTGTGACACCGTGCTGCCCCCAGGTGTTGAAAAGCCAGTTCAGGAATGGATGCAAGATCTTCTCTGACAGTTTACCAATGCGTAAGTTTGAAAGGATATTCAGAAGTCGCAGGGTTAATCTGCATCGTTTAATTTCACCGGTAAAGCACTTATTGCAGTTCACAGCTGACGATGTTAGTTTACTTTGAATATGTTGAGTATCTGCACACACGCAGATTGAGAGGGTCGAACCTGCCTGCAGCTGTATAGGGCATTGGTGAGGCCGCAGCTGGAGTACTGTGTGCAGTTTTGGGCGCTGCACTTGCGCAAGGATATTTTGGCCTTGGAGGGAGTGCAGAGGAGGTTTACTAGGCTGATACCGGAGTTGAGGGGGTTGAGCTCTGAGGAGAGGCTGAATAAACTAGGCTTGTACTCGTTAGAGTTTAGAAGAATGAGGGGAGATCTCATTGAGACGTATAAGATGATGAATGGGATGGATAGGGTAGAGGTGGAGAGACTCTTCCCGCTCAGAAAGGACAATAGGACTAGGGGGCACAGCCTCAAGATAAAGGGGAGGCGGTTTAGAACAGAGTTGAGGAGGAACTTCTTCACTCAAAGGGTGGTGAATCTCTGGAATTCTCTGCCCGTTGAGGTGGTGGAGGCTGCCTCGCTAAATATTTTTAAGAAGCGGGTTGATGGGTTCTTGATAAGAGAGGGGATTAAGGGTTATGGGGAGAGGGCGGGAAGGTGGAACTGAGCCACGACAGATCAGCCATGATCTTATTGAATGGCGGGGCAGGCTCGAAGGGCTAGATGGCCTACTCCTGCTCCTATTTCTTATGTTCTTATGTTCTTATACTCTCCCTGGTGAGAAATATACTGAGCATCAGCCAGCAGTGAGAAACCCTGTCACACTGACAAGTTTACACTGTTAATTTGCTCATGGGATGTGAGTGTCACTGACTAGGCCAGCATTTATTCCATTTCAGGTGGTGCTGGTGAGCTGCCTTCTTGAACCACTGCAGTCCTTGTGGTGTAGGTACACCCACTGTGCTGTTAGGAAGATTGTCCTATGGTGACCTTGTCATTACCACGAAGAATGATGCGTTACATACACAAACCCTGAATTAATGTCTCCATTATGTCACCTGATGGAAAAGGTGGATTTTATTGTCCCCAGGGCTTTAGGAAACCAGATGTGAGGATGGAGGGATGTGGGGATCCCTCCATCCTCACATTCCTCCATCCCCACATTCCTCCATCCTCACATTCCTCCGTCCCCACATTCCTCCATCCTCACATTCCTCCATCCCCACATTCCTCCATCCCCACATTCCTCCATCCTCACATTCCTCCATCCCCACATTCCTCCATCCCCACATTCCTCCATCCCCACATTCCTCCATCCCCACATTCCTCCATCCTCACATTCCTCCATCCCCACATTCCTCCATCCTCACATTCCTCCATCCCCACATTCCTCCATCCCCACATTCCTCCATCCCCACATTCCTCCATCCTCACATTCCTCCATCCCCACATTCCTCCATTCCCAATGCCAGAGTAAACTTGATCGATTCTTTACAACTCAGTTCGATAATCCCCGACAGCCAGTCTAACACCCAGTGGTCAGCGTTCCTGTGGCTGAGAATGGACCTACTCCAAGGAACTGTAGGAGATTTGATCACCTTGTCCTGAGGAGTTAATTCCTGGAGGCTCCTGGCTGTCCTAAAGGCTTAACCAGACAGGAGGGGTGTGAAGGTGATATCCCCCTGCTTGCACCTTGAAAATATTGAGGAGATGGGGGCAGGGGTTTGTTACGAGTTTAAATAGGATGTGGTGTCGGACCCCACGCTCTCCAGAACCTGTTCCTACACACCACAGGAATTGACCTTCTCTTTGGCCCTTTGGGTGTGGTCTCAGTACATCTCACTATCAGCAGCCTGTACAAACAGCTGGATCTCTGCACACACAGCTGGCTAATAGACTTTCTGTAATCCAGCCTCTTCCAACTGCACACGAAACCGGTGAGCTCAACACACTAAAACAGATTGTATTTATACACTATCGAGGATTGCAAGGTGATGTATCAGTCACATTGTGAAGCAAAGTTTGACACTCAGTTACATTAGGAGATATTAGGGCAGATGGCTAAAGTTTTGCTTTTGTGTCACAAGTAAGGTTTATATTAACACTGCAATGAAGTTACTATGTAAATCCCCTAGTCGCCACACTCCAGTGCCTGTTCAGGTACACTGAGGGAGAATCTAGCACGGCCAATGCACCTTTCAGGTTGTGGGAGGAAACCAGAGCACCCAGACGAAACCCACACAGACACGGGGAGAACATACAAACTCTGCACAGACAGTGACCCAAGCCAGGAATTGAACCTGGGTCCCTGGCGCTGTAAGGCAGCAGTGCTAATCACTGTGCCACCATGCTGCCATAGTCTTAAAGGTAATTTTCTACAGAATGTCTTAAAGAAAAGTGAGGTACTGAGGCTGAGAGGTTTAGAGAGGGAATTCATGAGCTTGGGGCTCAGGCTGCTAAAGGGATGACCGCCAATTGAACAATTAAAATTCGGGGTGCTTGACAAACCAAAACCAAATGAGTGCCGAGGTCACGGAGATTGTGGGGGCTGGAGGAGGTTACAGAGTGAGGGAGGAGTGTGGGGACTGGAGGAGGTTACAGAGTGAGGGAGGAGTGTGGGGACTGGAGGAGGTTACAGAGTGAGGGAGGAGTGTGGGGGCTGGAGGAGGTTACAGAGTGAGGGAGGAGTGTGGGGGCTGGAGGAGGTTACAGAGCGAGGGAGGAGTGTGGGGGCTGGAGGAGGTTACAGAGTGAGGGAGGAGTGTGGGGGCTGGAGGAGGTTACAGAGTGAGGAAGGAGTGTGGGGGCTGGAGGAGGTTACAGAGCGAGGGAGGAGTGTGGGGGCTGGAGGAGGTTACAGAGTGAGGGAGGAGTGTGGGGGCTGGAGGAGGTTACAGAGTGAGGGAGGAGTGTGGGGGCTGGAGGAGGTTACAGAGTGAGGGAGGAGTGTGGGGGCTGGAGGAGGTTACAGAGTGAGGGAGGAGTGTGGGGGCTGGAGGAGGTTACAGAGTGAGGGAGGAGTGTGGGGGCTGGAGGAGGTTACAGAGTGAGGGAGGAGTGTGGGGGCTGGAGGAGGTTACAGAGCGAGGGAGGAGTGTGGGGGCTGGAGGAGGTTACAGAGCGAGGGAGGAGTGAGGGGGCTGGAGGAGATTACAGAGTGAGGGAGGAATGTGGGGGCTGGAGGAGATTACAGAGCGAGGGAGGAGTGTGGGGACTGGAGGAGGTTACAGAGCGAGGGAGGAGTGTGGGGGCTGGAGGAGGTTACAGAGCGAGGGAGGAGTGTGGGGGCTGGAGGAGGTTACAGAGCGAGGGAGGAGTGTGGGGGCTGGAGGAGGTTACAGAGCGAGGGAGGAGTGTGGGGGCTGGAGGAGGTTACAGAGCGAGGGAGGAGTGTGGGAGCTGGAGGAGGTTACAGAGCGAGGGAGGAGTGTGGGGACTGGAGGAGGTTACAGAGCGAGGGAGGAGTGTGGGGGCTGGAGGAGATTACAGAGCGAGGGAGGAGTGTGGGGGCTGGAGGAGGTTACAGAGCGAGGGAGGAGTGTGGGGGCTGGAGGAGGTTACAGAGCGAGGGAGGAGTGTGGGGGCTGGAGGAGGTTACAGAGCGAGGGAGGAGTGTGGGGGCTGGAGGAGGTTACAGAGCGAGGGAGGAGTGTGGGGGCTGGAGGAGTTTACAGAGCGAGGGAGGAGTGTGGGGGCTGGAGGAGGTTACAGAGTGAGGGAGGAGTGTGGGGGCTGGAGGAGGTTACAGAGCGAGGGAGGAGTGTGAGGACTGGAGGAGGTTACAGAGTGAGGGAGGAGTGAGGGGGCTGGAGGAGGTTACAGAGCGAGGGAGGAGTGTGGGGACTGAAGGAGGCTACAGAGTGAGGAAGGAGTGAGGGGGCTGGAGGAGGTTACAGAGTGAGGGAGAAGTGTGGGGGCCGGAGGAGGTTACAGAGTGAGGAAGGAGTGAGGGGGCTGGAGGAGGTTACAGAGTGAGGGAGGAGTGTGGGGGCCGGAGGAGGTTACAGAGTGAGGGAGGAGTGTGGGGGCTGGAGGAGGTTACAGAGTGAGGAAGGAGTGAGGGGGCTGGAGGAGGTTACAGAGTGAGGGAGGAGTGAGGGGGCTGGAGGAGGTTACAGAGTGAGGGAAGAGTGTGGGGGCTGGAGGAGGTTACAGAGTGAGGAAGGAGTGTGGGGGCTGGAGGAGGTTACAGAGTGAGGAAGGAGTGTGGGGGCTGGAGGAGGTTACAGAGTGAGGGAGGAGTGAGGGGGCTGGAGGAGGTTACAGAGGAGGAGTGTGGGGGCTGGAGGAGGTTACAGAGGAGGAGTGTGGGGGCTGGAGGAGGTTACAGAGGAGGAGTGTGGGGGCTGGAGGAGGTTACAGAGGAGGAGTGTGGGGGCTGGAGGAGGTTACAGAGTGAGGAAGGAGTGTGGGGGCTGGAGGAGGTTACAGAGCGAGGGAGGAGTGTGGGGGCTGGAGGAGGTTACAGAGCGAGGGAGGAGTGTGGGGGCTGGAGGAGGTTACAGAGGAGGAGTGTGGGGGCTGGAGGAGGTTACAGAGCGAGGGAGGAGTGTGAGGGCTGGAGGGATTTGAAAACAAGGATGAGAATTTTAAAATCCAGGTGTTACTTGGTTTTCAGTCTTTCCAATATTTAATTTTAGGAAGTTTCTCTTTGTCCAGTACTGGGTGTCAGATATGCAGCCTAATAATTCAGCAACAGACGAGCAGTCAAGAGAGCTGGTTTGAGATAGAACTGAGTGTGTTTTTTGGATGTTACTGAGGAACAAGAGGAACCAAGGATCAATCCGTGGGGGACCCCAGAAGCAACAGTGCAGAGTCTGGAAGAGAAATGATGAAGCAGGGAATAGGCAGTCTCAGTCATGGTGTGAGGAGAATCCATAGTGAGTGATCTCTAAAACTGTCAACAAGGCCCCCTCCTCCCTGGAAGATATTCCCCTCACCACCCAGCAGCCTGCAACATCCACCCAGCACCTTCCAGCACCCACCCAGCAACCTCCAGCACTCTACAGCACCCTACAGCACTCACCCAGCACCCACCTAGCACCCTACAGAACACATCCAGAACCCACCCAGCAGACTCCAGCACTCTACAGCACCCTCCCAGCACCCTACAGCACCCACCCACACCCTACAGCACCCACCTAGCACCCTCCACACCCTTCAGCATCCTCCAGCACCCACCCAGCACCCTACAGCACACACCCAGCACCCACCGAGCACCCTCCAGCACCCACCCAGCATCCTTCAGCACCCTACAAGCTGAGCTGTGTTTGGGATGAAAATCAAGTCATTGCTTGGGGCAGGAACCTTCTTACTGTGCAAGGACATAGTTTGTTACGATGTGAGCATTAAATAGGATTGTATTATACTGGCATATGGGTGTCCACTGGCTAGATCCAGCATCTATTGCCCATCCCCAACTGCCCTTTGAGAAGGTAGTGTTGAGTTGCCTTCTTGAAATGCTTCAATCCATGTGGTATAGGTACACCCATAGTGCTGTTAGGGAGGATGTTCCAGGATTTTGACCCAGTGACTGAAGGAATGGAGATATATTTCCAAGTTAGAATGGTGAGTGGCTTGGAGGGGAACCTCCCAGTGATGGTGTTCCCATGTGGCTGCTGCTATTGTCCATCTAAATAGTGGTCATGGGTTTGGAAGGTGCCTCAGGAACCTTGGTGAGTTGCTGCAATACATCTTGTAGATGGTATATATCACTGCCACTATGTATCAGTGGTGGAGAGAGTGAATTAAGTAGGGTTAAAGTAGGGTTAAAGGGCAGCACGGTGGCACAGTGGTTAGCATTGCTGCCTCACAGCGTCAGGGATCCGGGTTCAATTCCCAGCTTGGGTCACTGTCTGTGTGGAGTTTGCACATTCTCCCCATGTCTGTGTGGGTTTCCTTTGGGTGCTCTGGTTTCCTCCCACAGTCCAAAGATGTGCAGATTAGGTTGATTTGCCGTGCTATGTTGCCCCTTAATATCAGGGTAGGGTAAATGCATGGGGTTATGGGGATCGGGTCTGGGTGGGTTGGTGCAGACTCGATGGGCCAAATGGCCTCCTTCTGCATTGTTGGATTGTATGATTCTACATTGAGAGAAGAACAAAGAACAAAGAACAACCCAGCACGGGAAACAGGCCCTTCGGCCCAACGAGCCCGCGCCGATTGTGGGATTTATGGCTGGGTGGAGTTGGGTTGTATCAGAAGAAGGTGATTTTGGCTGGGTTTGTTCTTCCAGTTCTAACAATAGAATTGAGGCATTTGCAAATTGGGCAGGAAAGATATATAGAATGTATAGGGCTATAGAACCTCCTGCTGATGCTGTCCTTTGTGTACGTTGGTGTAAATAATACACATTGCCACCTGTAGCCCGTGTCTTGGCCTCTTGTGATCAAAGCTCAAATATCCACCAACATTGGTTTCATATTTACGGGACTTTTTCCATCAGGATCTCCAGGATACTCGGAGCAGTTCATAAACTTTCCCCTGGGAACCCGAGTCACCATCCTCACAGGACAAGCTAGTGAGAACAACAGCTGCAGATTTAATAAATACATTTATATAAGGAAGACTGAGTCCCATGAGGGCAGGCTCTGAGTCAGAGCGTTTGGAATTGCTTGTGTTTTTTAGCAATGTTTCTTGTTAATCAGCTGATTGCCATTGCTGTGTTTTCTCTGGGTAAATGTATTGAAGGTGCACCATGCCTGTTGCATCGCAGTGGCCAAGTGTGCAGGAGGCTATTGTAGCATGAGATAATATGGCGAGGAAGGTTTAAATCACAATGCTGATTTATTAAACAACAAAGCAATGCACATCCACTCCACACTGATACAGTTCCTGTGCCTCTGACTCCCTGGCTTTCAATGAGGGTCTATCCACCACCAACCCATGCTCTATCATAGGTCGAGGTTCACACACTCCATTCCAATAGGTTCCTGGTGGGTCACATGACTTGCAAACGATCACCCATTGAAGCGACTGCACAACTGCAGATAAGAACATAAGAACATAAGAAATAGGAGTAGGAGTCGGCCATCTAGCCCTTCGAGCCTGCCCCGCCATTCAATAAGATCATGGCTGATCTGTCGTGGCTCAGTTCCACATTCCCGCCCTCTCCCCATAACCCTTAATCCCCTCTCTTATCAAAAACCCATCAACCCGCTTCTTAAAAATATTTAGCGAGGCAGCCTCCACCACTTCAACGGGCAGAGAATTCCAGAGATTCACCACCCTTTGAGTGAAGAAGTTCCTCCTCAACTCTGTTCTAAACCTCCTCCCCTTTATCTTGAGGCTGTGCCCCCTAATCCTACTGTCTTTTTTGAGCGGGAAGAGTCTCTCCACCTCTATCCTATCCATCCCATTCATCATCTTATACGTCTCAATGAGATCTCCCCTCATTCTTCTAAACTCTAATGAGTACAAGCCTAGTTTATTCAGCCTCTCCTCATAGCTCAATCCCCTCAACTCTGGTATCAGCCTAGTAAACCTCCTCTGCACTCCCTCCAGGGCCAAAATATCCTTGCACAGGTGCGGCGCCCAAAACTGCACACAGTACTCCAGCTGCGGCCTCACCAATGCCCTATACAGCTGCAGCAAGACCTCCCTACTTTTATATTCAATCCCTCTCGCTATGAAGGCCAGCATCCCATTCGCCTTCCTGACCACCTGCTGCACCTGCAAGCTGGGTTTTTGCGACTCATGCACAAGGACCCCGAGGTCCCTCTGCACCGTCGCCTGCTGCAGTTTTTCGCCACGTAAGTAATAGTCCTTCCTACCATTCCTCCTACCAAAGTGGACCACCTCACACTTGCCAACATTAAATTCCATTTGCCATTTCCTGGCCCATTCGCCCAGCCTATTTAGATCCTTCTGCAGACTCTCCACACCCTCCGCACAATTTGCCTTTCCCCCAATCTTGGTGTCATCAGCAAATTTCGACACCCTGCACTCGGTTCCCTCCTCCAGATCGTCTATATAAATGGTAAATAGATGAGGCCCCAGCACCGACCCCTGGGGCACCCCACTAGTCACCAACCGCCAATCCGAATAGCACCCATTGACCCCCACTCTCTGCCTCCTATTTGACAACCAATCCTCTATCCATGCTAACACCCTACCCCCAACTCCATGCCCCCTGACCTTCTGCAATAACCTCTTGTGAGGTACCTTGTCAAACGCCTTCTGAAAATCCAGAAAGACCACATCCACCGGCTCTCCTCTATCCACTGCCCTAGACACATCCTCATAGAACTCCAGTAAATTTGTCAGACACGACTTCCCTTTAATGAAACCGTGTTGCGTCCGCCCTATCAAGCAATTCCCCTCAAGGTGCCTCGCTATTTCCTCCTTAATGACGGATTCTAACATTTTACCTACCACAGACGTTAAACTAACCGGCCTATAATTCCCCGCCTTTTGCCTGGCACCCTTCTTAAACAACGGCGTAACATTAGCCGTTTTCCAATCTTCCGGCACTTCCCCGGAATCCAGCAACGTCTGGAAAATAACCACCAAGGCATCCACTATCACCTCCGCCATTTCTTTCAGAACCCTCGGATGCATTCCATCCGGTCCTGGGGACTTGTCCACAATCAGCCCCTCCAGTCTGTCGAGCACCACCTCTCTAGTAACAGTAATGTCATTAAGACCCTCCATTCCTACCACCTTTCCATCGCTAACACCCAGCAAATTATTCACGTCCTCCTCCGTGAAGACAGAAACAAAAAAGTTATTCAAGACCTTAGCCATATCCCCATCCCCTACCACTAGCTCCCCTTTCTCATCCTCTAAAGGACCAACGTTTACCCTAGCCAGCCTCTTCCTTTTTATATATTTATAAAAACTCTTGCTATCCTTTTTTATATTAAGTGCTAGCCCAGCCTCATAGCTTCTCCTACCCTCCTTTATCAACTTCTTTGTCAATCTTTGTTGACATAGATATGACGGCCAAACTCTTTATCAATCTGCAATTATCTCCCTTCAACGTCCGGCAAGGTCCTGGAAGCAAAAATGACAAGGCCATTCCTTGCCACCATACATCTTATGGGAAAAGTACGGCCCCTGTGCCACAAGGCAATGCACCCCACGTCACTGTTATCTGCTTGTCTGGGTCGAAATGGACGAGTAAAGAGATGTTTGTAGGACCTCTTTCACTTGGTCAAAGACTTTTCCCTGAGAATCTTCCCATTGCAGCACTGATTATTCTTCAAAGGTTGGTGTAAGCACTAACAAGTAATTACTATTTCCTCCCCTCATCCATTTGACTCCTGGTAAAGATTGTACACATTTACAATAAGGAGAGGAGAATGAATATCAGAATGAAACAATGTGAGTGAATTGTTGATACGTTTGTCAAAAAATGGCCACAATAGTTGACCTTCCTGAAGAAGGTCTTCAGCTGGTTACATTGCTTGCACAGGTTCCTCTTTTATTGCCTTTACCTTTTCTTCCAGCGGGTAAAAGTCTTTTGCATTGACTCTGAATCCTAAACATGTGACCTCATTAGCCTGAACAAATTAGCCCAATGTACCTCGAATAATACCGCTGTTATTAAGACAGTGTCCAGACACACAGCAAGTCTTGGGATCCCTTGCTGGGGCTTTCCATGATGCACTGAAAGATAGTGCATGCAGATGGAATACCGAAGAGTAACCTCTTATATTGGAATAAGCAGGGTGGCACAGTGGTTGGCACTGCTGTTTCACAGCACCAGGGACCCGGGTTCCCACTGTCTGAAAGATGTGCTGGTTAGGTGCACTGACCCAAACAGGTGTCAGAGTGTGGTGACTTTGTATTAATGGCTGCAAATTTCCTCAAGTCTTCCTCCAACTCAAGCTGCTGGCATACATGATCTCAGTCCAATTTTGTGTATTTGAGACTTCTTGCCAGTTTAGTGCAATGGTTTTTTTATCCTGGGGATAGGATATCTATCTATCTGAATGGCTAAGTTAACGGTCAATTTATAGTAGCCACAAATCCTCACTATTTGTTTTTAACGCTGTGCTATTGGCACAGCCCATTCAGAGAACTGTCTCTGTTTAATTATCCCCAGGCCTTCAAATCCCTCCAACTCCATCTCACCTTTCTGACGGAGGGCATAAGGAACAGGCTGGGCTCTCAATAATGTTAGTGATCCTGGGTTCACGTAAATATTGGTATTAACTCCTCGTATGCAATCTCTCTGAAAGATATCTTGATACTGGCACGAGGGTTTCTGGAAAACCATGTCCTTGATGTTGAGAATATTTCCAGCCAATTTAACTTGATTTGCTTCATCCAGTCTGGTCCCATAAGGCTGGGCCTCTGTCCTTTCAACACCATCGGGTAGCTGGGCAGACTGGTACTGATAAGACACTGGTGTTGATGCTGTGCCCATTATTTTCAGTGCCTCGTCCATATAGGTTGCCAACTTGCCCATTGTACCTCTGTGTCTCAACGGTTGCAAACCTCCCTATATATACTTGTATGTTTGTTCTATTATCCTGGTTTAAACAGCTGTATCATAGTTAATGGAGGCCTGTTAACCATAAGGATGATTTCAATGGGGGGGTGTTTTCTTTAACTTTATAATACAAAAAAAGAACAAAAAACAACCCAGCACGGGAAACAGGCCCTTCGGCCCAACGAGCCCGCGCCGCCGCATCACCCTACACCTATTCTACCCTGCGTATCTACAAATAGAACCCCTGACTTAGCTAGATTCAGGGGAGAATAGTGTCAATTTGGTAAAACCAATCAGCCTAAGAGCACATCTTTGGGGTGTGGGAGGAAACCGGAGCGCCCGGAGGAAACCCACGCAACCACAGGGAGAATGCACAAACTCCCACAGACACAGGCCCAAATCCATGTGTCTGCACAGCCAGCAGTGCTAGTCACTGAGCTGTTGCGGCGCCTGTCTACCGGTCCAGGATCAAGCACACACACCGACATGAAGTTCTAGGCCACTCCTGGAACTTCCAAGAGCAGCCCAGGCACGACCCGCCGTGTGCATGCCCCTCGTTTGACACGAGGTGGACCTCCACCTGCAGAATAAAAAGACAAAAACGTTAATCACAAGCCTGCCTTTCCGGTGTCTCCCGAGGTTCTAACCCTTATTCAATAACCTCGACCATAACCCTCCATCCTCGTTTCACTCATGTGCCTATCTAACTGAGCCTTAAACGAGTCCAACGTTCCCGCCTCCATCACCCTACTCGGTAGCGCGTTCCATACCCCCACAACTCTCTGCGTAAAGAACCTTCCTCTCATATCCAAATTATACCTCTCCCCCCTCACCCTTAAATCATGTCCTCTCCACCAGAGTGTGTGAGAGTGCACACTCAATTCTAAATGGTTCTCATTTGGTTCCATTGTCAACCAGATCCCAAGTTGACCGCAGAAAACATTTAGGCTGGGATACCTACAAATAACTCAGATAACACACTGGATGAGATCTGATTTTTGGACCCCCTTTTCTCTCTCTCCCCCCCCACCCCAGTTGGTTTGAGCACATTGCATGTAAATGAATGCAATTCCAATGCCATGGGTGTAACATTGTTAAAGTTCAATGGCAGCTCGTTCTCTGTCTCCCCCTCACCTGACCACGTTGGGATGCTCGAAGGATTCGAGTTGCCAGAGTACTGCCACCTCCCGAATGGTGGAGAGAGGCATCCCTCCCTCGCTGGTCTGAGCTCGCACTTTCTGCAGAGCCACGAAGCGACTGTCGTTGTCCTTGTCTCTGGCCTTGTGAACCTTACCGTACGCCCCTTCCCCGATCTCGGCCACCGGCTCGTAGCGGTCAGAGAGGCTGGCCTCTTTCCCCTCCATAGTCCCAGGCTCGGATCCCCGCGCTGCCTCTCACACATAGACGGAAACAAGTCTGGATATTGGGGCCAGTCACATCATTGAGAGTTGTGCAGCGGTGTCTGGAAAGCAGGGGTTCCCACTGGAAGACATCAATGAGGCGGCTGTCCCTCGGTCAGTAACAGGGACCACTCTCCGGGTAAGGGGACACACTGAGAGAGTGAGAGACACCTCTCACTTGAACTTATTTCTGATCTGAATCTTCCACAAGCTTATTCACTGGAATCCTCATTTTATTTGGGAACCAGGCACAGTCTGTTTGACTCTATGTCTGGCTGGTATGTGGCTTTTACTATGAAACAAATGAACTCTTTACAATTACATTGCCTTAGGGATGGTCACCCCGTAACAATAACAAACCTCGAACATTTATTCCGCAGGTGGAGGTCCACCTCGTTGTCAAACGAGGGGCATTCACACGGCGGGTCGTGCCTGGGCTGCTCTTGGAGGTTCCGGGAGTGGCCTAGTACTTCGTGTCGGTGTGTGTGCTTGATCCTGGACCGGTAGATGGGCGCCGCAACAGTTCAGGGACTTGCACTGCTCACTGTACAGATACATGGATTTGGGCCTGTGTCTGTGGGAGTTTGTGCATTCTCCCTGTGGTTGCGTGGGTTTCCTCCGGGCGCTCCGGTTTCCTCCCACACCCCAAAGATGTGCTCTTAGGCTGATTGGTTTCACCAAATTGACACTATTCTCCCCTGAATCTGGCTAAGTCAGGGGTTCTATTTGTAGATACGCAGGGTAGAATAGGTGTAGGGTGATGCGGCGGCGCGGGCTCGTTGGGCCGAAGGGCCTGTTTCCCGTGCTGGGTTGTTCTTTGTTCTTTGTTCTATAACCCTGTGGCCAATGACCTGCCTTCCATTATTCAGGTTCTGTATTGCCCTCACTGTGATTTCTGTGCATTGCAGCCATTCCCTGCTGTAATTTATCTCCCTTTGCACGCCTTGTAGTTCAATAGCACTTTACGTAAGAACTCAGAGCAGTTGGAGGCCATTCAACCCCTCCAGCCTGCTCTGCTATTCAATACGATCATCGCTGATCTCATCTCAGCCCCAACTCCACTTTTCTGCCTGTTCACCATCGCCCTCCAACCCCATTTCTAATTAAAAATCTATCCACTTCTTCCTTCAATTTACTCCAATCCTGGCATCCACCGCGCTCTGGGGCAGTGAATTCCACCCTTTGAGAGAAGTAACTTCCCTTCATCTCTGTTTTAAATCTGTCACCCCTTATCCTAAAACTATGACCTCTTGTCCCAGATTGCCCCCTCATGAGGAAACATCCTCTCCATGTCTGCTTTGTCCGTCTCCATTATCATCTTGTACACCTCAATTAGATCTCCTCCCATTCTTAAACTCCAGGGAGTATCGGCCTAAACTGCCCAATCTCTCTTCATAAGACAAACCCCTCATCTCTGGTCTCAATCTAGTGAATCTCGTCTGAACCAAAACTACACCGTACTCCAGGTGTGGTCTCGCTAATGCCTTGTGTAGTGGCAGCAACACTTCCTTACTTTTATATTCTATTCCTTTAGCTATAAGTGCCTCAATTCCATTTGCTTTCCTTATTACCTGCTTATTACCAGTTTTCTCTGACTTGTGTGCAAGGACATCCAGATCCCTCTGCATCAAAGCACTCTGAAGTCTCTCACTGTTCAGACAATAAGTGGCCTTCCCATTTTTCTGACCAAAATGACAACTTAAACTCCATCTGGCCCACTCTCCTAACCTATCTATATCCATTTGTAAATTTCTTATTTCCTCATTGCAACTTCTTGTCTATATCTATATCTGTGTCATTTGCAAATTTTGCTATAGAGCTTTCTATCCCTGTATCCAAGACATTAATACAGATTGTCAGTAGCTGGGGCTCAAGGACCGAGTCCTGTAGCACTCTGTAAGCACACCCATTTACCAAGGCTAATTCACCTAACCTTCACATCTTTAGAGTGTGGGAGGAAACTGGAGCACCGGGAGGAAACCCATGTAGACACGGGGAGAACGTGCAGACTCCGCACAGTGACCTAAACCGGGAATTGAACCCGGGTCCCTGGCGCGGTGAGGTAACAGTGCTAACTATTATGCCACTGTGTCGCCTTAATGGTAGCAGCATGATCTACAGTCTGAGAGATGTCCTTTTAGAGATCTTTATGATGAGAGAATGGTTTGATAGGGTAGAGGCCTTTCCACTTGTGAGTGAAACCAGAACTATAGATATAAGAAAGTCCCAAATAAATCCAATGGGGAATTCTGGAGAAACCTCTTTACCCAGATCCCAGCACTAGGGCTGCAGTGACATTACTAAACACTATCTCCACTTCATCCAACATTAATGTACTCCCACCCACACACTGAGACACACACGGAGACACACACGAAGGGACACATGGAGAGACACACACTGAGACACGGGGAGACACACACTGAGACACGGGGAGACACAGACTGAGACACACACATGGAGATGCATGGAGAGACACACATGGAGACACACACGGAGAAATACACACGGAGATACACATGGAGAGACACACAGAGAGACAGACATGGAGACACACACGTAGACACATGGAGAGGCACACACTGAGACACACGGAGAGACACACACTGAGACACACACTGAGACACACACTGAGACACACACAGAGACACACACTGAGACACACACTGAGACACACACTGAGGCACACTGTGAGACTTGTTGTAAGACAGGTCATGGCTGCCATCGGACTTCCAGGTGTGTCCTAGGCCTCAGGTAAGTAATGTGGGGGGTGGTGCTCGCGAGGTGGGGGAGTCATGGTGAGAGGAGTGTAGCAGGCACAGCAATAAGGGCAAGGGGGTGATCTGAATGGCCACCCTGCTCGATTGAGGGACGCTGTGTCCCAGGAGATGGCAATCTGGCTGGATGGTTTTAGTGACAGTAGCTGGAGGCTGGTAGCTAATTGGTGATGTGTGAGAGAGGGTAACCGTGCTCCTCCCTGCCTGGAATTCTGAGAGAGACCAATGACAATGTTCTCCGACATTACACCTTCACAAGCCCAGTGCCAATGAGATCGAGATTCCACCTGCAGAGTGAGGCACTGAGAGAGACTCTGCAACAACAACAGCACATTGCATTTATTTAGCACCTTTAATGCAGAACAATCCCGGGACACACAACGGTGAGATTGTGCCAGATCACCTGTGATGGAATGCCTCACGCCCTGTTTGTTCAACTCCCTGTCACAACATAGCTGTTGAAAATAATACTGGATAAAAAAACATGTTTATATGTTTCGATCTCTGAAGGGACTCTGTGGCCCCCGGAGACTGGAAAGGTCCATTACTCCTGTCAGCATCAGGATGACACGTCAGCCAGCTCAGTCTAACAGAACCAGTAAACCAAAAATGTCTCCCAGTCTCCAGCAAGACACGGAGGGGAGGAAAATCAGAGAAATGGGGAACAGGGCAAGCACTACGCAGAGAGAGAGAATCTTTATTCTTCAGAGCTCTACTTTTCTCTTTCTCTCCCTTCCCTTTTTGGTAACGAATACTCTCCATCCCTCCCCCACTCCCCGTCTCTCTCTCTCTTTCCCTGCCTCCCTCTCCCACATTTGTCGTCACTTGGTCAATAAGGCCCCTCCTTCTCCACGAGCCTCCAGACCTCAACTCGAATCCTCAGTCAATCAGAAGAAAGAGAGAGCAGAGAAACTCATCACAGGGACAGATGAGAGAGAGAGACAGGAAAAAGGAGAATAAGGGCGACACGGTGGCACAGTGGTTAACACCGATTCCCGGCTTGGGTCACCGTCTGTGTGGAGTTTGCACCTTCTCCCCATGTCTGCGTGGGTTTCCTCCGGGCACTCCGGTTTCCTCCCACAGTCTGAAAGATGTGTGGTTAGGGTGCATTGACCCACACAGCTGCCAGAGTGTGGGCGACTAGGGGATTTTCACATTAACTTCATTGCAGTGTTAATGTAAGCCTACATGTGATAATAATAAATAAAGTGTATTTATTAGTTTATTTATTAGAGAGGGAAAGTGAGAGAGAGAAAAGGATGAAATCCTGACTTTTTACTGTACAATATTTTATCAATGTTCAATGTCTTGAGGGAGGGGGGGGAATGGCCAGGAAAATGGGGTCGAGGCCACATTCAGATCAGCCACAATTTTCATAGAATCTCTACAGTGCAGAAGGAGGCCATTCAGTCCATCAATGGCCTGGCTGCAATCCCACCCAGACCCCCGTAACCTCATGCATTTACCCTGACACTAAGGGGTAACGTAGCGTGGCCAATCCACCTAACCCGCACATCTTTGGAATCTTATTGAATGGCAGAACAGCCTGGATGGGCTGAATGGTCTACTGCTGCTTGTGTTCTCGCAGGTTTTGTGTACAAAAGCGTAAATTGCCCGATGAACAGACCACCCTCTGCTTTTAATAATGAGACAGTCAGTGTCTACTCCAGAGAGAGAGGGAGAGAGAGAGAGGGAGTGAGGAATAAGAGAGAGTGAAAGACTGGGAGTTGATTAATGTTTGCGTGAAACTGCTTCAAGCAGAGTCAGAAAAACAGTTTTGTGTTTTCATTGTGTAACACTCTCTTGCTGATTTTAACGAGTGGCTCATTTCTAGTTACTGAATCCTTCTGGAATTTTCCAGGGCTTGATTAATGTGCTCTGTGGGGAATTGGGCAGGTACAAGCAGCAATGATTACCTGACGGCAGAGTCCCTGGGCGGATAACACGGTAACAGCCTCCCCAGACTCTCAAACCCCGGAACTGGCGGATCAAGTCCCACATACGATGCTGTCTCGGTGACACAGAGAGCGGAGAGGGACAGAGTCCAGGGTCTGAGCCAGCAGGGAACACGGGGAGTGGGCTCCATAACCAACACACCCGCCATGGAGACCCAGCTCCCAGGGTGCTGACCAGGACATTAGCTAAAGGACACTCGGATTGTGTGTGTGTGGCCAGGGAGTGTCCCGGAGTGCTGCCAGCTCTCAGGATTCAGTGAGCAGAGAGGTGACCAGCACAAAAGGTCAACCATGGAGCATCTCACGGTGAGTACGAGCAAAGTGAGGATGGAGTTACACTGGGATCCCAGTGTAGGTCTCACACAATAACTCTCATTAATGTCTGTCTGCAGGAGCTGGGGTGATTTCCTTCCAGCAGAGATGGTTAAGGGGAGATTTAAATCACAATGTTCATGATTCTGTGACAATGTTCTAAGAGAAATAGATAAATACTCAAAAGGAAGAATTGGGGGCAGAACCGTGGTACAGTGGCACTGCTATCTCACAGCGCCAGGGACCCGGGTTCAATTCCCAGCACCACGGTGGCATAGTGGTTAGCACTGCTGCCTCACAGCGCCAGAGACCCAGGTTCGATTCCCTGCTTGGGTCACTGTCTGTGTGGAGTCTGCATGTTCTCCCCATGTCTGCGTGAGTTTCCGCCGGGTGCTCCGGTTTCCTCCCACACTCCAAAGATGTGCGGGTTAGGAGACTTGCTGCTTAATATCAGGGGGACCAGCAAGGGTAAATGCATGGGGTTATGGGGATAGGGCCTGGGTGGGATTGTGGTCAGTGCAGACACAATGGGCCGAATGGCCTCCTTCTGCACTGTAGGATTGTATTAGTTTAAGAGAGAGTGGTACAGGGATATGGGGCAGGACACTTTGAAAGAGCTGGCAGGGATGTGATGGGCTGAATGGCCACCTCCTTCACTATGTGATTGCAGAGGTGTGGGGGGGGAAAGCTGGTCTAAAGTGATAACTGACAGGATTGGGACCCCCTTGTCAACGTTTTCCCTCCACAGGACAGGACAGGGGTCAGGTCTGCTGACCACTGGGGGAGTCAGTTCCGAGTCTGGACAATCTGTGAATGGATAAATTGGGAGTCAGTGTGGAGTGGCTGGAATGTTTGCCCAAGCTCCAAGTGGCAGTGATCTCTGGATTCCGAGACCCTGATTTCCGGCAGTATAACTGTGGTCCCTTCCTGGTTGAAATCTTAATCCCAAAAGACCATAAGACATAGGAGCAAGATTAGACCACTCGGCCCATCGTGTCCACTCTACCATTCAATCATTTTCTTATCCCTGTTCTCCTGCCTTTTCCCTATAACCTCCCTGGGTCTTCCCCATTCCTCCTCCCACCATCCCGGAGACAATGGGAATTCCCGGCTGGATTCAGGAATGATTGCTCCCTGAATCATCTCCAAACGACTCTCATCCCAACCTCTGTCCACAACTTTCCCTTTAAGCAAGCTGAGACTTCCAGCAAATCCCCGGCCAGTAACAAACTCGCTGAGAATCCAGCCGTCCCCTCTCGATTCCACTTTCCCTGCCCCACACACACATGTTCAGAGGGAGTGTGAATCCTATCAATGGGGGGTGCTGGGGCTGGGCCGTGTGTTCGCTCCAGTTACTGGCTGTAATTCCTGAGATATCATTCTCTCAATCACCTCGTGAAATAGAATAAACGTCATGCAAAACAACATTAACCTTCAGCACAGTAAATCATCCCCACAATGTCCCATTGCAGCTTCATCCAGCAAAATATCACATTGAACCACATCAGGAGACATCAGAACAGAGGATCGAAGCCTGATCCAAGAGAGAGGGGGATGGAAGAGAGAGAGAAGAGGACGGTGGAGAGAGAGAGAGAGAAAGAGATAGAGAGGGAGGGGGAGGGAGAAGAGGGAGAGAGAGAGAGAGATAAAGGTACAGAGAGAAAGAGATACAGGGGGATGGAGAGAGAGAGAATCAGACAGAAAGAGATGGGGGGAGGGAGAGAGAAGGGGACAGAGAGAGATAAAGATACAGAGAGAAAGAGATAAAGAGAGAGGGAGAGAGAGAGGAGGACAGTGGAGAGAGAGACACACACAGAGACAGAAATACAAAGAGAAAGGGAGGGGAGAGAGAGAGAGAGAGAATGACAGAGAGAAATAGAGAAAGACAGAGAGATAAAGAGATAGAGAGAGTGGGGAGGAAGAGAGAAAGAGGAGGACGGTAGAGAAAGATAGAGAGAAAGACAAAGAGAGAAAGAGATAGAGAGGGAAGAGCGAGAAAGGGAAGTGAGGGAAATGGGAAGGGGGCGAAACTTGAGAAAAAGAGGAAAGAGAGGGGGGTGGGGAGTGAGAGAAGAGTGAGAAAGGGAAATGGGTGAGAGAGAGAAGATGGGGAAGGGCGAGAGAGGGAGGAGGGGAATGTGGGGATGAAGAGAGAGTGGGAGAATGGGTGAGAGGAGGGGGGCGTGTGAGAGAGAGCAGGGAAGAGGGGAAAGCAAGGGAAGAGGGATTCTGCTGGGAATGAAGAATTTAAGGACCAGTTATCCAAAAATGGAGCAGTGAAAAGCAGATCACTGGAGGAGCGCAGAGATCACAGAGTGATGAAATTCTGGAGGGTAGAGGTAGGAAGGGGACGAGGTCATGGACGGATCCTGCTCCTATTTCCTATGTTCTTATGGATTTGAAAAATTCACTTTAAATATTCAGTCCCTCCACCACCAATGTACAGTGTGCTGGCCGTGTGTACCATCTACAAGATGCAGCAACTCACCAAGCACCTCCCTCACCCACCACCACTATCTAGAAGGACGAGAGTAGCAGATACCTGGGAACACCCTCCTGGAGATTCCCCTCCAAACCACTCACCATCCTGACATTGTGTTTATTTATTAGTCACAAGTAGGCTTACAATGAAGTTACTGTGACCATCCCCCAGTCACCACACTCCAGCGCCAGTTCGGGTACACAGAGGGAGCATGGCCAATCCCCCTAGCCAGCACGTCTTTCGGACTGTGGGAGGAAACCGGAGCACCCGGAGGAAACCCACACAGACACGGGGAGAATGTGCAAACTCCAAACAGACAGCGACCCAAGCTGGGAATTGAACCCATCTCCTTGGCGCTGTGAGGCAGCAGTGCTTACCCACTGTGCCACCGCATCTGCCAGCCACTTGGAAATATTTGATTTGGAAATATATCAGCTGTTCCCTCACTGTCTCTGGGTCAAAATCCTGGAACTGCCTCCCTAACAGCACAGTGGGTGTACCTACGCCTCAGGGACTGCAGCGATTTAAGAAGGGAGCTCACCACCACCCTCTCGCGGGCAATTAGGGATGGGTAATAAATGATGACCTAGCCAGTGACGCCCACACCCCATTAACAAATTTTAAAACTAACTACCTTCATTTATAACTCCAGGATTTAAAACCTGAGGAGTTACCCCTCACTCTCCATAAACCCCAAGGACTTAATCACTCACCTACTTATTCCCCCACAGACTTCAATCAGGTCGTTGGGATTGGTCTATTGGGGTATGATTAAGGATCCATTGATGGGCCAATCAGAGAGTCCTTGCTTTGTATGTAACCGGGAGAGTCAGTTCCTGGGACACCCCTGGAGGTAGACTGCTGGCTGCGAGCACTTTGTGTACTACTGCTAGGGTGTGTAAATAAAAGGTTTTTGGTGAAGGGACTCCTGCCTCCTCAGGCTGACTACACCCTTCAACCTCCCAATTCCCACAGGGATCAACCCCTTACTTTAAACCACCAGAATTCAGCACTCGATAACCAGCTGTGTGAGCTTCATTGTAAACTCCCTCCCCCATCTCCATCAACAGATTACTTTCCCCCCTGTCCTACCAACACTCACACACACACACACACACACATACACACTCACACACAAACTCACATACACACTCACACACACACAAATTCACACACTCACATACACACTCACACACACACATACACACTCACATACACACTCACACACTCACATACACACAAATTCACACACTCACATACACACACACACAAACTCACATACACACACACACACACATACACACACACACATTCACACACACACATACACACACACACAAATTCACACACTCACATACACACACACACAAACTCACACACAAACACACTCACACATACACACACTCACACTCATACACACACTCTCATACTCATACACACACTCTCACACTCACATACACACACTCACATACACACACTCACATACACACTCATATACACACTCACATACACACTCACACTCACTTACACACACACACTCTCACACAAATTCACACTCACATACACACTCTCACACTCACACACACATACTCACACATACACACACTCACACACAAACTCACACTCACATACACACACACATTCTCACATATACTCACACATACACACACTCTCACACTCACACACACACAAACTCACATACACACACACTCACACACACACACTCACACACACACACACACACATACTCACACATACACTCACACTCACGCACACACAAATTCACACTCACATACACACACACACACTCTCACACACACACACATACACACATTCTCACACACACACACTCACACTCACACACACACAAATTCACACTCACATACACACACACTCACACATACACACACACACATACTCACACATACTCACACATACACACACTGTCACATAAACACACACACACGTACATACACACACACACACGCTCTCACACTCACACACACACACACATACTCACACATACACACACACACACGTGTGCTCACACTCACACATACACACACACATACTCACACACGCAAACTCAGACTCACACATACACATACTCACACACAGACACACACTCACACTTTCACATACACACACACACATACACACACACATACACACTCACATTCACACTCACTCTCACATATGCACTCACGCACACACATGTACACACTCACATGCACACTCACTCTCACATACACACACTCATACACTCTCACTCTCACATACACACATACTCACACACATACATTCATTCATACACATACACACACACACAAACTAACACTCACACATACACACAGACACACACATATACTCTCACACTCACACATACAGACACACGTACTCACACATACATTCATTCACACACATACACACACACAAAATTCACACTCACACATACACACACTCACGCACACACACATTCACACGCACACACACATATACACACACACAAACACACTCACACATTCACACTGACACTTTCACACAGACACTTACACACACATGTTCACAGATACACACACACTCACATGCACTCACACTACACACATTCTCACACACTCACATACATATGCGCACTCACGCATATTCACACACTCTCACGCACACTCATATGCATTCTCACACCCACACACACTTACACATGCACTCTCACATGCACACTCACTCACTCATTCAAAGTTAACCCCATGTTGCAAGTGGCGAATGAGGTAACCTTTGACCCATCAATGCTGACCCCATGCTGGGGTGTGGGTGGGTGTTTGACTCTCCGATCTCTAACTTCTTCACCTTCTGTTCTCAGGAGGATAACTGGAGGGAGATTGCTGGGAAGAAGATGAAATTCCCGCCCAGTCTGATTGGAGCAATCTATGACGGGAATTTGGCCAAACTGTACAAGCTTCTACAGACCAGCGATGGCCTCTTGAGGCAGCTGGATGATGCTGAGGACCGGTCATGGAGGGAGGCGCTCAATCTGGCCATCCGCATGGGCAATGAGGAAATTATCATCAACCTGCTCCGATTGGTCAAGTTTGACTTCCGGCAGATCCATGAGGCGTTGTTGGTGGCGGTCGACATGAACCTCATCAACGTGGTCAAACTCCTGCTGGAACGGCTGGACCAGCAGAAAGGAGTGAGCCACAACAAGGTGGACATCATGTCCTTCTCGCTGGCCCTGTTTGACCATTCCATTGACAGCTCCCGCTTCGCCCCGGGAGTGACCCCGTTGACCCTCGCGTGCCAGAAGAACCTGTTCGAGATTGTAGACCTCCTGATGAAGAAAGGTCACGTCATCCCCAACCCCCACAAGATCTCCTGCGCCTGCCCAGAGTGTCTGAATGCCCGCCAGTACGACATGCTCAAGTTCTCGCTGTCTCGCATGAACACTTACAAAGGCCTGGCCAGTAGGCCGTACCTCTCCATCGCCAACGATGATGCCATGTTGAGTGCCTTCAAACTGAGCCGGGAACTCAAACAGCTCTCCAAGAAGGAGCCTGAGTTTAAGGTTGGTAATTTTATAACAGGACGATCTCTGCACAGTGCCTGACAATTCTAAATTACCCCAGGAAGCAGGGGTCTAACCCTGGACCCCAAGGCTGAGGTAACTGCTGCCTCGACTGTTTGTGGGACCCTGGGAAACTTTGAGGGCAGAGATCCCGCAGCAGGTATTGGAGGTGGGGTGTGGGGTTGGGGGTGGGGTGGGGGGGGGGCTCAGAATAATATTCGGGATGGGCAATAAATGCTGGCCTCATCAGCGATGGTCATGTCCCAAAGAGTCAAAACAAAGATCAAAGTGACAAGAAGGGTTCCTTAGCCTAAAAGCAACCCAAAAGCAGTGACAGCTTGGGGAGATGGTGGGTGTAACGGGAATGTCACACCCACAGCTCAACAGTGCCACCGGGGGCAGTGACCAGCAGTGAGACTGCATCAGCTGGTGTCAAGATGCCTGGACCAGTGGGCACTCCCCATGAGGAGAGGGGGTGAGGAGTTGATGATTATTGGGCAGGATTGCTAAGAACATAAGAACATAAGAAATAGGAGCAGGAGTAGGCCATCTGGCCCTTCGAGCCTGCCCCGCCATTCAATAAGATCATGGCTGATCTGTCGTGACTCAGCTCCACCTTCCCGCCCTCTCCCCATAACCCTTAATCCCTTCTCTTATCAAAAACCCATCAACCCGTTTCTTAAAAATATTTAGCGAGGCAGCCTCCACCGCTTCAATGGGCAGAGAATTCCAGAGATTCACCACCCTTTGAGTGAAGAAGTTCCTCCTCAACTCTGTTCTAAACCGCCCCCCCTTTATCTTGAGGCTGTGCCCCCTAGTCCTACTGTCTTTTTTGAGCGGGAACAGTCTCTCCACCTCTATCCTATCCATCCCATTCATCATCTTATACGTCTCAATGAGATCTCCCCTCATTCTTCTAAACTCTAACGAGTACAAGCCTAGTTTATTCAGCCTCTCCTCATAGCTCAATCCCCTCAACTCCGGTATCAGCCGAGTAAACCTCCTCTGCACTCCCTCCAGGGCCAAAACATCCTTGCGCAGGTGCGGCGCCCAAAACTGCACACAGTACTCCAGCTGCGGCCTCACCAATGCCCTATACAGCTGCAGCAAGACCTCCCTACTTTTATATTCAATCCCCTTCGCTATGAAGGCCAGCATCCCATTCGCCTTCCTGACCACCTGCTGCACCTGCAAGCTGGGTTTTTGCGACTCATGCACAAGGACCCCGAGGTCCCTCTGCACCGTCGCCTGCTGCAGTTTTTCGCCCCGTAAGTAATAGTCCTTCCTACCATTCCTCCTACCAAAGTGGACCACCTCACACTTGCCAACATTAAATTCCATTTGCCATTTCCTGGCCCATTCGCCCAGCCTATCTAGATCCTTCTGCAGACTCTCCACACCCTCCGCACAATTTGCCTTTCCCCCAATCTTGGTGTCATCAGCAAATTTCGACACCCTGCACTCGGTTCCCTCCTCCAGATCATCTATATAAATGGTAAATAGCTGAGGCCCCAGCACCGACCCCTGGGGCACCCCACTAGTCACCAACCGCCAATCCGAATAGCATCCATTGACCCCCACTCTCTGCCTCCTATTTGACAACCAATCCTCTATCCACGCTAACACCCTACCCCCAACTCCATGTCCCCTGACCTTCTGCAATAACCTCTTGTGAGGTACCTTGTCAAACGCCTTCTGAAAATCCAGAAAGACCACATCCACCGGCTCTCCTCCATCCACTGCCCTAGACACATCCTCATAGAACTCCAGTAAATTTGTCAGACACGACTTCCCTTTAATGAAACCGTGTTGCATCCGCCCTATCAAGCAATTCCCCTCAAGATGCCTCGCTATTTCCTCCTTAATGACGGTTTCTAACATTTTACCTACCACAGACGTTAAACTAACCGGCCTATAATTCCCCGCCTTTTGCCTGGCACCCTTCTTAAACAACGGCGTAACATTAGCCGTTTTCCAATCTTCCGGCACTTCCCCGGAATCCAGCGACGTCTGGAAAATAACCACCAAGGCATCCACTATCACCTCCGCCATTTCTTTCAGAACCCTCGGATGCATTCCATCCGGTCCTGGGGACTTGTCCACAATCAGCCCCTCCAGTCTGTCGAGCACCACCTCTCTAGTAACAGTAATGTCATTAAGACCCTCCATTCCTACCACCTTTCCATCGCTAACACCCGGCAAATTATTCACGTCCTCCTCCGTGAAGACAGAAACAAAGAAGTTATTCAAGACCTTAGCCATATCCCTATCCCCTACCACTAGCTCCCCTTTCTCATCCTCTAAAGGACCAACGTTTATCCTAGCCAGCCTCTTCCTTTTTATATATTTATAAAAACTCTTGCTATCCTTTTTTATATTAAGTGCTAGCCCAGCCTCATAGCTTCTCCTACCCTCCTTTATCAATTTCTTTGTCAATCTTTGTTGACATTTAAACCTTTCCCAATCCTCTTCTCGCCCACTGCTCTTAGCTACTCTAAACTCCTCCGCTTTTAATTTAACACTTTCCTTCACCTCCTTCGTTATCCACGGCTTATTACCTCTCCTCCTACTGTCCTTTTTAGCCATCGGAATAAATTTCTGCTGAGCACCAAGAAAGATCTCCTTAAAGATCCTCCACTGCTCCTCAGCAGACCTACCTTCCAACGCGTTCCCCCAGTCCACATTCGCCAATTCTTCTCTCATCCTACCATACTCCCCTCTATTCAAACAAAGGACGCGTGTCTGGGAACCCACTTTCTCCTCCTCCATCTGCACCAGAAACTCCACCATACAATGATCACTCTCTCCAAGAGGATCCTTCACCGCAAGGTCCCTAATTCTACCCGCCTCATTACATAGCACCAGATCCAAGATAGCTCGCTCCCTCGTCGGCTCCAACACACACTGTTCAAGGAAATTATCCCGGCAGCATTCCAAGAACTCCTCCTCGAGCCCACCTCGTCCAACATGGGTCGACCAATCAATATGCAGATTGAAATCTCCCATAACTACTGCCGTCCCATTCCTGCACGCTGCACTTATTTGCGCGTTAACAGCCCGCCCCACCTCCAGATCATTATTCGGGGGCCTATAGACGACACCCACTAGCGTCTTCCTCCCTTTTCTGTTCCTAATCTCCACCCACAACGATTCCACTTTCTGCTCCTTGGCTCCGATATCATCCCTTGCTACCACCTTGATACTATCCTTAATCAGCAGAGCTACTCCTCCCCCTCTTTCCTCCTGCCTATCCTTCCTGAACACTTGATAACCCTGTACATTCATCTCCCAGTCCCTGTCACCTTGCAGCCACGTCTCTGTAATGGCCACCAGATCGTATCCATTTGTGTCGATCTGCGCCATCAGCTCATCCACTTTATTCCGAATGCTTCGTGCATTCAGATAAAGCGCTTTCATCCCAGCCTTCACCTGGACCCTACTTGCCGTAACGCCACCAATTGGGACATCCTTTGCCTCTTCCCTTACCTGTACCCTATCCTTAACTTTAGACCTCATAGCGTCACCTACCCTCGCACCCTCCCCCCCCCTAATTAGTTTAAAGCCTTGTCTACAGTCCTCTTTACTCGATTCGCCAGCACTCTGGTCCCAGCATGATTCAGACCAACCCCATCCTGCCCGAACAGGTCCCACCTACCCCAATACTGGTGCCAATGCCCCATAAATTCGAACCCATTCCTCCCACACCAATCCCTGAGCCACCCATTTACTTCCTTTATCCTATCAACCCTACACCCGTCTGCCCTCGGTTCAGGCAGTAGCCCAGAGATAACCACCTTGTCGGTTCTACTTTTTAATTCCATTCCCAGCTTCTCATACTCCCTTCCCAGATCCTCAGTCCGCATTTTGCCTACGTCGCCGGCACCCACATGTACTACAACGACCGGGTTCTCACCCTCCCACTCCAGATTCCTCTGCAGCCCAGCTGCGACATCCTGTACCCGAGCACCAGGCAGACAACACACCCTTCTGTGCACTTTGTCATTGTGACAAAGGACAGTGTCAATACCCTTCACCCCACTATCCCCAATCACTACTACGTTCCTTTTCCCCTTCTCTTTGCCTATGTCCTGCTGCATCACTGTACCGTGTGCAGTTTGCTCACAAACCTCTCTTGCCTCGTCCTCTTCCAGACTGGAAGCAAGAACCTCAAACCTGTTATGCAGGTTAAGAGGCTGAGGCCTCCTCTCCTCACCCCCCTTCCTCCTCCCAGCAGCCCCCTTTTGTCCCTGACCCTTAGATTTAGCCAGTCTAGGGGCACCCTCTCTCCCCCTGATGAGCCTCAGTGTCTGTAGCTCAGAGGCTAGCTCATCCACCTTGAGCTGGAGCTCCTCCAGCAACCTGCACTTACTGCAGACATGGTCACTGGGAAGGACCCTGGGGTCCACCAGTTCCCACATCATACAGAAACCACACATCACATGCCCCTCCATTATTCACTGTAATTTTTTATGTGAAAAAAATTTTTTCCTTGTTTCTTGCTGTAGTAGTTTTTTTTTTCCTTGTTTTTTTTTTCAAACGAACTCACCTGTCCTTTTTTCCCTCCAGCCCTTTTTGATATTAAGCCCTATTAGCTCACTCTGCTTCCCTCTCACTCCACTGCCCGCTCAGACGCTGCCCGCTTCCTACACCAGGCCTCCTTTTAAACCTAGTGCTGATTAGAAGCAGGCTCGTCCACAACTCGTTCTAAACTATCAGTAAAGACAATAAAATAAATGCTTTAAACAGTTCTACAAAGAACAAAGTGCTTTAAACTTATTTTAAACAGGTTTTTAACAGGTAAATTCTTAGCTCTCTCTCTCTGCTCAGCAAACAGTGAAAGGCTTCACCGTGTGGCCCTGATAATTAATTTAAATTAAAGCAGCTTCGTCCACAACTCGTTCTAAACTATCAGTAAAGACAATAAAATAAATGCTTTAAACAGTTCTACAAAGAACAAAGTGCTTTAAACTTATTTTAAACAGGTTTTTAACAGGTAAATTCTTAGCTCTCTCTCTCTGCTCAGCAAACAGTGAAAGGCTTCACCGTGGGGGGCTGGCATTGCCACGATGACACACAGGATACCCTCAGGTCAGCTAGACCAGGCAGCCCCCTGCACAGTAAGATCCCAGCAGCAATGGGACAAGGTCAGGGGGGCAGAGTTCCATGTACCCCACCCTGTCAGAGGTGCTGCTCCTCACTGCCCCCCAGTTCACCCCCAGAGAGTGGCTAAAATTCAGCCCAATAAATCTCCCAGTTGGGCGGCACGGTAACACAGCGGTTAGCACTGCTGCCTCACAGTGCCAGAGACCCGGGTTCAATTCCCGACTTGGGTCACTGTCTGTGTGGAGTTTGCACATTCTCCCCGTGTCTGCGTGGGTTTCCTCTGGATGCTCCGGTTTCCTCCCACAGTCCAAAGATGTGCGGGTTAAGTGGATTGTCAGTGCTAAGTTGCCCCTCAGTATCAGGATGACTAGCTGGGTAAATGCATGGGGTTATGGGGATAGAGCCTGGGTATAAACAACAAAGAAAATTCCAGCACAGGAACAGGCCCTCCGACTCTCCAAGCCTGCACCAGCCATGCTGCCCCCGACTAAACTAAAACCACCTACCCTTCCAGGGACCACATCCCTCTATTTCCATCCGATTGTTGTATTTGTCCAGACGCCCCTTAAAAATCACTGGGGTCTTACTGTGCAGAGGAGTCTAGCTGAGCTGGGGGAGTCCTGGCATGCCATATGTCACCGTGACAATGCCAGGCCCCCTTGGTAATCCTGTTCACTAATCATCAACCCCTGCCCTGTCCTCACTGGGGACTGCCCACTGATGGACAGCTCACATTGCTGTCCATCTGCAGTCCCAGGACTGACCACTGCCTCTCGGGGCACTGCTGAACCACTAAGCAGTGGGTGTTCCAATTGTCTGCACCTCTGTGCGTGACCCTCCCACCTCCCCAACACCCCCTATCCAATACCCCTGCGAGATCTCTGCCCTCAAAGGGATGGTAGCCCCCGGGGCCAATTGATTAGTTTCCTAGGGTCCCACAAATGGCTGAGCAGCAGTTAGGATTATGGTCGGTACAGACTCGATGGGCTGAATGGTCTCCTTCTGCACTGTAGGGATTCTATGGATTCTATATTTATCTCGTGGCTACCAAAGTGGTTGTTGAGGATTTTCCATTCCCAGCCCAAAGCCTGAAGCACATAATCCACATTAACATTCCCACTGCAGTGCTGAGGGAGTGCCGCACTGTCAGAGGGTCAGTACTGAGGGAGTGCCGCACTGTCAGAGGGTCAGTGCTGAGGGAGTGCCGCACTGTCAGAGGGTCAGTGCTGAGGGAGTGCCGCACTGTCAGAGGGTCAGTACTGAGGGAGTGCCACACTGTCAGAGGGTCAGTGCTGAGGGAGTGCTGCACTGTCAGAGGGTCAGTGCTGAGGGAGAGCCGCACTGTCAGAGGGTCAGTGCTGAGGGAGAGCCGCACTGTCAGAGGGTCAGTGCTGAGGGAGCGCCGCACTGTCAGAGGGTCAGTGCTGAGGGAGTGCCGCACTGTCAGAGGGTCAGTGCTGAGGGAGTGCCGCACTGTCAGAGGGTCAGTACTGAGGGAGTGCCGCACTGTCAGAGGGTCAGTGCTGAGGGAGTGCCGCACTGTCAGAGGGTCAGTGCTGAGGGAGTGTCGCAATGTCAGAGGGTCAGTACTGAGGGAGTGCCGCACTGTCAGAGGGTCGGTGCTGAGGGAGTGCCGCACTGTCAGAGGGTCAGTGCTGAGGGAGTGCCGCACTGTCAGAGGGTCAGTGCTGAGGGAGTGCCGCACTGTCAGAGGGTCAGTGCTGAGGGAGTGCCGCACTGTCAGAGGGTCAGTGCTGAGGGAGTGCCGCACTGTCAGAGGGTCAGTGCTGAGGGAGTGCCGCACTGTCAGAGGGTCGGTGCTGAGGGAGTGCCGCACTGTCAGAGGGTCAGTACTGAGGGAGTGCCGCACTGTCAGAGGGTCGGTGCTGAGGGAGTGCCGCACTGTCAGAGGGTCAGTGCTGAGGGAGTGCCGCACTGTCAGAGGGTCAGTACTGAGGGAGTGCCGCACTGTCAGAGGGTCGGTGCTGAGGGAGTGCCGCACTGTCAGAGGGTCAGTGCTGAGGGAGTGCCGCACTGTCAGAGGGTCAGTACTGAGGGAGTGCCCCTAGTTGTTGCTGTTGTTGATTTGCTTTTCGGCCAAGGAACCCTTCTTGTCACTTTGATCTACGTTTTGATTCTTTGGGGTGTGGGTATCACTGACCGGGCCAGCATTTATTGCCCATCCCTAACTGCCCTTCAACCGAGTGTCTCGCTCAGCCATTTCAGGGGGCATTGATCTGGCTCAGGAGTCACATGTAGGCCAGACCAGATAAAGGACGACAGATTTCCTTCCCTAAAGAACATATAGAACATATAGAACATTACAGCACAAACAGGCCCTTCGGCCCTCAAGTTGCGCCGATCGCATCAACCCCACCAATCTATAGACCTATCTATAACCCCCAATCCCATAAAACCCCATATACTCATCCAGAAGTCTTTTAAAAGACCCCAGCGAGTTCGCCTCCACCACCGACGACGGCAGCCGATTGATTCCATTCACTCACCACCCTCTGAGTGAAAAACTTACTCCTAACATCACCTCTGTACTTCCCTCCCCGCACCTTAAATCTGTGTCCTCTCGTTACGACCATTTCAAACCGGGGAAATAGCCTCTGAGAGTCCACCCTATCTATTCCTCTCAACATTTTATAAACTTCTATCAGGTCGCCTCTCAACCTTCGCCTCTCTAGGGAAAAGAGTCCCAGCTCCCTCAACCTATCTTCATAAGGCATGCCTCCCAGTCCAGGCAACATCCTTGTAAACGTTAGTGACCCAGATGTATTTTTCCGACAATCGACAATGGTTTCATGGTCAACATTACTGAGGCTAACTTTATATTCCAGAAATGTATTGAGGAGCTTGGATTGGTTCCATACCATCCTCCCATTCCTCATTCAAGGCAGTGTTTCGCCTGGGAATCATACTGAATTATCTGGAAAAAAATCTATTTATTTACAACAGTAAGCAGTGGGATTTATTCCTCATTGGGCAGTCAGTTTCCGTTGCAAATTAATAAACTTGATTGCAGAAATAATCCTCTGCAACCTGGGCTTGTTCCCCTTAGAGCAGAGAAGGTTCTGGGGAGTATTGTAGAAGCGTTGTACACTATGGAGGGCTTTGAACAGAATAAATGAGGAGAAAGCGTTTCCAGGAGCAGGAGGGTGGGTAACCAGAGAGACACAGACTGGAGAGAATCGGGAAAAGAACCAGAGGGGGTGATAAGGAGAATGTTTTTTTACACAGTGAGCTGCCTGATAGGGCAGCGGAAGCAGATTCAATAATAACTTTCCAAAGGCAATAGGAGAAATCTTTCAAAGGGGTCCATAGTGTTTCACAACAGGTTTTCCCAAATTCCTGCAGATTGTCACAATCACAGTAAAACCTCTTGATTCAGGTAGAATTCTAAGAATTATTACTGAGTTTATAATGAGGAGTACCCGAAGGGGTCAGTACTGCACTGTAATGTTCTATGTTCATTTTAAGGATGTGTCTAATTCTATCCAAACACTTCTTGGTCAGTTATTTATGGTATGCTAATTGTATTTTTAAAGTTGCAGATACAGGGGGAAAGGGCATTGATTGGTTAAATAACCTGAACACAAATAAGAGACATTGGGTGAAATCTTACCACAAACTTTGAAAATTCTTTCCAAGCAGCCAGTGTTGGTATCCCCAGCTCCCATACCTGCTCCCCCCTTCCCACCACCACAAATAAATGATTCCACCCCTCCCCAATGAGGCTCACACTGCGGCCCAACCTCTGGCACAGGTTGACTTGGGCATGGTGCCAACCTGTGCCTGGGCGCAGTGTCAGGGGGGCAATGTAGGGGGCAGTGTCAGGGGGCAGTGTCAGGGAGACAGTGCTGGGGGGCAGTGCTGGGGGCAGTGTCAGGGGGCAGTACTGGGGGCAGTGTCAGGGGGCAGTACTGGGGGCAGTGTCAGGGGGCAGTACTGGGGGCAGTGTCAGGGAGACAGTGCCGGGGGGCAGTGCTGGGGGCAGTGTCAGGGGGCAGTACTGGGGGCAGTGTCAGGGGGCAATGCAGGGGGGCAGTGTCAGGGAGACAGTGCCGGGGGGCAGTGCTGGGGGCAGTGTCAGGGGGCAGTGTCAGGGGGGCAATGCAGGGGGGCAGTGTCAGGGAGACAGTGTCAGGGGGGCAATGCAGGGGGGCAGTGTCAGGGAGACAGTGTCAGGGGGGCAATGCAGGGGGGCAGTGTCAGGGAGACAGTGTCAGGGGGGCAATGCAGGGGGGCAGTGTCAGGGAGACAGTGCCGGGGGGCAGTGCTGGGGGCAGTGTCAGGGAGACAGTGCCGGGGGGCAATGCAGGGGGGCAGTGTCAGGGAGACAGTGCCGGGGGGCAGTGCTGGGGGCAGTGTCAGGGGGCAGTACTGGGGGCAGTGTCAGGGGGGCAATGCAGGGGGGCAGTGTCAGGGAGACAGTGCCGGGGGGCAGTGCTGGGGGCAGTGTCAGGGGGCAGTGTCAGGGAGACAGTGCTGGGGGGCAGTGTCAGGGGGCAGTGTCAGGGGGCAGTGTCAGGGAGACAGTGCTGGGGGGCAGTGTCAGGGGGGCAATGCAGGGGGGCAGTGTCAGGGAGACAGTGCCGGGGGGCAGTGTCAGGGGGCAGTGTCAGGGAGACAGTGCTGGGGGGCAGTGTCAGGGGGGCAATGCAGGGGGCAGTACTGGGGGCAGTGTCAGGGAGACAGTGCCAGGGAGACAGTGCCGGGGGGCAGTGCTGGGGGCAGTGTCAGGGGGCAGTGTCAGGGAGACAGTGCCGGGGGGCAGTGTCAGGGGGGCAGTGTCAGGGGGCAGTGTCAGGGAGACAGTGCTGGGGGGCAGTGTCAGGGGGGCAATGCAGGGGGGCAGTGTCAGGGAGACAGTGCCGGGGGGCAGTGTCAGGGGGCAGTGTCAGGGAGACAGTGCTGGGGGGCAGTGTCAGGGGGGCAATGCAGGGGGCAGTACTGGGGGCAGTGTCAGGGAGACAGTGCCAGGGAGACAGTGCCGGGGGGCAGTGCTGGGGGCAGTGTCAGGGGGCAGTGTCAGGGAGACAGTGCCGGGGGGCAGTGTCAGGGGGCAGTGTCAGGGGGCAGTGTCAGGGAGACAGTGCTGGGGGGCAGTGTCAGGGGGGCAATGCAGGGGGGCAGTGTCAGGGAGACAGTGCCGGGGGGCAGTGTCAGGGGGCAGTGTCAGGGAGACAGTGCTGGGGGGCAGTGTCAGGGGGGCAATGCAGGGGGCAGTACTGGGGGCAGTGTCAGGGAGACAGTGCCAGGGAGACAGTGCCGGGGGGCAGTGCTGGGGGCAGTGTCAGGGGGCAGTGTCAGGGAGACAGTGCCGGGGGGCAGTGCCGGGGACAGTTTTGGGGGGACAGTGCCAGGGAGACAGTGCCGGGGGCAGTGCCGGGGACAGTGTTGGGGGGCAGTGCCGGGGGGCAGTGCTGGGGGGACAGTGCCAGGGAGACAGTGCCGGGGATAGTGTTGGGGGGGCAGTGCTGGGGGGACAGTGCCAGGGAGACAGTGCCGGGGACAGTGTTGGGGGGCAGTGCTGGGGGGACAGTGCCAGGGAGACAGTGCCGAGGACAGTGTTGGGGGGCAGTGCCGGGGGGCAGTGCCAGGGAGACAGTGCCAGGGAGATAGTGCCGGGGACAGTGTTGGGGGGCAGTGCTGGGGGGACAGTGCCAGGGAGACAGTGCCGGGGACAGTGTTGGGGGGCAGTGCCGGGGGGCAGTGCCAGGGAGACAGGGCCAGGGAGACAGTGTCGGGAGACAGTGTTGGGGGACAGTGCCGGGGGGGACAGTGCCGGGGACAGTGTTGGGGGGCAGTGCCGGGGGGCAGTGCTGGGGGGACAGTGCCGGGGACAGTGTTGGGGGACAGTGCCGGGGGGGACAGTGCCGGGGACAGTGTTGGGGGGCAGTGCCGGGGGGCAGTGCCAGGGAGACAGTGCCGGGGACAGTGTTGGGGGCAGTGCCGGGGGGCAGTGCCAGGGAGACAGTGCCAGGGGGACAGTGCCGGGGACAGTGTTGGGGGGCAGTGCCGGGGGGCAGTGCCAGGGAGACAGTGCCAGGGAGACAGTGTCGGGAGACAGTGCCAGGGGGCAGTGCTGGGGGGCAGTGCTGAGGGAACAGTGCTGGGGGGACAGTGCCGGGGGGCAATGCCGGGGGCAGTATCAGGGGACAGTGCTGGGGGGACAGTGCCAGGGAGACAGTGCCGGGGGCAGTGTTGGGGGACAGTGCTGGGGGGACAGTGCCAGGGAGACAGTGCCGAGGACAGTGTTGGGGGGCAGTGCCGGGGGGGCAGTGCCAGGGAGACAGTGCCAGGGAGACAGTGCCGGGGACAGTGTTGGGGGGCAGTGCCAGGGAGACAGTGCCAGGGAGACAGTGTCGGGAGACAGTGCCAGGGGGCAGTGCTGGGGGGCAGTGCTGAGGGAACAGTGCTGGGGGGACAGTGCCGGGGGGCAATGCCGGGGGCAGTATCAGGGGGCAGTGCTGGGGGACAGTGCTGGGGGGACAGTGTTGGGGGACAGTGCCAGGGGGCAGTGCCGGGGGGCAGTGCTGGGGGGACAGTGCCAGGGAGACAGTGCCGGGGACAGTGTTGGGGGGCAGTGCTGGGGGGACAGTGCCAGGGAGACAGTGCCAGGGGCAGTGTTGGGGGGCAGTGCTGGGGGGACAGTGCCAGGGAGACAGTGCCGGGGACAGTGTTGGGGGGCAGTGCTGGGGGGACAGTGCCAGGGAGACAGTGCCGGGAACAGTGTTGGGGGGCAGTGCCAGGGGCAGTGCCAGGGAGACAGTGCCAGGGAGACAGTGCCGGGGACAGTGTTGGGGGGCAGTGCTGGGGGGCAGTGCCAGGGAGACAGGGCCAGGGAGACAGTGTCGGGAGACAGTGTTGGGGGACAGTGCTGGGGGGACAGTGCCAGGGAGACAGTGCCGGGGACAGTGTTGGGGGCAGTGCCGGGGGGCAGTGCCAGGGAGACAGGGCCAGGGAGACAGTGTCGGGAGACAGTGTTGGGGGACAGTGCTGGGGGGGACAGTGCCAGGGAGACAGTGCCGGGGACAGTGTTGGGGGGCAGTGCCGGGGGGCAGTGCCAGGGAGACAGTGCCGGGGACAGTGTTGGGGGGCAGTGCCGGGGGGCAGTGCCAGGGAGACAGTGCCAGGGAGACAGTGCCGGGGACAGTGTTGGGGGGCAGTGCCGGGGGGCAGTGCCAGGGAGACAGTGCCAGGGAGACAGTGTCGGGAGACAGTGCCAGGGGGCAGTGCTGGGGGGCAGTGCTGGGGGAACAGTGCTGGGGGGACAGTGCCGGGGGGCAATGCCGGGGGCAGTATCAGGGGGCAGTGCTGGGGGGACAGTGCCGGGGGGCAATGCCGGGGGGAGTATCAGGGGGCAGTGCTGGGGGACAGTGCCAGAGGATAGTGTCGGGGGCAGAGCTGGGAGACAGTGCCAGGGGTGACAGTGCCAGTGGGGCAGTGTTGGGGGGCAGTGCTGGGGGTAGTGCTGGGGGTACAGTGCTAGAGGTAATGCCAGGGGGCTGTACCGGGACGCAGTGCTGGGGGGCAGTGCCAGGGGCTGTGCCCAGGGCACTGCCGAGCTATATCCCTCTCCCCTGGGGTTTACACTCTCCCTTATATCCCTGGGGGTGATCCTCAGGATGGGTTCAGGTCCTGGTGCGTCATGTCAGCGGGTTCAGTGCAGAGCAAGGGGATTGGTTAATAATATGTTAATGTATTGAAATGAGCTCCACACCCGGCACCAACCTGATGACATTGGCAGCAAGGGGCAGCAACAATCTCAAATCACAATCTCACCAACCAGACTCACAATGCCAGGATTTGCCGGAACTTGAGCACCCCACCCCCATTCCACCACCCACACCCCCCCCCCACCCCCTCCCCCTCCACCTCACCCCTTCCACCCCCCGTCATTCCCATGGGAACGAGCCCGAACTGAAGGTGGGGCTCCTCGGGGCTGGAATGTATCGTCACCCTCCTGAATGATATTTACACCCTAACCCACACATCATTGGACTGTGGAAGGAAACCCATGCAGACACGGGGAGAATGTGCAAACTCCACACAGACAGCGACCCGAGGCTGGAATCGAACCCGGATCGCTGGCTCTGTGAGGCGGCAGTGCTAACCACTGTGCCACCGTGCTGTCCCCGCGGGCAGAAGGGGAATCCTCAGTGGAGTCGAGGGGTAACACATTCCCAGCTCCCTTCAGGGGTACTCACCAGGGCTCTAGGGCTCAGGAATGCTCTGGGGTGAAGCGGGGGGGGGCTTGGCTTTGGGAGGGTTTGACATCCTCCAGCTCTGACTCGAAACACTGGCTCTATTCTCCCTCCACAGGCAGTGCCGGACCTGCTGAGATTTTCCAGCATTTTCTGTTTATGTTTGAGTGTTCTGGTTGGATATCAATTGGAATTTCATCATGTGACCTTCAATTGCCCCCACTCCCCAGCCTAATAACCCCTTTCCCCCTTTTTGCTAATAGTTTTGTAACTAATAAATAAAAGTAAAAAAAACAGAGAGTGGCGTGAGACGACCATCTAATTGCTCTATCAAAGTTCCAGCAGAGAGACAGGCACAGAGGTGTGAAGGGATCAGCCACCAATGTTGGAGCAATTGAACTCAAATATGTTCAAGAAGGATTAGAGGAACGTCGACATCTTGGAGACCTGTGGAGCTGGAGAAGATTCCGGAGATAGGGACATGGGGATTTGTCAGTAAAGATGAGAATTTTAGGACCTTGCTTGATCAGGAACCTCTCAAGGCAGCATGGGGGTGATGGGTGGATCGGGCTCGGTGTGAGTTCAGAGACAGGTGGAAGGTTTTGGATAACGTCAAGCTTACAGGAGGGTGGAACACGAGAAGCCTTACTACTAACCAAATCCTAACAAACTAAACACTAAATCATAACTAACTAAAAATTTAATCCTAACTAACCAAACACTAACTAACTAAATCCTAACTAACTAAATAATAATTAAATCCTAACTAACTAAACATTAACTAACTTAATCCTAACTAATTAAACATTAACTAACTAAATCCTAATTAACTAAACAGTAACTAAATCCTAACTGACTAAACAATAAATAAATCCTAACTAACTAAATCCTAACTAATCAAACAATAACTAAATCCTAACTAACTAAACACTAACTAAATCCTAACTAACTGAATCCTAACTAACTGAACACCAACTAACTAAATCCGAACTAATCAAATCCTAACTAACTAAACACTAACTAAATCCTAACTAACTAAACAGTAACTAAATCCCAACTAACTAAACTCTAACTAAATCCTAACTAACCAAACCCTAACTAACTAAACTCTAACTAAATCCTAACTAACCAAACCCTAACTAACTAAACACTAACCAAATCCTAACTAACCAAATCCTAACAAACTAAACTAACAAACAAAACACTACCTAACTAAATCCTAACCGACTAAACACTAACTAAATCCTAACTAACTAAACATTAACTAACTGAATCCTAACTCACTAAATTTTAACTAAACACTTACTAATTAAACACTAACTAACTAAACCCTAACTAACTAAACACTACCTGACTAAATCCTAACTAACTAAACACTAATTAAATCCTAACTAAACACTATTTAAATCCTAACTAAACACTAACTAACTAAACATTAATTAAATCCTAACTAATTAAACACTAACTACACACTAATTAAATCTTAACTAACTAAACACTAACTAATTAAATCCTAACTAACTTATTAAAGTCTAAGTTTTACATTTAAGACTGAGCATCAATTGTGATTTGCAGAATTGAATTCTGTTCGCTGTTGAAAGGTCTGACTCTGATCTTCAGTCTATTTCCTCCAGTTCTGCTCTCTCCAACCAGCAGAAAGATTTCCTCTCTGTTATCTCTTCCTCTCCACATCTTGAAAAATTGGATCAAATCACCCCTTAGCCCTCGGAATTCCGGGGAACACAGCCGGAATTTATTTAATCTCTCTCCTGGTGAATCGAGGTTGCACTCTCTCGGTGGTGTTAGCCTGATGAGCGTGGATTATTTTTGGAGTCTGGCACCGAGTTGCTGTTCTTCTCTTCCAGCCTGAATATCTGAACCTGGAGGAACTGTGCGAGGACCTGGCTGTGGAACTGCTGGGAATGTGCCGGAATCAGAGTGAAGTCAACGCTGTGCTGAATGACAGCGGGGATGAAAACGTGGAGGATGTGGACAACCAAGCTTTCGAAGAAGGGATTCCCAACCTGGGCAGGCTCCGCCTCGCTGTCAACTACAACCAGAAGCGGGTGAGTGAGTGAGCGGGCTACCTGTTCTGGGGGGGATGGAGGGGGCAGGCAATTTGTGGGGGCCACACTGACATAAGAAACGGGGGCAGGTGGAGGCCACTCAGCCCCTCGAGCTTGCTCCACCATCCTGTACCTCAAATTCACTTTCTCCTCAATTCCGTTCCCCCCTAAATTCACTGGGTTTCCACAAAGCTTCGACCTCAGGCTGAACGTACTCAATCATTAAGCATCTGGGGTAGAGAATTCCAAATGGTCACCACCCTCTGAGTGAAGAAATATATCCCTAATACTGGCCTAATTGGACAGTCCGTCATCCTGAGTCTGTGATTCTGGTCTAGACAACTCCATCCTGGGGAAAATGACCTCTCATTCTGACCAGCCTGACATCACCACTCCTTTTTCTAAAGCTGAGGGAATACAGGTCTAGTCTACTCAATTTCCCTTCACAAATCAATTCTTCCTCCCCTGAGCCAATCTCGTCAATATTTCCTTCACTCCAGCTGTACCTTTCCTTAGGTGAGGAGGCTTAAATTGTACAGACTGTTCCAGGCGGGACCTCACCAATGCAATTGTGTTAACATTTCCTTATTTATTATCCCTTAGCACCAAATGCCAACATGTTGTTTGCCTTCCTAAGAACATAAGAAATAGGAGCAGGAGTAGGCCATTTAGCCCTTCGAGCCTGCCCCGCCATTCAATAAGATCATGGCTGATCTGTCGTGGCTCAGCTCCACTTTCTCGCTTTCTCCCCATAACCCTTAATTCCCCTGTCTATCAAAAACCTATCTACCCGTGACTTAAAAATATTTAGCGAGGCAGCCTCCACCACTTCAACAGGCAGAGAATTCCAGAGATTCACCACCCTTTGAGTGAAGAAGTTCCTCCTCAACTCTGATCTAAACTGCACCCCCCCCTTATCTTGAGGCTGTGCCCTCTAGTCCTGCATAGTATAGAATTCAATATCCTTATCCCTCCCCCACACCCCACCGAAAACCCCCAACCTCGCCCACAGCTGGGACTTTCCACTCCCCTGCAGTGAATGGAGTTTTGGCTGAGCGCCAAATTCTCCATTCCCACTGGCAAAGGTTGGGGGGCGGGGTGGGGAGGGGGGGGGGGGGGTCGGTGGGTGGGGGTTGGGGGTGGGGATGGGGGGGTCACTGAATGAGATCAGAGTATCCCACCCTTTGTGTCCTCCTCACAGCTTACCTCATATTCTCAGCTATACTTATCACATTACACACAGCCTCCTGTCTAAATCAGTGATTATAAATTGTAAATAACTGAGCTCCAAAAGCTGAACCTTACAGCACCCGGCTAGTTACAACCTACCAACTCCAAAACATCCTGTGTAGTCCTGCTCTCTGCTCTCTCCTCAATCCATACCAATAAACAACCACAATCTTAGAATCCTAATTTTGTGTAATGGCCTCTGCTGAGGCAGTTTATCATGATATTATTATCAGATATCCACTTCCCCCCTAATTCATTCTCACATTGTGCCTAATACTGATGTTTGGTCCAGTAATTCCCTGTTTTCTCTCTTCCTCCTTTCTTAAATAGTGGGATTATGTTCGCTATCTTCCAATCCTTGGGAATTGCTCCAGAGTCTAAGAAATTCTGGAAGATCAAAACCAATGCATCCACTATCTCTGCAACTGCCTCTTTCCAAACCTGGGACCCAGGGGGTCAGGGCCGGGGGAGGTCTCCACATTTTCTCCCATTAATTTCCCCAATACTGTTTCATTATTTACACCAATTTCATTAAATTCCTCATTCACTCTGTATCCTGCTTCCCCATTATTCCTGCAATGTTTGCTGTGCTTTCTACCGTGAAGACAGATACAAGATATTTTATAGAATTTCTACAGTGCAGCAAGAGGCCATTCAGCCCATCTAGTCTGCACTGACTATCTGACAGAGCATCTTACCCAGACCCTCTCCCCTGATCCCGTACATTCACTACGGCTAACCCACTGAGTCTTCTCTCCCTCTGCTTTGCTATGATGTGGAGATGCCGGTGTTGGACTGGGGTGAACACAGTAAGAAGTCTCACAACTCCAGGTTAAAGTCCAACAGATTTATTTGGTAGCACGAGCTTTCAGAGCGCCGCTCCTTCATCGGGTGAGTGCTCTCAGGCCTGTTGGACTTTAACCTGGTGTTGTGAGACTACTTACTCTGCTTTGCTAGGGCTCCTTGATGCCACACTCAGTCAAAGCTGCCTTGATGTCAAGGGCAGTCACTCTCGCCTCACCTCTGGAGTTCAGCTCCTTTGTCCAGGCTGGAATGCGGTCAGGAGTAAGGCATTTAAATAACTTGGCAATTGATAGCTGCACAGATCTTACCCAATCTTTACGAGTATTTGCATGTCCATTAAGCTGCCCTATGGGACTCAGAGTTTGGATCAGTTTGTGGATTTTTGTTGAGTTTAGGTTTTCCTCATGCTCCTACTGCCCTCTGTTGGGGAGGGACTTCCAGGTGTGGGGCCCTCCTGTCATTCTTAAAGTCCAGATATCTCAACAACTCTACAAAAATCCAGCTGCACGTGTCCTGTTAGTCCACCCTCACCAGCCTTTTCCTCATTCTTTGTGATTTTCTCCGTCATCCTCTGCAGAATTCTAAAACCCTCCCAATCCTCAGTCTCCTATTTTTCTTGTTGGTAATATTCAAAGTTTCTTCCTCTGATTAAATTCAGTCTTTATCTCCTAACCACAGTTGGAGCTTTAGTCTGTGCGGACTTTGTGCCTTCACAAGGACAGGGTATTTGATGTAAACGACGTGTTTAATTATTTGTGTGCAGTCGTTGTTTGTCTGCTGTCATTTCAGAGCCTGTCCTGTCAAGGGGACGTTGTGGGACCTGCGCCTTCTGGCTTTCATGTTGCTAAATGTCAACAGATATGGTGGGAAAAGTCAGCAGGGCAACTGGCGAGATACACCAATCCTGCTTTCCCAGCCTGCCTCCTTACACAGTCACAAAACCTGAAAATTGCACCCAATGATTTCAGCTTAGAGTCAAAGGCCGGAGTTTTACCGTCCCCCCCCCCCACCGCGGAAATCACAGTGGGCAAGGGAGGGGGAACATGAGAAGGCCAGTTGACCTCGGGCAAGATCTTACAGTTTTGTGATGAGTAAGAGAGTAAAATCTAGCCCACAGAGTCATAGAGCAATACAGCATGGCCCTTCGGCCCAACCAGTCCATGCTGACCATGGTGTCCTCCCAGCAAGTCCCAGTTGCTGGCATTTGGCCCATGTCCCTCTAATCCTTTCTCATCCATGTACTTATCCACGTTCTTTAGATTATTGTTTCGAATTATCTCTGATGTCACCTTGGTGACACCAGCCCCATTCTCTTTCTCACTCTCTCCTCCTGTTCAAAGAACAAAGAAAATTCCAGCACAGGAACAGGCCCTTCGGCCCCTCCAATCCTGCACTGACCATGTTGCCCCTGATTGAACTAAAACCCCCTCCCCTTCCGGGGACCGTATCCCTCTATTCCCATCCTATTCATGGATTTGTCCAGACGCCTCTTAAAACTTACTATTGTATCTGTTCCACTATCTCCCCCAGCAGTGAGTTCCAGGTACCCACCACCCTCTGTGTAAAAAGATTTGTCTCGTACATCTCCTTTAAACCTTGCCCCTCGCACCTTAAACCTGTGTCCCCCGAGTACTTGACTCTTCCACCCTGGGAAAAAGCTTCTGACTATCCACTCTGTCCGTGCCCCTCATAATCTTGTAGATTTCTATCAGGTCTCCCCTCAACCTCTGTCGCTCCAGTGAGAACAAACCAAGTTTCTCCAACCTCTCCTCATAGCTAATACCCTCCATACCAGGCAACATCCTGGTAAATCTTTTCTGTATCCTCTCCAGAATTGAACACCATATTCCAACTGTGGCCTAACTAAGATTCTATAAAGCTGCAACATGACTTGCCAATTTTTAAACTCAATACCCCGGCCGATGAAGGTAAGCATGCCGTATGCCTTCTTGACGACCTTCTACACCTGCATTGCCACTTTCAGTGACCTGTGTACCTGTACACCCAGATCCCTCTGCCTATCAATACTCTTAAGGGTTCTGCCATTTACTGAATATTTCCTACCTGTATTAGACCTTCCAAAATGCATTAACTCACATTTGTCCGGATTAAACTCCATCTGCCATCTCTCCGCTCAAGTCTCTAACTGATCTATATCCTGCTATATCTTCTGATGGTTATCAAATTATTTTTACCCCAATCACCTCTCAGCTCCAGAACTTAAGCATCATTCTAGAATGACCACTTTCCTGAGTCAAGCTACGCGGTTAAATCCCTGGCGGATTGTGGAGGGACGGGGGTTTCCTGGGACAGTATTGATGATACTTCACGAACATTTCCCCCTGATTCACCGGCTGTCTTTGCTTCTCCAGTTTGTGGCCCACCCGATTTGCCAGCAGGTCCTCACCTCCATCTGGTGTGGGAAGCTGACCTGGTGGCGAGGCAGCAGAAACATCTCATTGTTCGCAGTCTCCCTGGGGATGTTCCTCACCATGCCCCTGCTCTGCATCTGCTACTGGATTGCTCCCAAATCCAAGGTATGTGGGGAGAGGAAGGAGGGAAACATGTACACTGGGGAGGGGGATGTCTACAGTGGGAAGGGGGATGTGTACACTGGGGAGGGGTCGTGTACACTGGGCAAGGGGGATGTGTACACTGGGGAAGGGGACGTGTACACTGGGGAAGGGGGATGTGTACACGGGGAGGGGGACGTGTACACTGGGAAGGGGGATGTGTACACTGGGGAGGGGGACGTGTACACTGGGGAAGGGGGATGTGTACACTGGGAAGGGGGACGTGTACACTGGGAAGGGGGATGTGTACACTGGGAAGGGGGATGTGTACACTGGGGAAGGGGGACGTGTACACTGGGGAAGGGGGACGTGTACCAAATCCATGTGCCTGCACAGCCAGCAGCGCTAGTCACTGAGCTGTTGCGGCGCCCATCTACCAGTCCAGGATCAAGCACACACACCGACACGAAGTTCCAGGCCACTCCTGGAACTTCCAAGAGCAGCCCAGGCACGACCCGCCGTGTGAATGCCCCTCGTTTGACACGAGGTGGACCTCCACCTGTGGAATAAAGTCAAAAATATTAATCTTACAGCCTGCCTTTCCGGTGTCTCCCGAGGTTTAACCCTATTTAATATCCCCTACCATATCCCTCCATTCTCGTTTCACTCATGTGCCTATCTAACTGCATCTTAAACGAGTCCAACGTCCTGCCTCCACCACCCTACTCGGTAGCGCGTTCCAGACCCCTACAAAAGGGGGCATGTACGCTGGTGGAGGGGGATGTGTACACTGGGGAAGGGGGGCATGTACACTGGGGAAGGGGGATGTGTACACTGGGGAAAGGGGGCATGTATGCTGGTGGAGGGGGATGTGTACACTGGGGAAGGGGGGCATGTAAACTGGGGAAGAGGGATGTGTACACTGGGGAAAGGGGGCATGTACGCTGGTGGAGGAGGATGTGTACACTGGGGAAGGGGGGCATGTACACTGGGGAAGGGGGACGTGTACACTGGGGAAGGGAGACATGCAAACTGGGGAAGGGAGACATGCACACTGGGGAAGGGAGACGTGTACACTGGGGAAGGGAGATGAATACAATGGGGAGGGGGAGTGATTGGGTGGAGGAGGAGTGATTGGGGAGGGGGAGTGAGTAGACAGGGGGAGTGAGTGATGGAGGGAGGGTTGGGAGTGGGTGGGGGTGGGAGAGGAAGGGGGTGAGAGAGTGTGGGATGGGGATGGGAGAGGGTGGGGAATGAGAGGATGGAGAAGGTGGTGGGAGGGGCAGGGGGGTGGGAAGGAGACGGGCGTGGGAGATTTGTGTTGGGCAAAAGGAGGTGGGGCATTGTGGTGAAAGGCAAAAGCTGCATTGCTATAGCATCACTCCCATCCTCAGATTCCCAGTATATTTTTCAGCCAATTTACTCTGAAGGAGAGTTGCTGTTGAAATGTGTGAAAGGTGAAGCCAATTTGTACACAGCAAGATCCCACAAACAGCAATGTGACCTTGACAAGAGAATCTGTTTGTGATACTGCTGCAGGGGCAGTGCGGTGGGGAGGGGGTGGGGAGAGGTTGAGGGGGGGGGGTTGGTTGGGGTGGGGGACACTCCCTTATTCTTCCTCTGACCCTGTCCAGTGGGATATATTACATTTAGGAGGCCGGATAGGGCCTGGGTTTCCTTTCCAACTCACTCTTCAATTATGGATGGAATTAGAACATAGAACATTACAGCGCAGAACAGGCCCTTCGGCCCACGATGTTGCGCCGACCAGTTACAAAATAATGACCCACTAGCCTAAACCAATCCCTTTTCATCCATAAACCTATCCACGGATCTCTTAAACGCCCCCAAACGAGGCACATTTACAACTGCAGCAGGCAGGGCATTCCAATCCCTCACCACCCTCTGGGTAAAGAACCTACCCCTGACATCAGTCCTATAACTACCACCCCTTAATTTAAAGCCATGCCCCCTCGTGCTAGATTTCTCCATCCGAGGGAAAAGGCTATCACTATCCACCCTATCTAAACCTCTAATCATCTTATATGTTTCAATAAGATCCCCTCTTAGCCGCCTTCTTTCCAGCGAAAACAACCCCAAATCCCTCAGCCTCTCCTCATAGGACCTCCCCTCCATACCTGGCAACATCCTGGTAAACCTCCTCTGCACCCTCTCCAAAGCCTCCACATCCTTCCTGTAATGTGGGGACCAGAACTGTACACAATACTCCAAGTGCGGCCGCACCAGAGTAGTGTACAGTTGCAACATGACGCTGCGACTCCTAAATTCAATCCCCCTACCAATAAACGCCAAGATACCGTATGCCTTCTTAACAACCTTATCTACTTGACTCCCAACTTTCAGGGATCTATGTACACATACACCTAGATCCCTCTGCTCATCCACACTATTCAAAGTCCTCCCGTTAGCCCTATACTCGACACATCTGTTATTCCTACCAAAGTGAATTACCTCACACTTCTCCGCATTAAACTCCATCTGCCACCTCTCGGCCCAGCTCTGCAACCTGTCTAAGTCTTCCTGCAAACGATGACACCCTTCATCACTATCTACCACACCTCCGACTTTGGTGTCATCTGCAAATTTACTAATCCACCCAAGGGGGATGTGGGCGGCACGGTAGCACAGTGGTTAGCACTGCTGCTTCACAGCTCCAGGGTCCTGGGTTCGATTCCCGGCTCGGGTCACTGCCTGTGTGGAGTTTGCACATTCTCCTCGTGTCTGCGTGGGTTTTCTCCGGGTGCTCCGGTTTCCTCCCACAGTCCAAAGATGTGCGGGTTAGGTTCATTGGCTATGCTAAAATTGCCCCTTAGTGTCCTGGGATGTGTAGGTTAGAGGGATTAGCAGGTAAATGTGTAGGGATATGGGGATAGGGTCTGGGTGGGATTGTGTTTGGTGCAGACTCGATGGGCCGAAGGGCCTGTTTCTGCACTGTAGGGTTCTATATGTTCTAACTATACCCTCATCCAGATCATTAATAAAAATTACAAACAGCAGTGGCCCCAAAACAGATCCCTGAGGCACACCACTCGTTACCGAACTCCATGATGAATATTTACCATCAACCATCACCCTCTGTCTCCTATCTGCTAGCCAATTCCTGATCCAATTCCCTAGATCACCCCCAATCCCATACATCTGTATTTTCTGCAGAAGCCTACCATGGTGAACCTTATCAAACGCCTTACTAAAATCCATATACACCACGTCCACTGCCTTACCCCCATCCACCTCTTTGGTCACTTTCTCAAAAAACTCAATAAGGTTAATAAGGCACGACCTACCCGCCACAAAACCATGCTGACTATCTCCAATCAATTCATTACTCTCTAAATAACTATAAATCCTATCCCTAATAATTTTTTCTAAAACCTTGCCCACAACAGAAGTGAGACTCACCGGTCTATAATTCCTGGGGAAGTCTCTGTTCCCCTTCTTAAACAATGGACAACATTCGCTAACCTCCAATCTTCCGGTACAATACCAGAGGCCAACGACGACCTGAAGATCAGAGCCACAGGCTCAGCAATCACTTCTCTTGCCTCCCAGAGAATCCTGGGGTAAATCCCATCCGGACCAGGGGACTTATCTATTTTCAGACCCTCCAGAATATCTAGCACATCCTCCTTATCAACTGCAACACTGTCAATTCTACTCCCCTGCAACCCAGGTGTCCTCCTCAGCTATATCCATGTCCCCCTGTGTGAACACCGAAGAGAAATATTGGTTCAATGCCTCTCCAATCTCCTCTGGTTCCACACATACCTTCCCTCTGCTGTCTATAACTGGCCCTAATCTTGCCCTAACCAACCTTCTGTTCTTGACATACCTATGGAACGCCTTAGGATTCTCCTTAACCCCTATCAGCCAAAGTCTTCTCATGTCCTCTTTTAGCCCTTCTTAGCTCACTCTTCAACCCCCTCCTAGCCAATCTAAAGTTTTCTAGTGCACTACCCGAGCCCTCACGTCTCATCCGAACATAAGCCTCCTTTTTCCTCTTAACCAACGAAAAAACTTTTTTGGTGCACCACGGTTCCCTAGCCCTACCAATTCCTCCTTGCCTGACAGGGACATACCTATCACGGACTCGCAGTAGCTGCTCCTTGAAAAAACTCCACATTTCGGACGTTCCCAGTCCCTGTAATCTCCTAGTCCAACCTATGCTTCCTAATTCTCTCCTAATAGCCTCATAATTACCCTTCCCCCAGCTAAAATCACTAGCCCAAGGTTCATGCCTATCCCTTTCCATCACTAAGGTGAACGTAACCAAGATTGTGGTCACTATAACCAAAATGCACACCAACTTCCAAGTCTAGCACCTGGTCTGGCTCATTTCCCAGCACCAAATCCAATATAGCCTCACCTCTAGTTGGCCTATCTACATACTGAGTCAAAAAACCTTCCTGCACGCTTTGTACAAAAACTGACCCCTCTAACGAGCTAGAGCTATAACAATTCCAATCAATATTAGTAAAGTTAAAATCCCCCATAACAATTACCCTATTACTATCACTCCTAACCAGGATCGTCTCCACAATCCTTTCCTCAACCTCTCTAGAACTTTTTGGAGGTCTATAAAAGACTCCCAACAGGGTGACCTCTCCTCTCCTATTTCTAATCTCCGCCCATACTACCTCAACAGACAAGTCCTCATCAAACTTCCTCTCTGACACTGTGATACAATCCCTGACCAATAATGCTACCCTTCCCCCCCCTCCTACCTCCTTCTCTACTCCGACTAAAACATTTGAACCCCGGGACCTGCAGCAACCATTCCTGACTCTGTTCTATCCATGTCTCTGAAATGGCCACAACATCCAAGTCCCAGGTACTGATCCACGCTCCAAGTTCATCCACTTTATTGCGAATACTCCTTGCATTAAAGTATACACATTTCAAACCCTGCTCCACCCCACCCCTGCGATGCTGTGAATTGCAGTCCCCATCTATGCCCCCCTCACTTTCAACCCCTCTACTCAGGACCCCACCCCCCCTCCGAATTGGCTTCCTCCACCTTCTGAAGGCCAGTGTTTGAGTCAAAACCTTTCTCCATCTCTCCCCTCGAGATCTTTACTCAATGATCTTTGACCTCTGGCTATTCACCAATGGGGTAAGTTCTTCCTTGTGCATGAGTCGCAAAAACCCAGCTTGCAGGTGCAGCAGGTGGTCAGGAAGGCGAATGGGATGCTGGCCTTCATAGCGAAGGGGATTGAATATAAAAGTAGGGAGGTCTTGCTGCAGCTGTATAGGGCATTGGTGAGGCCGCAGCTGGAGTACTGTGTGCAGTTTTGGTCGCCGCACTTACACAAGGATATTTTGGCCTTGGAGGGAGTGCAGAGGAGGTTTACAAGGCTGATACCGGAGTTGAGGGGGTTGAGCTTGTGCCCATGGAATTGGAAGGAAGAGGGGAGAGACTGAATAAACTAGGCTTGTACTCGTTAAAGTTTAGAAGAATGAGGGGAGATCTCATTGAGACGTATAAGATGATGAATGGGATGGATAGGATAGAGGTAGAGAGACTCTTCCCGCTCAAAAAAGACAGTAGGACTAGGGGGCACAGCCTCAAGATAAAGGGGGGGCGGTTTAGAACGGAGTTGAGGAGGAACTTCTTCACTCAAAGGGTGGTGAATCTCTGGAATTCTCTGCCCGTTGAAGTGGTGGAGGCTGCCTCGCTAAATATTTTTAAGACGCGGGTTGATGGGCTTTTGATAAGAGAGGGGATTAAGGGTTATGGGGAGAGGGCGGGAAGGTGGAACTGAGCCACGACAGATCAGCCATGATCTTATTGAATGGCGAGGCAGGCTCGACGGGCCAGATGGCCTACTCCTGCTCCTATTTCTTATGTTCTTATGTTCCTTCTTCCATCCAATCAGAACCGTTTTGCTAGGTCACCCCTTAACCTTCTCCATCCCAAGGAGGACAGTCCCCACTTTAGTAACCTCTCCTCAGAAATCCCTCTTCACTGCTTCTTAAAATGTGGGATATATTGGGATGTGACCATTACTGGCAAGGACAACTCTTAAACCCACCGGTTAGCTAAACTATTGCAGAGGACAGGTAGGAATAAACCCCATTGCTGCAGGTCTGGAGTCACATGTAGACCAGACTGGGTAACAATGGCAGATTTCCTTCCCTAAAGGGGATTCATGAACCAGATGGGTTTTTACAACAATCGATGATAGTTTCATGGCCACCATTACTGAGACCAGCTTTATATTCCAGAATTCGTTCATTGAACCAGTTGACGTGGTGGGATTTGAACCTAGCCTCTGGATTACTAATCTAGTGATGTTACCATGGCATCATCATTTCTCCCAGTTACACACAAGCATGGGCAAAGTATAGGAATTGAGTAAGAATCTTTAGTCAGCAGTGCTGCTGGTTTAGAGATCTGTCTGCGAAGGCTGGATTGCATTTCTCTCTCAGTTTCCAATGTCTTTCTGTTTGCTGATTGTATTTCAGCTTGGACAGTTTGTTCGGACTCCGGTTATTAAGTTCCTCCTTCACTCCGCCTCCTACATCTGGTTCCTGGTGTTGCTCCTAGTGGAATCGATAATCGCCCAGCAGTTCCGTGACGTGTCCTCATCCAGACATGAGCCAATCTACCTCAACTCTTTCCACATGATTTGGGTGGTGGGTGAGTTCCAATCTGTGGCTCCTTTCTCAGAGGTGATGGTGTTACAATGGATGTGGAGGTTGTAGTAATTCAGGCAAGGCCAATCTTCCGTCACCAAGAACCCTTTGATTAAAATACAGGAACCATCAGTACTCCAGGCTTACAGCCCTGTCTTGTAGGCAGCACGGTAGCACAGTGGTTAGCACTGCTGCCTCACAGCGCTAAGGACATGGGTTCAATTCCTGGCTTGGGTCACTGTCCGTGTGGACACTGCACATAGTCCCCGTGTCTGCGTGGGTTTCCTCCGGGTGCTCTGGTTTCCTCCCACAATCCAAAGGTGTACATGTTAGATGGATTGGCCATGCTAAATACACAGGCTTATAGGGATAGAGAGGGGAGGAGGGTTGGGTCTGGGTAAGACTCTCTGTGCAGAGTCAATGGGCTGAATGGCCTCCTTCTATATTGTAGGAGTTCTATGACCATGTCATCACCACAGCTCACTGGCAATGCTAACCTTTGTCCCCATGTCATCTCTGGTCTTTTCCCGATTCTCTTAAATCTGTGTCTCTCTGATTACCCGCCCTCCTGTTATTGGAAACACTTTCTCCTCGTTTACTCTATCTAAACCCTCCATTGTTTATTAACTGATTGGTGAATGTGATTTATTAACTCCCTCATTAGCCTTTGCCTCTCTACAGAGGCCATTCAAACTTCTCCCCATCTCCTCACATTCACTGAAATCTCTCGCTTGCTTTCCCGAGAGGACTGGATGAGGACTTATCACCGGGACAATATTCGGAAGAGGCAGAACGGAATTCCTGATGGGATACGGGAGGAGGGCGGAACTTGGAGGGTTGAGGATGGGGTTCTATGCCCCGGGTACAATGTTCTAATCACCTTGTTGTCTCTCTGAAGGCTTCTTCTGGTATGAGTGTAAGGAGGTGTGGATTGAAGGCTTGCGCAGTTACCTGTTGGACTGGTGGAATTTCCTGGATATTGTTATTCTGAGTATGTACCTGGCCTCCTTTGCACTCCGAATTGTGGTCTATCTGAGTGGAAAACTCTACTGCATGGCAGACAGTGTCTCGTATTACTGCTTCTACTTCACAGACGCTGGTGAGTGTCAAACATCATCAGTTGGGGAAGTTTCTCTCGATAGCCTCCCTGCATATTAACAACACTGTAACACAGAGGGGGATTTCCCCTTCCATTTCCTGCTCTCTGAACCACAGCAATATATCGTGTACGTACACCCACACTGCTGTTAGGAAGCAAGGCAGTGGGAGGCGGTAGTGTAGTGGCTATGATTCTGGATTAGTAACCACAGGCTCGTACTCTGAGTACTGAGGTCCAATCCCACCTCAGCACGTTATGAAATTTAAGTTTATTAAATCTTGTATTGAAACGATCATCAATTGTTGTAAAATGTAGATCACTAATATCCTTTAGGGAAGGAAATCTGCCATCCTTATCTGGCCTGGCCTACATGTGACTCCAGACCCAAGGCAACCTGGCCAAGAGAGACACTGAGTTCAAGGGCAATTAGGGAGGGGCAGCAAATGCTGGCCCAGCCAGTGATACTCATATTCATAGAGGTATACAGCACAAAAAAGGCCCTTCAGCCCATCAAATCTGCCCTGGTCAAAGACGAACCACCCAAATATTCTAATCCTATTTTCCAGCACTTGGTCCAGAGCCCGGTATCCTTGGCATATCGACTGAAAGCTGCTGAAATGTTATGAAGATCTCTGCAGTGAGTTCTAGACTCCCACCATTCGCTCAGCAAATCTCCCCTGCCATATTCCAGTGTATCACATCCCTTCTATAGGCAGCAGGTAATTAAGGCAGCAAATGGAATTTTGTCCTTTATTGCTAGAGGCATGGGAGTTTAAAAACAGTGAGGTTATGTTGAAGCTGAGGCCACACCTGGAGTACTGTGTACAGTTTCGGTCTCCTTACTTGAGAAAGGATATACTGGCCCTGGAGGGGGTGCAGAGGAGATTCACTAGGTTGATTCCGGAGTTGAGAGGGTCGGATTATGAGGAGAGACTGAGTAGACTGGGGCTATACTCATTGGAATTCAGAAGAATGAGGGGAGATCTTATAGAAACATATAAGATTACGAAGGGAATCGATAAGATAGAAGCAGGGAAGTTGTTTCCACTGATGGGTGAAACTAGAACTAGGGGGCACGGCCTCAAAATAAGGGGAAGCAGATTTAGGACTGAGTTGAGGAGGAACTTCTTCACACAAAGGGTTGTGAATCTGTGGAATTCTCTGCCCAGTGAATCAGTTGAAGCTTCCTCATTGAATGTTTTTCAGGCAAAGATAGATAAATGTTTGAACAGTAAAGGAATTAAGGGTTATGGTGAGCGGGTGGGTAAGTGGAGCTGAGTCCATAAAAAGATCAGCCATGATTTTATTGAATGACGGGGCAGGCTTGAGGGGACAGATGGCCTACTCCTGCTCCTGGTTCTTATGTTCTTATAGTGTGAATTCCAGAACTGCACATAATGCTCTAGTTGTGGTCTCACCCAAACTCTTGAACTCTATTGCTCGGCTAATAAAGGTAAGTATACCATAAGCCTTCTTAACCACTTTATCTACCTGTCCTGCTACCTTAAGATGTATGTGCACACCGAGGTCCCTCTGGTCTTCGGAGATTCCCAGGATCCTGCCGTACGTGGTGTATTAGAACATAGAACATAGAACATTACAGCACAAACAGGCCCTTCGGCCCTCGAGTTGCGCCGATCACATTAACCCCACCAATCTATAGACCTATCTATAACCCCCAATCCCATTAAACCCCATATACTCATCCAGAAGTCTTTTAAAAGACCCCAGCGAGTTCGCCTCCACCACCGATGACGGTAGCTGATTCCATTCACTCACCACCCTCTGAGTGAAAAACTTACCCCTAACATCACCTCTGTACTTCCCTCCCCGCACCTTAAATCTGTGTCCTCTCGTAGCGACCATTTCAACCCGGGGAAATAGCCTCTGAGAGTCCACCCTATCTATTCCTCTCAACATTTTATAAACTTCTATCAGGTCGCCTCTCAACCTTCGCCTCTCTAGGGAAAAGAGTCCCAGCTCCCTCAACCTATCTTCATAAGGCATGCCTCCCAGTCCAGGCAACATCCTTGTAAATCTCCTCTGCACCCTTTCAATAGCTTCTATGTCTTTCCTACAGTGAGGCGACCAGAACTGCGCACAGTACTCCAAATGAGGCCTGACGAGGGTCCTGTAAAGTTGCAGCATTACCTCCCGACTCCTAAATTCAATCCCTCGATTAATGAAGGCCAGTACACCATACGCCTTCTTGACCACCTCCTCCACCTGCGAGGCCGATTTAAGAGTCCTGTGGACCCGGACCCCGAGATCCTTCTGCTCTTCAACGCTACTAAGACTCCTGGCCTTGATAGTGTACTCGTTCATCCCGTTGGTTCTGCCGAAATGGACGACTACACATTTGTCTGCGTTGAAGTCCATCTGCCACTTCTCCGCCCATTCCTGCATCCTATCTATGTCCTGCTGCAACTTTTGACATCCTTCCAGACCATCCACAACACTGCCGACCTTCGTGTCATCAGCGAACTTGCTAACCCATCCCTCCACTTCCTCATCCAGGTCATTTATGAAAATGACAAACAGCAAGGGTCCCAGAACAGATCCCTGGGGCACTCCACTGGTGACTGACCTCCATTCCGAAAAAGACCCATCCACAACCACTCTCTGCCTTCTGCAGGCAAGCCAGTTCTGGATCCACAAGGCCAAAGGCCCTTGGATCCCATGCCCTCTCACCTTCTCAAGAAGTCTTGCATGGGGGACTTTATCAAAAGCCTTGCTGAAGTCCATGTACACTACGTCCACGGCACTTCCTTCCCCTGTCTTGTTTGACCTGCCCAAGTGCATCACCTCACATTTATCCAGATTGAATTCCATTTGTCACTGACCAGGCCCGTCTCTATCCTCCTGCAGTCTGAGGCAATCCTCACTGTTTATCACCCTGCCAACTTACATATCTGTGAACTTACTGACCAACTCTCCCACATTCCAAATGCCCCAGGGTATCTTCATGATGATGTGGAGATGCTGGCATTGGACTGGGGTGGGCACAGTTAGAAGTCTCACAACACCAGGTTAAAGTCCAACAGGTTTACTTGGCAGCACGAGCTTTCAGAGCACCGCTTCTTAACTCACCTGATGAAGGGACAATGCTCCGAAAGCTCGTGCTACCAGATAAACCTGTTGAATTTTAACCTGGTGTTGTGAGACTCCTCATTATTTTTATGATGGCAGACAGGTAGAATTCAGTGAATGGTTTTTCTGATTTGTGTGGGTAACAGAACTGAGTGTGGTCTCTCTGACAGACCGACATGACTGGAGACAAGAGGACCCACAGATGGTCGCTGAGGTGTTATTTGCAATCACCAGTATGCTGAGTCTAGCCCGACTGACATCCATCTTACCAGCTCACGAGACGCTCGGAACGCTGCAGATTTCCATTGGCAGGATGATCGATGATATGATGAGGTTTGGAACCCAATCACCGGAATTATTCTTGGGTGAAATATAGTTCCTGGGACGGAGGCAGCAGTGATTCGTCCTGGCGGGGGGAGGGGGAGAAATGGATCCTCTGCATTGATAGGACAATTTCTCCTTTCATCTATTGTGACCTCTCAGGTGGTGTAATTGGCCTGATTTCTCCACCATTCGTACCCCACTGCCAGCGAGAATGGAGAATCTGGCCACTCAAATCTCCATTCACTGCAGCGGGACTGGAGAATCCCAGCTCACTACACTGTACTTCCTGTTAGGGTTGAATTCTGTCACCTCCCAGGTTTCGGTAATGTTTTATCCCTTACCCCATAGGAGGAGGTGGAAAGCTGGAATTGAGGGAAACAATCCCCACAGTTCTAGCCCCACCCACCTTCTCCCCGTATCCTTCAATTCCACCTTTTCTCCGTATCCCTCAATCCCACTTACCCACCTTCTCCCCATATCCCTCAATCCCACCTTCTCCCCATATTCCTCAATCCCACCTACTCCCCATATTCCTCAATCCTACCTTCTCCCCATATCCCTCAATCTCACCTTCTCCCCATATCCCTCAATCCCACCTTCTCCCCATATTCCTCAATCCCACCTACTCCCCATATCCCTCAATCCCACCTTCTCTCCATATCCCTCAATCCCACCTTCTCTCCATAACCCTCAATCCCACCTTCTCTCCATATCCCTCAATCCCACCTTCTCTCCATAACCCTCAATCCCCCTTCTCTCCATATCCTTCAATCCCACCTTCTCTCCATATCCCTCAATCCCACCTTCTCCCCATATTCCTCAATCCCACCTTCTCTCCATATTCCTCAATCCCACCTTCTCTCCATATCCCTCAATCCCACCTTCTCTCCATATCCCTCAATCCCACCTTCTCCCCATATTCCTCAATCCTACCTTCTCTCCATATCCCTCAATCTCACCTTCTCCCCATATCCCTCAATCCCACCTTCTCCCCATATTCCTCAATCCCACCTACTCCCCATATCCCTCAATCCCACCTTCTCTCCATATCCCTCAATCCCACCTTCTCTCCATAACCCTCAATCCCACCTTCTCTCCATATCCCTCAATCCCACCTTCTCTCCATAACCCTCAATCCCCCTTCTCTCCATATCCTTCAATCCCACCTTCTCTCCATATCCCTCAATCCCACCTTCTCTCCATATCCCTCAATCCCACCTTCTCTCCATATCCCTCAATCCCACCTTCTCTCCATTTCCCTCAATCCCACCTTCTCCTCCTATCCCTCAATCCCACCTTCTCCCCGGATCCCTCAATCCCACCTTCTCCCCGGATCCCTCAATCCCACCTTCTTGCCGTTTCCCTCAATCCCACCTTCTTCCCGTATCCCTCAATCCCACCTTCTCCCCGTATCCCTCAGTCCCACCTTCTCCCTGTATCCCTCAATCCCACCTTCTCCCTGTATCCCTCAATCCCACCTTCTCCCCGGATCCCTCAATCCCACCTTCTTCCCGTATCCCTCAATCCCACCTTCTCCCCGTATCCCTCAGTCCCACCTTCTCCCTGTATCCCTCACCCCACCTTCTCCCTGTATCCCTCAATCCCATCTTCTTCCCGTATCTCTCAATCCCACCTTCTCTCCATAACCCTCAATCCCATCTTCTGTATCCCTCAATCCCACCCACCCACCTTCTACACATATCCTTCAATCCCACCCACCCACTTCCTCCTGGTGTCCCTCAATCCCAGCCCCCAGTCAGTGTTGGGATGGATGCTGCTTCCCTGTTTCCTGGATGTGTTTCTCCTCTTGGTGAAGGATGTGAAAAGATTTCTCCTTTGCTTCTCTCCAGGTTCATGTTTTTGCTGATGATCATCCTTACAGCCTTCCTCTGTGGAATCAACAACATCTACGTCCATTATGTCGATCTGGAACGCCTTGGAAAGTACGGGAACTCTAAGAACTTTCTAGAACCCCCTCCCTTGTTCATTTGGTTCCTTTTAGAGCTGCTTTGTAATTTCTTAATACAGATTGAGATTGTGTGAACATATTTCATTCCCCAGTCGTGAGTGTTAGGAAGGATCTGGAGATATCCTTCCCCTTCCCGTGGGCTAGAGGAACAGAACAGTCTGGCATCACACATACAGCAATCATTACAAACTGTAACCCAGTTTAATTGGCCAGTTTCAAACTGGCAAACCAAGAACTGAAGTTCATTCCAGTAGGAACAGGGCGGAAAGGCAGGGAAATTACCAAATCTTGCTTAGATGCCCCTCACCTGGGACACTGGGCACAGTTCCGATCTCCATTGTCAATGCAGGATGGAAGAAGCTTTGGACAGGACACCAGAAATGAGAGATTATATACAATGACTGAACAAACTGAGATTCTATTCTCTAGAAAAGAGAATGCTGAGGGCATTCTGAAACAATGTTAGGGTTTCAATTGGGTAGATTGAGAAAAGATTTTTAACTTGTGGTGGGGTAAGGGGATTGGGAGAGGAAGGGGTGTGGGGAAGAAGGGGGTTGGGGAGGAAGGGGGTGGGGAGGATGTGAGGGTAGAGGGAGGAAGGGGTGAGGTTAAAAGGTGGTGGGAGAGGAAGGGGAGTGGGGGATGAAGGTGGAGAGGAAGGGGATCAGGAGAAAGGGAGGTGGGGAGCCCCGAAACTCCCAGCAATCAATATATATGATCACTAAAAAATCCAATGAGGAATTCAGGAGAAACCTCATTGTGGGAGAATGTGGGACTCGCTCCCACGGGGAGTGGGGAAAATGTGGGACTCATTCCCAAGGGGAGTGGGGAGAATGTGGGACTCGCTCCCACGGGGAGTGGGGAGAATGTGGGACTCATTCCCAAGGGGAGTGGGGAGAATGTGGGACTCGCTCCCATGGGGAGTGGGGAGAATGTGGGACTCGCTCCCATGGGGAGTAGGGAGAATGTGGGACTCGCTCCCACGGGGAGGTGAGGGAGAATGTGGGACTCGCTCCCACGGGGAGTGGGGAGAATGTGGGATTCGCTCCCACGGGGATTGGGGAGAATGTGGGACTCGCTCCCACGGGGAGGCGGGGGAGAATGTGGGATTGGCTCCCACGGGGAGTGGGGAGAATGTGGGACTCGCTCCCATGGGGAGTGGGGAGAATGTGGGACTCGCTCCCACGGGGAGTGGGGAGAATGTGGGACTCGCTCCCATGGGGAGTGGGGAGAATGTGGGACTCGCTCCCACGGGGAGTGGTTGGGGTGAATATTATAGATATGTTTAAGGGGAAGCTCGATAAACACATCAGTGAGAAAGGAATAGAAGGATTTATTGATAGAGAGAGAGATGAAGAAAGAGATTAAACTGGATCTGTGGGGCTGAATGACTTACTTGTGTGCTAGGCTTTTAACTGTATACATCATATAATCAGTGTGTATGTCGGTCTGCGTGGATTTATAAAGTTTAATCCTGCCTCACAAACCTAGTTTGATTTCTGATGTTGTAACTGACATAGTCAATGGGGGAGTGTTAGTGGAAGTTATTTATATGGAGTTCCAGAAAACATTTGACAAAGTTCCACATGAGAGACTGTTGACGGGTAGGAGAGTACCTAACTTGGAGGATGCGGATTAGCATGGGTCAGAAGTTGGTTAGGGAGTAGGAGAAAGACAGTAGGGTAAATAGTCACGGATTTGTAATTGGCAGAATGTGACAAGAGGCTAAAGATCTGTACTGGGCCCTCAGATTTTCCCTTAATTTATAAATCTCTTGGATAAAGGAACGGAGAATTGTATCTGCAAGTTTACATATGGCACTAAAGTAAATGATACAAAAAGCAGTGTACATTAGGGTGTAAGAATAGACAGATCATAAGAAATAGGATTGGGAGTAGGTCATTCAGCCCATCAAGCCTGCTCCACCATCCAATATGGGCCTGAACTCCATTTTCCTTCCCACTCCCCATATCCCATAATTCCCTGAGAACAGAAATCTATCTAATCCTGGACTGAAATATATTCAATGATGGAATACCCACAGCTCACTCAGTGAGAGAATTTCCAAAGATTCACAATCCTCTGAGTGAAGAAATTTCTCATCTCCTTCGTCCTAAACGATTGGCCCCTCACCCTGAGACTATCGGCTCATGTTTTAGATTCCCCGAGTGGGGAAACAATCCCAGTGTCCGCCCTGTTCAAACCCCTCAGAACCTTAATGCAGGAAGTTGAGATCAAACAAATGAGTGAAACTGAGGCTGACAGAGTGCTATGTGGAGAGGTGTAAAATCCAGTCTAGCCCCAAGGAACAGAAATCCAAGTATTCTGGGTGGCACGGTGGTTAGCACCTCTGCCTCACAGCGCCAGGGAACCCGGGTTTGATTCCCGGCTTGGGTCACTGTCTGTGTGGAGTTTGCACATTCTCCCCGTGTCTGCGTGGGTTTCCTCCCACAGTCCAAAGTTGTGTGGGTTATGTGGATTGGCCATGCTAAATTGCCCCTTGGTGTTAGGAGGACTAGCTAGGGTAAATTCATGGGGCTGGGTGGGATTGTGGCAGTGCAGACTCGACAGGCTGAATGGCCTCTTTCTGCACTGTCGGGATTCTATGATTCTCAATGGCGAGAAACTGGGAACCGTGTGAGATTTCAGAAATCATTTAAAACAAGAAGACTGGCAAAGGAATGATTCAAAAAGGCCAGTGGAATGTTGGCCTGAACCTATAAGACATAGAACACTCCAGCACAGTACAGGCCCTTCGGCCCTCGATGTTGCGCCGACCAGTGGAACTAATCTAATGACCCTCTAACCTAAACTATTCCAATGTTATCCATATGCCCATCCACTGACCATTTGAACGCCCTTAAAATTGGCGAGTCCACAACTGCTGCAGGCAGGGCATTCCACGCCCTTACTACCCTCTGAGTAAAGAACCTACCTCTGACATCCGTCCTATAATTACCACCCCTTAATTTAAAGCTATGTCTCCTCGTGTTAGCCATCACAATCTGAGGTAAAAGGCTCTCACTGTCCACCCTGTCCAATCCTTTGATCAACCTGGGGGGGAGGGGATGGGGGGCTGTGGAAGGAGTGAAGATGATGTTATATTGATATAAATTCTAGTCAGATCCCAAGCCTTGGGGTAGAAGATTTAGTCTTGGAAAGGAACCAGCTAAGGTTAACCATAGTGACCCTGGGAAGATAAAAGTGAAGCAATGCAGGCTGGAGGTTTGGTTTGGAGGATTAAGGACTGATCACATTGAGATATTTAAAATGGTGACAGGGTTTGATTGAGTTGATATTGGGGCAGGTGGACAGATCAATAATCAGTGAGACCATTCATTGAGGGGCTATCAGGAGGTACATGCCACACAATGGGGACTGGGATTTCCCCGGGCTTTTCTGTAATGATCCCAGTCTATTCCAGCTGGGATCAGAAGGAGCTGCCGTTTGTCTCCCATTCCCACTTTAATAGAAGCTTCTGTTTTCCTGCTGCAGTTTCAACGGCACCCTGCAATTCCTCTTCTGGACCATGTTTGGAATGGAGGAGCCCACGTCTGTGGATCTGTCGAACTTTGTGGTGGCTGAGTTTGTGGGCCGGGTTCTGTACGGGATTTTCACCATCATTATGGTCATAGTGCTGCTTAACATGTTAGTCGCTATGATCACTAACTCCTTTCAGAAAATTGAGGTGGGTTTGAACGACTGCTTTCAGCTGGGAGCTTTACTCTGTATCTAACCCCGTGCTGTACCTGTCCTGGGAGTGTTTGATGGGGACAGTGTAGAGGGAGCTTTACTCTGTATCTAACCCCGTGCTGTCCCTGTCCTGGGAGTGTTTGATGGGGTCAGTGTAGAGGGAGCTTTACTCTGTATCTAACCCCGTGCTGTACCTGCCCTGGGAGTGTTTGATGGGGACAGTGTAGAGGGAGCTTTACTCTGTATCTAACCCCGTGCTGTACCTGTCCTGGGAGTGTTTGATGGGGGGACAGTGTAGAGGGAGCTTTACTCTGTATCTAACCCCGTGCTGTACCTGTCCTGGGAGTGTTTGATGGGGGGACAGTGTAGAGGGAGCTTTACTCTGTATCTAATCCTGTGCTGTCCCTGTCCTGGGAGTGTTTGATGGGGGACAGTGTAGAGGGAGCTTTACTCTGTATCTAACCCCGTGCTGTACCTGTCCTGGGAGTGTTTGATGGGGGACTGTGTAGAGGGAGCTTTATCTGTATCTAACCCCGTGCTGTACCTGTCCCGGGAGTGTTTGATGGGGGGACAGTGTAGAGGGAGCTTTATCTGTATCTAACCCTGTGCTGTACCTGTCCTGGGAGTGTTTGATGGGGGGACAGTGTAGAGGGAGCTTTATCTGTATCTAACCCCGTGCTGTATCTGTCCTGGGAGTGTTTGATGGGGGGACAGTGTAGAGGGAGCTTTACTCTGTATCTAACCCCGTGCTGTACCTGTCCTGGGAGTGTTTGATGGGGGGACAGTGTAGAGGGAGCTTTACTCTGTATCTAACCCCGTGCTGTACCTGTCCTGGGAGTGTTTGATGGGGGGACAGTGTAGAGGGAGCTTTACTCTGTATCTAACCCCGTGCTGTACCTGTCCTGGGAGTGTTTGATGGGGACAGTGTAGAGAGAGCTTTACTCTGTATCTAACCCCGTGCTGTACCTGTCCTGGGAGTGTTTGATGGGGAGACAGTGTAGAGGGAGCTTTACTCTGTATCTAACCCCGTGCTGTACCTGTCCTGGGAATGTTTGATGGAGGGGACAGTGTGGAGGGAGCTTTACTCTGTATCTAACCCGTGCTGTACCTGTCCTGGGAATGTTTGATGTGGGGGACAGTGTGGAGGGAGCTTTACTCTGTATCTAACCCCGTGCTGTCCCTGTCCTGGGAGTGTTTGATGGGGACAGTGTAGAGGGAGCTTTACTCTGTATCTAACCCCGTGCTGTACCTGTCCTGGGAATGTTTGATGGGGGACAGTGTAGAGGGAGCTTTACTCTGTATCTCACCTCGTGCTGTCCCTGTCCTGGGAGTGTTTGATGGGGGGACAGTGTAGACGGAGCTTTACTCTGTATCTAACCCCGTGCTGAGTTTGGTGGGAAACTGGGTAGAAAGGGTGCGATATTGTGGAGCAGTTCTTTTGCTGTTTGTAAGGTAATAAGAACATAAGAACATAAGAAATAGGAGCAGGAGCTGGCCATCTGGCCCTTCAAGCCTTCCCCGCCATTCAGTAAGATCATGGCTGATCTGTCGTGACTCAGCTCCATCTTCCCGCCCTCTCCCCATAACCCTTAATCCCCTCTCTTATCAAAAACCCATCAACCCGCTTCTTGAAAATATTTAGCGAGGCAGCCTCCACCACTTCAACGGGTAGAGAATTCCAGAGATTCACCACCCTTTGAGTGAAGAAGTTTCTCCTCAACTCCGTTCTAAAACGCCCCCTCTTTATCTTGAGGCTGTGTCCCTTAGTCCTACTGTCTTTTTTGAGCGGGAAGAGTCTCTCCACCTCTATCCTATCCATCCCATTCATCATCTTATACGTCTCAATGAGATCTCCCCTCATTCTTCTAAACTCCAACGAGTACAAGCCTAGTTCATTCAGCCTCTCCTCATAGCTCAACCCCCTCAACTCCGGTATCAGCCTAGTAAACCTCCTCTGCACTCCCTCCAAGGCCAAAATATCTTTGCGCAGGTGCGGCGCCCAAAACTGCCCACAGTACTCCAGCTGCGGCCTCACCAATGCCCTATATCGCTGCAGCAAGACCTCCCTACTTTTATATTTATAATCAGTTTGGAGATTCTCCCTCTGGAACATGATGTATTTACAGTGTCCAGAAGCAATTTAAATTCCTTGCCTATTCTCTTGCTTTCAGGATGATGCGGATGTTGAATGGAAGTTTGCCAGATCTAAGCTCTATCTTTGTTATTTCCGGGAAGGCCTCACACTGCCTGTTCCCTTCAACATTATGCCAACACCCAAATCCTTCTTCTACATGATCAGGTATGTACCTCCCATTTACAACAGAAAGTATATGCAGCACAGCGGTTAGCACTGCTGCCTCATATCGCCAGGGACCTGGGTTCAATTCCGGCCTCAGGTCACTGTCTGCGTGGAGTTTGCACGTTCTCCCCATGTCTGCGTGGGTTTCCTCCCAGTGCTCTGGTTTCTCCCAGAGTCTGAGAAACATGCAGGTTGGTCCATGCTAATTCTCCCTCAGTGTACACGAATGAGAGTGTGACAATTAGGAGATTTTCACAGTAACGTCATTGAAGTGTTATTGTGAGCCTACTTGTGACACTAACAAATAAACTTCAAACTGACAAACAGCGGGCAATGTGGAAAATTGCCCAGGTGTGTCCTGTACACAAAAAGTAGGACAAATCCAACCCGGCCAATTACTGCCCAGTCTACTCTCCATCATCAGTAAAGTGATGGAAGGGGTCATCGACAGTGCTATCAAGCAGCACCTGCTCAGCAATAACCTGCTCAGTGACGCCCAGTTTGGGTTTCACCAGGGGGTCACTCAGCTCCTGACCTCATTACAGCCTTGGTTCAAACATGGACAAAGGAGCTGAATATCAGAGGTGAGGTGAGAGTGACAGCCCTTCACATCAAGGCCGCATTTGACAGAGTGCGGCATTAAGGAGCCCGAGTGAAACTGGAATCAATGGGATTCAGGGGACAAACTCTCCGCTGGTTATACCTGGTACATCGGAAGATGGTTGTGGAGAGTCAGGCTCTCAGCTCCAGGACATCTCTGCAGGACTCCCTCAGGATAGTGTCCTGGGCCAACCATCTTCAGCTGCTTCATCAATAACCTTCCCTCCAACATAAAGTCAGAAGTGGAAATGTTCGCTGATGATTGCACAATGTTCAGCACCATTCGCCACCCCTCAGATACTGAAGCAGTCCATGTTCAATTGCAGCAAGATCTGGACAATATCCAGGCTCGGGCTGACAAGTGGCAGTAACATTTGTGCCACACAAATGCCAGGCAATAACCACCACCAACAAGAGACACTCAAATCACTGCCCCTTGACATTCAATGGTGTAACCGTCACTGAATCCTTCACGGTCAACATCCTTGGGGTCACCATTGACCAGAAACTCAACTGGACTCACCACCATAAACACAGTGGCTACAAGAGCAGGTCAGAGGCTAGGAATATGCAGCAAGTAACTTGCATCCTGACTGCTTAAAGCCTATCCATCATCTACAAGACACAAGTCTGGAGTGTGATGGAACACTCGCCACTTGCCTAGATGGGTGCAGCTCCAACAACACTCAAGAAGCTCAACATCATCCAACACAGAGCAGCCAGCTTGATTGGCATCACATTTACAAGTACCCACTCCCTCCCCCACCAACACTCAGTAGCAGCAGTGTGTACTATCTACAAGATGCACTGCAACAATTCACCAAAGATCCTTACACAGCACCTTCCAAACCACAACCACTTCCACCTAGAAGGACAAGGGCAGCAGATACATGGAAACACCACCTGTAGTCCTGGGTCAAAATCCTGGAATTTTCTCCCTTACAGCACTGTGGGTGTACCTACACCACAGGGACTGCTATATAACATTGTGGCAGATGCAGTATAACATGGATATTGATGAACATATCCACTTCAAACAGAAAAACAGAATGGTAGAGTATTATTTAAATGGTAAGAGATTGGGAAATGTTGATGTACAGAGGGATCTGGGTGTCTGCTGAAAGTAAACATGCAGGTATAGCAAGCAGTTAGGAAAGCAAATGGTATGTTGGCCTTCATTGCAAGAGGATTTGAGTACAGGAGCAAGAATGTCTTACAGCAGCTGTACACGGCCTTGGTGAGACCACAGCTGGAATATTGGGTGTAGTTTTAGTCTCCTTACCTAAGGAAGGATATACTTGTTACAGAGGGAGTGCAGTCAAGGTTCACCAGACTGATTCCTGGGATGGTGGGATTGTCGGATGAGGAAAGATTGGGTTGACTGGGTCTGTATTGACTGGAATTTAGAATAATGAGAGAGGAACAGATTGAAATGTATAAAATTCTGACAGGGTTGGACAGACTGGATGCCGGGATGTTATTTCCTCTGACTGGGGCGGTGGGGGGAGGTTCTGGAACAAGGGGTCAGAGTCCCAGGATACGGGGGTTAGGATTGAGATGAGGAGAAATGTCTTCACTCAGAGGATGGTGAAACTGTGGAATTCTCTGCCACACAAAGCTGTGGAGGCAAATCCCTGAATGTATTTAAGAAAACAGAAGGATTTTTAATTCTAAAGTGTCAAGTGGGAGAGAATAGAAAGGTGGTGTTGAGAGAAAGGATCAGCCACAATTATACTGAATGGGGGAGCAGGCTCGAGGGGCAGAATGGGGGAACTCGGGGGGGCTGAATGGGGGAACTCGGGGGGGCTGAATGGGGGAATTCGGGGGGGCTGAATGGGGGAGCAGGCTCGAGGGGCAGAATGGGGGAACTCGGGGGGGCTGAATGGGGGAACTCGGGGGGGCTGAATGGGGGAGCAGGCTCGAGGGGCAGAATGGGTGAACTCGAGGGGCTGAATGGGGGAACTCGGGGGGGCTGAATGGGGGAACTCGGGGGGGGGGTTGAATGGGGGAACTCGGGGGGATGAATGGGGGAACTCGGGGGGATGAATGGGGGAACTCGGGGGGACGAATGGGGGAACTCGGGGGGACGAATGGGGGAACTCGGGGGGGCTGAATGGGGGAACTCGGGGGGATGAATGGGGGAACTCGGGGGATGAATGGGGGAACTCGGGGGGATGAATGGGGGAACTTGGGGGGATGAATGGGGGAACTCGGGGGGGCTGAATGGGGGAACTTGGGGGGGCTGAATGGGGGAACTCGGGGGGGCTGAATGGGGGAACTCGGGGGGGCTGAATGGGGGAACTCGGGGGGGCTTGATGGGGGAACTCGGGGGGATGAATGGGGGAACTCGGGGGATGAATGGGGGAACTTGGGGGGGCTGAATGGGGGAACTCGGGGGGATGAATGGGGGAACTCGGGGGGATGAATGGGGGAACTCGGGGGGATGAATGGGGGAACTTGGGGGGATGAATGGGGGAACTCGGGGGGGCTGAATGGGGGAACTCGGGGGGGCTTGATGGGGGAACTCGGGGGGATGAATGGGGGAACTCGGGGGGGCTGAATGGGGGAACTCGGGGGGGCTTGATGGGGGAACTCGGGGGGATGAATGGGGGAACTCGGGGGATGAATGGGGGAACTTGGGGGGGCTGAATGGGGGAACTCGGGGGGGCTTGATGGGGGAACTCGGGGGGGCTTGATGGGGGAACTCGGGGGGATGAATGGGGGAACTCGGGGGGATGAATGGGGGAACTCGGGGGATGAATGGGGGAACTTGGGGGGATGAATGGGGGAACTTGGGGGGATGAATGGGGGAACTCGAGGGGGATGAATGGGGGAACTTGGGGGGATGAATGGGGAACTCGAGGGGGATGAATGGGGGAACTTGGGGGGATGAATGGGGGAACTCGAGGGGGCTGAATGGGGGAACTCGGGGGGATGAATGGGGGAACTCGGGGGATGAATGGGGGAACTTGGGGGGATGAATGGGGGAACTCGAGGGGGATGAATGGGGGAACTCGGGGGGATGAATGGGGGAACTCGAGGGGGATGAATGGGGGAACTCGAGGGGGATGAATGGGGGAACTCGGGGGATGAATGGGGGAACTTGGGGGGATGAATGGGGGAACTCGGGGGATGAATGGGGGAACTTGGGGGGATGAATGGGGGAACTCGAGGGGGATGAATGGGGGAACTCGAGGGGGATGAATGGGGGAACTCGGGGGATGAATGGGGGAACTTGGGGGGATGAATGGGGGAACTCGAGGGGTGCTGAATGGCGGAATTTGGGGGGATGAATGGTGGAGTTTGAGAGGCTGAATGGGAGAGCAGGCTCGAGGGGCTGAATGGGAGAGCAGGCTCGAGGGGCTGAATGGGAGAGCAGGCTCGAGGGGCTGAATGGCTTGCTCTTGCTCCAATTTTCTATATTTGCATGTGACTGAATAATTAAACAAAAATAATTAAATTTTCTGTCTTGTCCATCCAGCCCACCAAACAGCCTGTGTCCTGCTGTAACTACCTTCCTCATAATACTTCAAATCTTCCAAACAACTTGGACATGGTGCTTCAGTCACACCAATTGCTGAGAGGCCCCATCATAAACTCCACCCCCTCATAAACTCCACCCCCTGAGATTAAACTCCGCCCCCATCATAAACTCCACCCCCCATCATAAATTCCACCCCCTGAGATTAAACTCCGCCCCCATCATAAACTCCACCCCCCAATATAAACTCCACACCCTGATATTAAACTCCGCCCCCATCATAAACTCCACCCCCCATCATAAATTCCACCCCCTGAGATTAAACTCCGCCCCCATCATAAACTCCACCCCCCAACATAAACTCCACACCCTGATATTAAACTCCGCCCCCATCATAAACTCCACCCCCCATCATAAACTCCACACCCTCCAGATAAACTCCACACCCCAGATTAAACTCCATCCCCCCAGATTAAACCCCACCCCTTCATAAACTCCACACCCCAACATAAACTTCACACCCTCCAGATAAACTCCAACCCCCATCATAAACGCCACACCCCAGCATAAGCTCCACCCTCCAGATAAACTCCACCCCCATCATAAACTCCACCCCCTGAGATTAAACTCCACCCCCATCATAAATTCTACCCCCTGAGATTAAACTCCACCCCCCAGATTAAACCCCACCCCCTCATAAACTCCACCCCTAGCCCCGACCCCAGCCACAACACTATTGGCTGTTTTCTGCCACTCGGCCAATCCATGTTGCTGTTTCCCCTTTTATTCCTGAGTTTTAACTTTCTCACGAACCAGTCATGTGGTTCAGTAACAAACATCTTTTGCAAGTCCTCATACACTGCATCTACCGCACTTCCCTGAACAACCCTCTCAGCTACCGACTCAAAGAACTGAATCATTTTACTTTAACAATATTTGACTTTCACAAATCCATGCTGCCTTTCTGTGACTCTCGCCTATTCTAGTGATTTTGTTCTCTTCCAGATTATAGTTTCTAGAAAGCTCCCCTCCCCAGCGATAGAAGATAAACTGACCTGTAGTTATATCATTTTGGACCAAAGGAGTAACATTTGTAAATCTCCTGGACTCTGGCACTACCAGAGAATCGAAGGAGGATGTGGGGATTGTGGTCAAATTGCCCACAGTTACATTTCAGCAAATAATAACACAAATTCCTCTGAACCTCGACACACTGGCTTGGTTCCAACTCACCTGGATTTGTGTCACATGGGATTCCAATCAGTGTAACATCCAAATTTCTCCTTTTTTCATTCTAGGTGGTTTCTGCGCAAGTTATGTTGTGTAAGCTCAAAGAAGAATAATGATTATCCCCCACTGCCGACATCAATTGTAAGTGAAAGAATCACTCTCATCTTTGGCACTTTTTATTTAAGACATTGACCCTCACTGGGGTACGGGTCCCACACACACTGACTCTCACTGGGGTACGGGTCCCACACACACTGACTCTCACTGGGGTACGGGTCCCACACACGCTGACTCTCACTGGGGTAGGGGTCCCACACACGCTGACTCTCACTGGGGTACGGGTCCCACACACACTGACTCTCACTGGGGTACAGGTCCCACACACACTGACTCTCACTGGGGTATGGGTCCCACACACGCTGACTCTCACTGGGGTACGGGTCCCACACACGCTGACCCTCACTGGGGTACGGGTCCCACACACGCTGACCCTCACTGGGGTATGGGTTCCACACACACTGACTCTCACTGGGGTACGGGTCCCACTCACACTGACCCTCATTGGGGTACGGGTCCCACACACACTGACCCTCACTGGGGTACGGGTCCCACACACACTGACCCTCACTGGGGTATGGGTCCCACACACACTGACTCTCACTGGGGTACGGGTCCCACACACGCTGACTCTCACTGGGGTACGGGTCCCACACACGCTGACTCTCACTGGGGTACGGGTCCCACACACGCTGACCCTCACTGGGGTACGGGTCCCACACACGCTGACCCTCACTGGGGTACGGGTCCCACACACACTGACCCTCACTGGGGTACGGGTCCCACACATACACTGACTCTCACTGGGGTACAGGTCCCACACACACTGACTGTCACTGGGGTACGGGTCCCACACACACTGACTCTCACTGGGGTACGGGTCCCACACACACTGACTCTCACTGGGGTACGGGTCCCACACACGTTGACTCTCACTGGGGTACGGGTCCCACACACGCTGACTCTCACTGGGGTACGGGTCCCACACACACTGACTCTCACTGGGGTACGGGTCCCACACACGCTGACTCTCACTGGGGTACGGGTCCCACACACACTGACTCTCACTGGGGTACGGGTCCCACACACACTGACTCTCACTGGGGTACGGGTCCCACACACGCTGACTCTCACTGGGGTACGGGTCCCACACACACTGACTCTCACTGGGGTACGGGTTCCACACAAGCTGACTCTGACTGGGGTACAGGTCCCACACACACTGACTCTCACTGGGGTATGGGTCCCACACACACTGACTCTCACTGGGGTACAGGTCCCACACACACTGACTCTCACTGGGGTACGGGTCCCACACACACTGACTCTCACTGGGGTACGGGTTCCACACACACTGACTCTCACTGGGGTACGGGTCCCACACACACTGACTCTCACTGGGGTACGGGTCCCACACACACTGACTCTCACTGGGGTACGGGTCCCACACACACTGACTCTCACTGGGGTACGGGTCCCACACACACTGACTCTCACTGGGGTACGGGTCCCCACACACACTGACTCTCACTGGGGTACGGGTCCCACACACACTGACTCTCACTGGGGTACGGGTCCCCACACACACTGACTCTCACTGGGGTACGGGTCCCACACACACTGACTCTCACTGGGGTACGGGTCCCACACACACTGACTCTCACTGGGGTACGGGTCCCACACACATTGACTCTCACTGGGGTACGGGTCCCCACACACACTGACTCTCACTGGGGTACGGGTCCCACACACACTGACTCTCACTGGGGTACGGGTCCCACACACACTGACTCTCACTGGGGTACGGGTTCCACACACACTGACTCTCACTGGTGTACGGGTCCCACACACGCTGACCCTCACTGGGGTACGGGTCCCACACACACTGACTCTCACTGGGGTACAGGTCCCACACACATTGACTCTCACTGGGGTACGGCTCTCACACACAGACTCTCACTGGGGTACGGGTTCCTCACACACTGACTCTCACTGGGGTACGGGTCCCACACACACTGACTCTCACTGGGGTACGGGTCCCACACACACTGACTCTCACTGGGATACAGGTCCCACACACACTGACTCTCGCTGGGGTACGGGTCTCACACACTCTGACTCTCACTGGGGTACGGGTTCCACACACACTGACTCTCACTGGGGTACGGGTCCCACACACACTGACTCTCACTGGGGTACGGGTCCCACACACACTGACTCTCACTGGGGTACGGGTCCCACACACACTGACTCTCACTGGGGTATGGGTCCCACACACACTGACTCTCACTGGGTTACGGCTCCCACACACACTGACTCTCACTGGGGTACGGGTCCCACACACACTGACTCTCACTGGGGTGTGGGTCCCACACACACTGACTCTCACTGGGGTACAGGTCCCACACACGCTGACTCTCACTGGGGTACGGCTCCCACACACACTGACTCTCACTGGGGTACGGGTCCCACACACACTGACTCTCACTGGGGTACGGCTCCCACACACACTGACTCTCACTGGGGTACGGGTCCCACACACACTGACTCTCACTGGGGTACGGGTCCCACACACACTGACTCTCACTGGGGTACGCCTCCCACACACACTGACTCTCGCTGGGGTACGGGTCCCACACACACTGACTCTCACTGGGGTACAGGTCCCACACACGCTGACCCTCACTGGGGTACGGGTCCCACACACACTGACTCTCACTGGGGTACAGGTCCCACACACATTGACTCTCACTGGGGTACGGATCCCACACACATTGACTCTCACTGGGGTACGGCTCTCACACACTGACTCTCACTGGGGTACGGGTCCGACACACACTGACTCTCACTGGGGTACGGGTCCCACACACACTGACTCTCACTGGGGTACGGGTCCCACACACACTGACTCTCGCTGGGGTACGGGTCTCACACACTCTGACTCTCACTGGGGTACGGGTCCCACACACACTGACTCTCACTGGGGTACGGGTCCCACACACACTGACTCTCACTGGGGTACGGGTCCCACACACACTGACTCTCACTGGGGTACGGGTCCCACACACACTGACTCTCACTGGGGTACGGCTCCCACACACACTGACTCTCACTGGGGTACGGGTCCCACACACACTGACTCTCACTGGGGTACGGGTCCCACACACACTGACTCTCACTGGGGTACGGGTTCCTCACACACTGACTCTCACTGGGGTACGGGTCCCACACACACTGACTCTCACTGGGGTACGGGTCCCACACACACTGACTCTCACTGGGGTATGGGTCCCACACACACTGACTCTCACTGGGGTACGGCTCCCACACACACTGACTCTCACTGGGGTACGGGTCCCACACACACTGACTCTCACTGGGGTGTGGGTCCCACACACACTGACTCTCACTGGGGTACGGGTCCCACACACGCTGACTCTCACTGGGGTACGGCTCCCACACACACTGACTCTCACTGGGGTACGGGTCCCACACACACTGACTCTCACTGGGGTACGGCTCCCACACACACTGACCCTCACTGGGGTACGGGTCCCACACACACTGACTCTCACTGGGGTACGGGTCTCACACACACTGACTCTCACTGGGGTACGGGTCCCACACACACTGACTCTCACTGGGGTACGGGTCCCACACACACTGACTCTCACTGGGGTACGCCTCCCACACACACTGACTCTCACTGGGGTACGGGTCCCACACACACTGACTCTCACTGGGGTACGGGTCCCACACACACACTGACTCTCACTGGGGTACGGGTCCCACACACATTGACTCTCACTGGGGTACGGCTCCCACACACTGACTCTCACTGGGGTACGGGTCCCACACACACTGACTCTCACTGGGGTACGGGTCCCACACACATTGACTCTCACTGGGGTACGGCTCCCACACACTGACTCTCACTGGGGTACGGGTCTCACACACACTGACTCTCACTGGGGTACGGGTCCCACACACACTGACACTCACTGGGGTACGGGTCCCACACACTCTGACTCTCACTGGGGTACGGGTCCCACACACACTGACTCTCACTGGGGTACGGGTCCCACACACACTGACTCTCACTGGGGTACAGGTCCCACACACACTGACTCTCACTGAGGTACGGGTCCCACACACACTGACTCTCACTGGCGTACGGGTCCCACACACACTGACTCTCACTGGGGTACGGGTCTCACACACACTGACTCTCACTGGGGTACGGGTCTCACACACACTGAGTCTCACTGGGGTATGGGTCCCACACACACTGATACTCACTGGGGTACGGGTCCCACACACACTGACTCTCACTGGGGTACGGGTCCCACACACACTGACTCTCACTGGGGTACGGGTCTCACACACACTGACTCTCACTGGAGTAGGGGTCCCACACACACTGACTCTCACTGGGGTACGGGTTCCACACACACTGACTCTCACTGGGGTACGGGGTCCCACACACACTGACTCTCACTGGGGTACGGGTCTCAGACACACTGACTCTCACTGGGGTACGGGTCCCACACACACTGACTCTCACTGGGGTACGGGTCCCACATACACACTGACACTCACTGGGGTACGGGTCCCACACACACTGAGTCTCACTGGGGTACGGGTCCCACACATACACTGATTCTCACTGGAGTACGGGTCCCACACACATTGACTCTCACTGGGGTCCGGGTCCCACACACACTGACTCTCACTGGGGTACGGGTCCCACACACACTGACTCTCACTGGGGTACGGGTCCCCCACACACTGACTCTCACTGGGGTACGGGTCCCACACACACTGACTCTCACTGGGGTACGGGTCCCACGCACACTGACTCTCACTGGAGTACGGGTCCCACTCACACTGACTCTCACTGGGGTACGGGTCCCACACACACTGACTCTCACTGGGGTACGGGTCCCACACACACTGACTCTCACTGGGGTACGGGTCCCACACACACTGCCTCTCACTGGGGTACGGGTTCCACACACACTGACTCTCACTGGGGTACAGGTCCCACACACACTGACTCTCACTGGGGAACGGCTCCCACACACACTGACTCTCACTGGGGTACGGGTCCCACACACACTGACTCTCACTGGGGTACGGGTCCCACACACACTGACTCTCACTGGGGTACGGGTCCCACACACACACTGACTCTCACTGGGGTACGGGTCCCACACACACTGCCTCTCACTGGGGTATGGGTCCCACACACACTGACTCTCACTGGGGTATGGGTCCCCCACACACTGACTCTCACTGGGGTACGGGTCCCACACACAGTGACTCTCACTGGGGTACGGCTCCCACACACACTGACTCTCACTGGGATACGGGTCCCCCACACGCACTGACTCTCACTGGGGTACGGGTCTCACACACACTGACTCTCACTGGGGTACAGGTCCCACACACACTGACTCTCACTGGGGTACGGGTCCCACACACACTGACTCTCACTGGGGTACGGGTCCCACACACACTGACTCTCACTGGGGTACGGGTCCCACACACACTGACTCTCACTGGGGTACGGGTCCCACACACACTGACTCTCACTGGGGTACGGGTCCCACACACACTGACTCTCACTGGGGTACGGGTCCCACACACACACTGACTCTCACTGGGGTACGGGTCCCACACACACTGCCTCTCACTGGGGTACGGGTCCCACACACACTGACTCTCACTGGGGTACGGGTCCCACACACACTGACTCTCACTGGGGTACAGGTCCCACACACACTGACTCTCACTGGGGTACGGGTCCCACACACACACTGACTCTCACTGGGGTACGGGTCCCACACACACTGACTCTCACTGGGGGCGAGTGGATAGTTTTGGTCACTATGACCAAAGGCCGTCTATGACTGGCCGAGGCAGTGAGCGGTTTCTGCACATGCACAATTGCACACTCTGCTGCTATCAGCGGCTTTATGATGTTTAGGCTCCACCCATCCACATACTGCTTGTCTTCAGCCTTTGCCAAACACTTTTGAATAAGTTCGGTAAGATTCGATTTTCAATTTTCCCAAAAATACAGTGTGAATTTCCATTGTTTTCACGATCATCCGTCTCGGAAAATTTTTTTTGCAAGATCAGCCCCACTGACTCTCAGTGAGGTGTGTGAACGGTGCTATATAAATGTGAAATGTTGCTATTCCCAGGCTAACATAGGAGCAGGCTGTGACGGGGGACAGCCTGGCACCAGAGAATCCTATCGCCTGCAGGTGATTAAAACGTTGGTGCAAAGGTACATCGAAACGTCACGGCAAGAGTTCGCCGAGAAACAGAGGAAAGGTGAGTGAGGGAGTGGGAGGGCGCATTGCCAAGGTGGGAAAGGACGGGTCTGGAAAAGTTAGCAATTGGTCGCGGAACGCATCTGTTCCTCGCACATACTCACTCCGGGATGGGGCAATGTGGGAAAGGACCACGGACAAGGTCAGAATAGCTGCTGACAAAGTCCAGTGTTCGACTGAGGGAGTGCCGCACCTTCAGAGGGTCAGTGCTGAGGGAGTGCCGCACTGTCAGAGGGTCAGTGCTGAGGGAGTGCCGCACTGTCAGAGGGTCAGTGCTGAGGGAGTGCCGCACTGTCAGAGGGTCCGTGCTGAGGGAGTGCCGCACTGTCAGAGGGTCGGTGCTGAGGGAGTGCCGCACTGTCAGAGGGTCAGTGCTGAGGGAGTGCCGCACTGTCAGAGGGTCCGTGCTGAGGGAGTGCCGCACTGTCAGAGGGTCAGTGCTGAGGGAGTGCCACACTGTCAGAGGGTCAGTGCTGAGGGAGTGCCGCACTGTCAGAGGGTCAGTGCTGAGGGAGTGCCGCACCTTCAGAGGGTCAGTGCTGAGGGAGTGCCGCACTGTCAGAGGGTCAGTGCTGAGGGAGTGCCGCACTGTCAGAGGGTCAGTGCTGAGGGAGTGCCGCACTGTCAGAGGGTCAGTGCTGAGGGAGTGCCGCACTGTCAGAGGGTCAGTACTGAGGGAGTGCCGCACTGTCAGAGGGTCAGTGCTGAGGGAGTGCCGCACTGTCAGTGGGTCAGTGCTGAGGGAGTGTCGCACTGTCAGAGGGTCAGTGCTGAGGGAGTGCCGCACTGTCAGAGGGTCAGTGCTGAGGGAGTGCCGCACTGTCAGAGGGTCAGTACTGAGGGAGTGTCGCACTGTCAGAGGGTCAGTACTGAGGGAGTGCCGCACTGTCAGAGGGTCAGTACTGAGGGAGTGCCGCACTGTCAGAGGGTCAGTACTGACGGAGTGCCGCACTATCAGAGGGTCAGTACTGAGGGAGTGCCGCACTGTCAGAGGGTCAGTGCTGAGGGAGTGCCGCACTGTCAGTGGGTCAGTGCTGAGAAAGCATCGCACTGTCAGAGGGTCAGTGCTGACGGAGTGCCGCACTATCAGAGGGTCAGTACTGAGGGAGTGCCGCACTGTCAGAGGGTCAGTGCTGAGGGAATGCCACACTGTCAGAGGGTCAAAGAACAAAGAACAAAGAACAACACAGCACGGGAAACAGGCCCTTCGGCCCAACGAGCCCGCGCCGCCGTCCCATGGTCAGTGACCTATTCATGACTCTAGTCTATGCCTAATGTGTGAGGATCAGGGAGGTCCAATATAGGGACAATTTGTTACCCAATCAATCAGCCTAAAAGCACATTTTTGGGATGTGGGAGGAAACCGGAGCACCCGGAGGAAACCCACGCAACCATGGGGAGAACGCGCAAACTCCCACGGACACAGGCCCAAATCCATGTGTCCGCACAGTAACAGAGATAGCCTCTGTGCTGCCATGATGCCCTCGAGATGGTCAGTGCTGAGGAAGTGCCGCACTGTCAGAGGGTCAGTGCTGAGGGGATGCCGCATTGTCAGAGGGTGAGTACTGAGGGAGTGCCGCACTGTCAGAGGGTCAGTACTGAGGGAGTGCCGCACTGTCAGAGGTCAGTGCTGAGGGAGTGCCGCACTGTCAGAGGGTAAGTGCTGAGGGAGTGCCGCACTGTCAGAGGGTCGGTGCTGAGGGAGCGCCGCACTGTCAGAGGGTCAGTGCTGAGGGAGTGCCGCACTGTCAGAGGGTCAGTGCTGAGGGAGTGCCGCACTGTCAGAGGGTCGGTGCTGAGGGAGTGCCGCACTATCAGAGGGTCAGTGCTGAGGGAGTGCCGCACTGTCAGAGGGTCAGTGCTGAGGGAGTGCCGCACTGTCAGAGGGTCAGTGCTGAGGGAATGCCGCCCTGTCTAAGGATCAGTACTGAGGGAATGAGCTTGTGATGTTGAACAGAGGTGGACAGAGAGCATGGTTATATTTGGAGGAGGGAGATGGAGTTGTCTTAGAAACAAAAGGATGGTTAGAGGGAACATTGGTCCTCTCAGGGACAGAGGAGGGGAACTATGCTTGGAGCCTGGGGGAATGGGGGAGATCTTGAATGAATACTTTGCGTCGGTATTCACGCAGGAGAGGGGTCTGATGTCTGCTGCTGTGCTTGAGGAGTTTGAGGATCCGTTGAGGGAAATAGTCATCACGAGGGAAGAGGTGTTGGGACTTTTAGATAGTATAAAGACGGATAAATCTCCAAGGCCTGATGGCATCTATCCTAGGCTGCTAAGGGAGGTGAGGGATGAAATTGCTGGGCCTCTGACGCAAATCTTTGTCTCTTCTTTGGACACAGGTGAGGTCCCAGAGGATTGGCGGATTGCAAATGTTGTACCGTTGTTTAAGAAGGGTCAGAGGGATAACCCAGGGAACTATAGGCCAGTGAGCTTGACTTCAGTTATAGGCAAGATAATGGAGAGGATCCTCAAGGATAGGATGTATGAACATCTGGAGCGCTGCAATCTGATCAGGGATACGCAGCATGGCTTCGTTACAGGGAGGTCGTGCCTTACGAATCTAGTGGAATTTTTTGAAGAGGTGACAAAAACGGTTGACGAAGGTCAAGCCGTTGATGTCGTCTATATGGATTTCAGTAAGGCGTTTGATAAGGTCCCTCACGCTAGGCTGATAGAAAAGGTGAAGGCTCATGGGATACAAGGCCAGGTATGTAGATGGGTGGAGAACTGGCTTGGGAGGAGGAGACAGCGGGTAGTAGTGGAAGGCTCCTTTTCCAATTGGAGGTCTGTCACCAGTGGGGTGCCGCAGGGCTCGGTACTAGGACCTCTACTATTTGTAGTATATATTAATGACTTGGAAGAGGGGGTAGGTGGTGTGATCAGCAAATTTGCTGATGACACTAAGATGGTTGGATTGGCGGGTACTGAGGAGCAGTGCCTGGCAATGCAACAGGACATAGACAGGCTGGTAGATTGGGCAGATAGATGGCAAATGGAATTTAATCCGGAGAAATGCGAGGTGATGCACTTTGGCCGGAATAATGTGGAGGGGAGTTATACTATAAAAGGTAGAACTATCCGGAGTATAGATACGCAGAGAGACCTGGGGGTGCAGGTACACAAGTCCCTGAAGGTGTCGGTGCAGGTGCAGAATGTGATGAGGAAAGCGTATGGCATGTTAGCCTTCATAGGAAGGGGTATAGAATATAAGAGTAGGAGTCTGATGTTGCAGTTGTATAGAATGTTGGTTAGGCCTCACTTGGAGTACTGCGTCCAGTTCTGGTCGCCGTACTACCGGAAGGATGTAGAGATCCTGGAGAGAGTGCAGAGGAGATTTACCAGGATGTTGCCTGGTATGGAAGTGCTTTCTTACGAGGAAAGATTGAACGCACTTGGGCTGTTTTCCCTTGAGAGACGTCGGCTGAGGGGGGATCTAATAGAGGTTTATAAGATTATGAAGGGGATAGATAGAGTAAATGGTGGTAAGCTTTTTCCGCTATTAGAAATGGATAGAACGAGGGGTCATGGGTTTAGGGTGAGGGGGGCTAGATGTAAGACTAATATTAGAGGGCAGTTTTTCACACAAAGGAGGGGATGTAGAATGCACTGCCGAGTAAGGTGGTGGAAGCAGGCACGCTAGGGTTGTTCAAGAATCACTTGGACAGCCACATGAGCGGTCTACATATAGGGGGATATAGCAGGCCTTACTAAACATTGTAGGCTTGGGGTCAGTTTTAGCCTCAGGGACGTAGAGTCTTTTTAATAATGAATTTTTTGTCCACAAGCATTTAAGTCCAGCAAGGGGCATGCGGGCGGCAGGTTGTGGTGGGCTGCTCTTGGATGTTGCTTCGGGAGTTGCCTACTGCTTCATGTCGGTGGTGTGCGTAAACTGGACCATCTCGAGGGCATCATGACAGCTCAGAGACTATCTCTGTTGCTGTGCGGACACATGGATTTGGGCCTGTGTCCGTGGGAGTTTGCGCGTTCTCCCCATGGTTGCGTGGGTTTCCTCCGGGTGCTCCGGTTTCCTCCCACATCCCAAAAATGTGCTTTTAGGCTGATTGATTGGGTAATAAATTGTCCCTATATTGGACCTCCCTGATCCTCACACATTAGGCATAGACTAAAATCATGAATAGGTCACTGACCATGGGACGGCGGCGCGGGCTCGTTGGGCCGAAGGGCCTGTTTCCCGTGCTGTGTTGTTCTTTGTTCTTTGTCTTGGGCATTTTATTCCTCAATTCCCATCGCTGGAAATAGATCGCCCAATCATTGTGCATTGCTGTTTCTGGGATCTTGCTGTGCACAGATTTGCCAGCCTGTTTCCTCCCTGAGGGAAGTCGGTGTATTCTGGATTCATGTCACTGTGTGCGGAGCCCGTGGCGGGGGGGGATCCTGGGGCTGGGGAAAGCTGGATTTGAATTCTCACATCTGCCTCTCCGTTCCAGACCTCGGGAACCGGATCACCGACCTGGGTAAGTTTGTGGGCCGGCTGCAGTCGGAGATTAAGCGGTTACGGTACAGTATGGGCGCTGCCGGCGGCACCACCACCAAATCCGGCGATGCCACCGCGGTCCTGGGCAAATACATCCTCGGGGCCCGGAACCGCTTCCAGGAAAACGACCAGGAATCAGAGTCCGGCTCCCCCAAGGCCTCCTTCAAGGCCACGGTCCACCAGAACTCTGACGAGGCCTTCGAGCCTTCCCCCGCCAGCACGGCAGCTGCCAAGGAGGAGGGGGGAGATTGCCCCCCCTACCCCAGCAAGGGAGCGGAGGCCGACGCACCCACTGAGCCTGAGGCGGACGGGAAGGCAGACAAGGAGCCCGGAGACACCGGCAAGGCCAAAGAGGAGAATGACTGAAGGAGAAATCATCACCGTTAACGGGGAACTGAGATTGGGAATTTGGGTCTTCCCAATGGACTCTGTTGGACATTAAAGTCGAAACATTTAGCATGCCGTCTACAGCAGCTTCACCCCAAACTAATCTGCTAATCTCACCGCTATTACCTTGTATAAAGAAAGCAGCAAGTTCTCTCTCAGTAAGCACCGTCGTTCCATATCTGAAAATAACTCGGCTTTTTTTAAATCATGAAGCAAAATACTGCAGATGCCGGAAATCTGAAATAAAACCAGAGAGCAGGCCAGCCGGCATCAGGGGCGGGAGAGGATCTGATTGGTTCAGAATGGGGGGGGGCAAGGACAAAGGAGAGTCTGTGATTGGCTGGAGCTTCCTTTCTCTTTCTCCAGCCACCCCACCCCTCATTGTGAACCAATCACATTGTCTCCCCTTGCCCAGCTCTGACTGTGCCCGCACAGGCTGAGGTTCCCCACTGTCACCCACCGTCACCCACTGTCACCCACTGACACCCACCGTCACCCACCGTCACCCACCGTCACCCACCGTCACCCACCGTCACCCACCGTCACCCACCGTCACCCACTGTCACCCACTGTCACCCACTGACACCCACCGTCACCCACTGTCACCCACCGTCACCCACCGTCACCCACCGTCACCCACCGTCACCCACTGTGACCCACCGTCACCCACCGTCACCCACCGTCACCCACCGTCACCCACCGTCACCCACCGTCACCCACCGTCACCCACCGTCACCCACCGTCACCCACCGTCACCCACCGTCACCCACCGTGACCCACCGTCACCCACCGTCACCCACCGTCACCCACCGTCACCCACCGTCACCCACCGTCACCCACCGTGACCCACCGTCACCCACCGTCACCCACCGTCACCCACCGTCACCCACCGTCACCCACCGTCACCCACCGTCACCCACTGTCACCCACCGTCACCCACTGTGACCCACTGTCACCCACTGTCACCCACCGTCACCCACTGTCACCCACTGTCACCCACCGTCACCCACTGTCACCCACTGTGACCCACCGTCACCCACTGTCACCCACCGTCACCCACTGTGACCCACTGTCACCCACTGTCACCCACTGTGACCCACTGTCACCCACTGTCACCCACCGTCACCCACTGTCACCCACTGTGACCCACCGTCACCCACTGTCACCCAACGTCACCCACTGTCACCCACCGTCACCCACTGTGACCCACTGTCACCCACTGTCACCCACCGTCACCCACTGTCACCCACTGTGACCCACCGTCACCCACTGTCACCCACCGTCACCCACTGTGACCCACTGTGACCCACTGTCACCCACTGTCACCCACTGTCACCCACTGTCACCCACCGTCACCCACCGTCACCCACTGTGACCCACCGTCACCCACTGTCACCCAACGTCACCCACTGTCACCCACCGTCACCCACTGTCACCCACTGTGACACACCGTCACCCACTGTCACCCACCATCACCCACTGTGACCCACTGTGACCCACCATCACCCACGGTCACCCACTGTCACCCACCGTCACCCACCGTCACCCACCGTCACCCACCGTCACCCACCGTCACCCACTGTCACCCACTGTGACCCACCGTCACCCACTGTCACCCACCGTCACCCACTGTCACCCACCGTCACCCACTGTCACCCACTGTGACCCACCATCACCCACTGTCACCCACCGTCACCCACCGTCACCCACTGTGACCCACTGTGACCCACCGTCACCCACCGTCACCCACTGTCACCCACCGTCACCCACCGTCACTCACTGTGACCCACTGTGACCCACCGTGACCCACCGTCACCCATTGTCACCCACCGTCACCCACTGTCACCCACTGTGACCCACTGTCACCCACTGTGACCCACCGTCACCCACTGTCACCCACCGTCACCCACCGTCACCCACCATCGCCCACCGTGACCCACCGTCACCCACCGTCACCCACTGTCACCCACCGTCACTCAACGTCACTCACTGTGACCCACTGTGACCCACCGTGACCCACCGTCACCCATTGTCACCCACCGTCACCCACTGTCACCCACTGTGACCCACTGTCACCCACTGTGACCCACCGTCACCCACCGTCACCCACTGTCACCCACCGTCACCCACTGTCACCCACCGTCACCCACCGTCACCCACCATCGCCCACCGTGACCCACCGTCACCCACCGTCACCCACTGTCACCCACCGTCACCCAACGTCACTCACTGTGACCCACTGTCACCCACTGTCACCCACCGTCACCCACTGTCACCCACTGTCACCCACTGTGACCCACCGTCACCCACTGTGACCCACCGTCACCCACTGTCACCCACCGTCACCCACCGTGACCCACCGTCTCCCACTGTCACCCACCATCACTCACTGTCACCCACTGTGACCCACCGTCACCCACTGTCACCCACCGTCACCCACTGTGACCCACCGTCACCCATTGTGACCCACTGTGACCCACCGTCACCCACTGTCACCCACCATCACCCACCGTGACCCACCGTCACCCACCGTCACCCACCGTCACCCACTGTCACCCACCGTCACCCACCGTGACCCACCATCACCCATCGTCACCCACTGTCACCCACCGTCACCCACCGCCACCCACTGTCACCCACCGTCACCCACTGTCACCCATCGTCATCCACTGTCACCCACCGTCACCCACCGTCACCCACCGTGACCCACCGTCACCCACCGTCACCCACCGTCACCCACCGTTACCCACCGTCACCCACCGTCACCCACTGTGACCCACTGTCACCCACCGTCACCCACCGTCACCCACCGTCACCCACCGTCACCCACTGTGACCCACCATCACCCACTGTCACCCACCGTCACCCACCGTCACCCACCGTCACCCACCCTCACCCACCGTCACCCACCGTCACCCACTGTGACCCACCGTCACCCACTGTGACCCACCGTCACCCACTGTGACCCACGGTCACCCACTGTCACCCACCGTCACCCACTGTGACCCACCGTCACCCACCGTCACCCACCGTCACCCACCGTCACCCACTGTCACCCACCGTCACCCACCGTCACCCACCGTCACCCACCGTCACCCACCGTCACCCACTGTGACCCACCGTCACCCACCGTCTCCCACCGTCACCCACCGTCACCCACCGTCACCCACCGTCACCCACCGTCACCCACTGTGACCCACCGTCACCCACCGTCTCCCACTGTCACCCACCGTCACCCACCGTCACCCACCGTCACCCACCGTCACCCACTGTGACCCACCGTCACCCACCGTCTCCCACTGTCACCCACCGTCACCCACCGTCACCCACTGTCACCCACCGTCACCCACCGTCACCCACCGTCACCCACTGTGACCCACCGTCACCCACCGTCACCCACTGTCACCCACCGTCACCCACTGTCACCCACTGTCACCCACCGTCACCCACCGTCACCCACCGTCACCCACCGTCACCCACCGTCACCCACCGTCACCCACTGTGACCCACTGTCACCCACCGTCACCCACCGTCACCCACTGTGACCCACCGTCACCCACTGTGACCCACCGTCACCCACTGTCACCCACCGTCACCCACTGTCACCCACCGTCACCCACCGTCACCCACCGTCACCCACCGTCACCCACTGTGACCCACCGTCACCCACTGTGACCCACCGTCACCCACTGTGACCCACGGTCACCCACTGTCACCCACCGTCACCCACCGTGACCCACCGTCACCCACTGTCACCCACCGTCACCCACCGTCACCCACTGTCACCCACCGTCACCCACCGTCACCCACCCTGACCCACCGTCACCCACCGTTAACCACCGTGACCCACCGTCACCCACCGTCACCCACCGTCACCCACCGTCACCCACTGTGACCCACCGTCACCCACTGTGACCCATCGTCACCCACTGTCACCCACCGTCACCCACCGTGACCCACCGTCACCCACCGTCACCCACCGTCACCCACTGTGACCCACCGTCACCCACTGTGACCCACCGTCACCCACCGTCACCCACCGTCACCCACCGTCACCCACTGTGACCCACCGTCACCCACTGTGACCCACCGTCACCCACTGTGACCCACCGTCACCCACCGTCACCCACCGTCACCCACCGTCACCCACTGTGACCCACCGTCACCCACTGTCACCCACCGTCACCCACTGTGACCCACCGTCACCCACCGTCACCCACTGTGACCCACCGTCACCCTCTGTGACCCACCGTCACCCACCGTCACCCACTGTGACCCATCGTCACCCACTGTCACCCACCGTCACCCACCGTGACCCACCGTCACCCACCGTCACCCACCGTCACCCACCGTCACCCACTGTGACCCACCGTCACCCACTGTGACCCATCGTCACCCACTGTCACCCACCGTCACCCACCGTCACCCACTGTGACCCACTGTCACCCACCGTCACCCACTGTGACCCACCGTCACCCACCGTCACCCACTGTGACCCATCGTCACCCACCGTGACCCACCGTCACCCACCGTCACCCACCGTCACCCACCGTCACCCACTGTGACCCACCGTCACCCACTGTGACCCATCGTCACCCACTGTCACCCACCGTCACCCACTGTGACCCACCGTCACCCACCGTCACCCACTGTGACCCACTGTCACCCACCGTCACCCACTGTCACCCACCGTCACCCACTGTCACCCACCGTCTCCCACTATCACCCACCGTCACCCTCTGTCACCCACCGTCATCCACTGTCACCCACCATCACCCACTGTCACCCACTGTCACCCACCGTCATCCACTGTGACCCACTGTCACCCACCATCACCCACTGTCGCCCACCGTCACCCACTGTCACCCACTGTCACCCACCGTCATCCACTGTGACCCACCGTCACCCACCATCACCCACTGTCGCCCACCGTCACCCACTGTCACCCACTGTCACCCACCGTCATCCACTGTCACCCACCATCACCCACCATCACCCACCGTCACCCACCGTCACCCACTGTGACCCACTGTCACCCACCGTCACCCACCGTCACCCACCGTCACCCACTGTCACCCACCGTCACCCACCGTCACCCACCGTCACCCACTGTCACCCACCGTCACCCACTGTGACCCACCGTCACCCACCGTCACCCACTGTGACCCACCGTCACCCACCGTCACCCACCGTCACCCACTGTCACCCACCGTCACCCACTGTGACCCACCGTCACCCACCGTCACCCACCGTCACCCACCGTCACCCACCGTCACCCACCGTCACCCACCGTGACCCACCGTCACCCACCGTCACCCACCGTCACCCACCGTCACCCACCGTCACCCACCGTCACCCACTGTCACCCACCGTCACCCACCGTCACCCACTGTCACCCACCGTCACCCACTGTGACCCACCGTCACCCACCGTCACCCACTGTGACCCACTGTCACCCACCGTCACCCACCGTCACCCACTGTCACCCACCGTCACCCACCGTCACCCACTGTCACCCACCGTCACCCACTGTCACCCACCATCACCCACCGTCACCCACCGTCACCCACCGTCACCCACTGTCACCCACCGTCACCCACCGTCACCCACTGTGACCCATCGTCACCCACTGTCACCCACCGTCACCCACTGTGACCCACCGTCACCCACCGTCACCCACCGTCACCCACCATCACCCACCGTCACCCACCGTCACCCACTGTGACCCACCGTCACCCACCGTCACCCACCGTCACCCACTGTCACCCACCGTCACCCACTGTGACCCACCGTCACCCACCGTCACCCACTGTGACCCACCGTCACCCACTGTCACCCACCGTCACCCACTGTCACCCACTGTGACCCAGTGTGACCCACCGTCACCCACTGTCACCCACTGTGACCCACTGTCACCCACTGTGACCCACTGTCACCCACTGTGACCCACCGTCACCCACTGTCACCCACTGTGACCCAGTGTGACCCACCGTCACCCACTGTCACCCACTGTGACCCACTGTCACCCACTGTGACCCACTGTCACCCACTGTGACCCACCGTCACCCACTGTGACCCACTGTGACCCAGTGTGACCCACCGTCACCCACTGTCACCCACTGTGACCCACCGTCACCCACTGTGACCCACTGTCACACACTGTGACCCACCGTCACCCACTGTCACCCACTGTGACCCACTGTGACCCACTGTGACCCACTGCTTCTCTGGTTTTGTCTCTTATTCTCTTTGTCTCGTTTTCTATGGGGGTTGAATCTTTAGGAGGGATTGAGTATCAGGATGTCATATATTTGGATTTTTTTGCCCCACGACAAAGCTCAGAGTGCTTGAAGTTGGAACAAGATAGCAAACTGGCTCACAAAACAAAACTCCGAGAACACACGGATTAAATGATGTGGGTGAGTACATTGTGGCTAAGTAGAGTAAAGAGTCATCAAGCTGCAAGGGTACCGACACACAAACCTGTACAAGAAATGACACTCAGGCTGTAGAGAAAGGTTTAATTGGGGGGTTTGGAGAGGTGATGTGAAACTTGTATTGGAATGTGTCCCACCACACTCGGAGTAACTGCACTAATCTGGTCTCCACACGATTAAAAGCACAGAGAGAGACACTAGTAAAGGTTTGATAAAGATTGCCATGGATGATACCAGAACTGAGAGATTGTAACCATCAGGAAAGATTGAAGAGTCTGGTGCTCGCTCCTCTTGAAGCGAGACCTGATCAAGGTCTGTAAGGTAACAAAGGAGCTCAAAGGGGGTGGCATCAAGAAGATGTTTCCATTTGTAGGAGAGACCAATACCCAGGGCATAGGGTGGCACGGTGGTTAGCACTGCTGCCTCACAGCACCAAGGATCCAGGTTCAATTCCTGGCTTGGGTCTCTGTATGTGCAAAGTTTGCACATTTTCCCCATGCCTGCGTGGGTTTCCACCCACAATCTGAAAGACGTGCTGGGTCGGGTGCATTGGACAAGCTAAATTCTCCCTCAGTGTACCCAAACAGGAATGTGGTGACAGGGGCATCTTTGTTGCAGTGTTAATGTAAGCCTGCTTACATAAACCTTAACTGAATATCAAATTCAACCCAATCAGAAATTCATCAGCAGCTTCTTGTGGGGTTAAGAGTGGAACTGGATCCTACAGGGAGTGTTGAGATAAATAGTGTTTAAGGGGGAATCTGGATAAAAGGAGTATGGTGATAGGCGGAGATGAAGAGGGGCTGAGTGGAGGCTTGTGTGGGGCAGAAATAGCAACATGAACCAGCTGGGCCGAATGGCCTGTGTCTGTGTTGTAAACTTGATGTGAAGGAGATTGAATTGGGCACTGACATCAGCCTTTGATCTCTGGGAGCTGACATTCTAATGCTGTCCAGGAGGAGGCGATGATAAAATCTCCACTGTGGTTCATGAGATGAGTTTGGGATATTCTGAACTCAATTTCAAAAGCTTCTCTAATCTGGCACTAAATTCCAAAACACTGCAGAAAAAGCAGGGTAGAGGGAGCTTTACTCTGTATCTAATCCCGTGCTGTACCTGTCCTGGGAGTGTTTGATGGGGGACAGTGTAGAGGGAGCTTTACTCTGTATCTAACCCCGTGCTGTACGTGTCCTGGGAGTGTTTGATGAGGGGACAGTGTAGAGGGAGCTTTACTCTGTATCTAACCCCGTGCTGTACCTGTCCTGGGAGTGTTTGATGAGGGGACAGTGTAGAGGGAGCTTTACTCTGTATCTAACCCCGTGCTGTACCTGTCCTGGGAGTGTTTGATGGGGGGACAGTGTAGAGGGAGCTTTACTCTGTATCTAACCCCGTGCTGTACCTGTCCTGGGAGTGTTTGATGGGGGGACAGTGTAGAGGGAGCTTTACTCTGTATCTAACCCCGTGCTGTCCCTGTCCTGGGAGTGTTTGATGGGGGACAGTGTAGAGGGAGCTTTACTCTGTATCTTATTGGTGTTTAATGCTGGGATTGAGTGTGTGAAATTATGTTCTATTTCTCTGCAGTATCAATCCCTCAACTTCAGCACAGAGCTGATATAAAGATTGTGCTTGAAGGGACTCCTAACTCAGAGTTTTGATCTTATAATCAGCTTCACTCCTTTGTTTAAACCCGGTTCATGTTTTCTTCCCCCGCATCCTGGGCATGTCTGGGAAGGTGAGGGAGGATTGGCTGTTCTCTGCACACTGATGTTGTGAATCTGAGCTTAGCTCAGTGGCTGGCAGTGATCCGGACTCTGAACAATGTGAATCTTGAGGGGGATACAGAGCAGGAGAAGAGGAGCTTGCAGTATTAAACCCTGAACACATCAGCGATTGGGCCATGATGAATGGAGTGTAACCGGATTTTGACCAATTGTAATAGCATTAGAATTAAAGAATGAATCTGTCTGAAAGAGACCAATGACTGTGTCCTGTGTGAAATCTGTTCTCTCACCTTTTAAAATTTATTTATTCGTTACAAGTAAGGCTTACATTAACACAGCACTGAAGTTACTGTGAAATTCTCCGAGTTGTCACACTCTGGTGCCTGTTTGGGTCAATCCACCTAACCACCATGTCTTTCAGACTGTGGGAGAAAATCAGAGCACCCAGAGGTGGGGAGAACATGCAGACTCCACACAGACAGTGACCCAAGCCAGGACTTGAACCCAGGTCCCTGGTACTATGAGTCAGTGGTGCTAACCACTGTGCCACCCCTTGGCTGTGATACCTGGAGTGAGTTCTATTCCTCCATAGGAACTCACTTTTTTTTTTACCCCTTTATTCCAATCTAATCAAGTCAAATTAAACCCAATTCAGAGTCCCAACAAGTTGGGACATTCCCGATCCAAGCTGACAAGACAGGTCTCCTGTCTTGGGCTTGATCTACATGATCCAAGCTGACTGGAGTAGGTGTAGCTCCTCCTCCAGGGCTTGATCCAATTTGCATCTTAGCCAAAAGGCCGAGATGCTGCTTTAAAAAATTGCTTCAAATGAAGCTGAATTGCAACCCAATGACCTCAACCAAGTGCAGCATGTTGACCCTACACTTGATCAACACTAACAGACTACACTTGATCTTAGCCAAAAGGCCGAGAAGCGACAGTGTCTGTAATGTCTGTCTCATCAGCTACAATACTGCCACTGCACGAGCTCACACTAATACTATAGCTCACTGGGTAAAAGCCTTGTCCTTGAGTCAGGACATCATGAGTTCAAAGCCAGCTCCGGGGAATTAAACATTAGACACAGGCTGACGTTCCCAACACTGATCAGCAGTCCTGCACTGTTTGTTAAAATTCACTCTACAGGCTGTGGGTGTCACTGGATGGACCAGCGTTTATTACCCATCCCTCATTGTCCTTGAGAAGGTGATGGTGAGCTGCCTTCTTGAACTGCTGCAGTCCCTGTGATGTTAGGATTGCCCTTAGTTGAGGTCAGAAGCCCCAGGTGTTACAGTAGTGAGCATTGCTGCCTCACAGCTCCCAGGACGCAGGTTCAGTTCCAGCCTTGAGTCACCGTCTATGTAGAGTTTGCACATTCTCCCCGTGTCTGTGTGGGTTTCCTCGGGTGCTCTGGTTGGCAAATGGATAGATGGCAAATGGAATTTTATCCGGAGAAATGCGAGGTGATGCACTTTGGCCGGAATAATGTGGAAGGGAGTTATATGATAAAAGGTAGAAGTATCCGGAGTATAGATACGCAGAGACACCTGGGGGTGCAGGTACACAGTCCCTGAAGGTATCGGTGCAGGTGCAGAATGTGATGAGGAAAGCGTATGGCATGTTAGCCTTCATAGGAAGGGGTATAGAATATAAGAGTAGGAGTCTGATGTTGCAGTTGTATAGAACGTTGGTTAGGCCTCACCTGGAGTACTGCGTCCAGTTCTGGTCGCCGTACTACCGGAAGGATGTAGAGATCCTGGAGAGAGTGCAGAGGAGATTTACCAGGATGTTGCCTGGTATGGAAGGGCTGTCTTACGAGGAAAGATTGAACGCACTTGGGCTGTTTTCCCTTGAGAGACGTCGGCTGAGGGGGGATCTAATAGAGGTTTATAAGATTATGAAGGGGACAGATAGAGTAAATGGTGATAAGCTTTTTCCGCTATTAGAAATGGATAGAACGAGGGGTCACGGGCTTAGGGTGAGGGGGGCTAGATATAAGACTAATATTAGAGGGCAGTTTTTCACACAAAGGGTAGTGGGGATGTGGAATGCACTGCCGAGTAAGGTGGTGGAAGCAGGCACGCTAGGGTTGTTCAAGAGTCACTTGGACAGCCACATGAGCGGTCTACATATAGGGGGATATAGCAGGCCTTACTAAGCATTGTAGGCTTGGGATTCAGTTTTAGCCTCAGGGATGTAGAGTCTTTGCCTGTTTAATAATGAATTTTTTGTCCACAGGCATTTAAGTCCAGCAAGGGGCATGCGGGTGGCAGGTTGTGGTGGGCTGCTCTTGGATGTTGCTTCGGGAGTTGCCTACTGCTTCATGTCGTTGGTGTGCGTAAACTGGACCATCTCGAGGGCATCATGACAGCTCAGAGGCTATCTCTGTTGCTGTGCGGACACATGGATTTGGGCCGTGTCCATGGGAGTTTGCGCGTTCTCCCCGTGGTTGCGTGGGTTTCCTCCGGGTGCTCCGGTTTCCTCCCACATCCCAAAGATGTGCTTTTAGGCTGATTGATTGGGTAATAAATTGTCCCTATATTGGACCTCCCTGATCCTCATACATTAGGCATAGACTAAAATCATGAATAGGTCACTGACCATGGGACAGCGGCGCGGGCTCATTGGGCCGAAGGGCCTGTTTCCCGTGCTGTGTTGTTCTTTGTTCTTTGTTCTTTGTTTCCTCCCACAATCCAAAGATAGGCAGATTGGCCATGGTGAATGTGTGGGATTACAGAGATAGGGCCAGGAAGAGGATCTAGCTGAGAAACACTGTCAGAGAGTTGGTGCAGGTTTGATGGGCTAAATGGCCTGTTCTGCACTGTGGAAATTTGATGATTCTTCAATGATTTGAGATGTGACCAGATCCCTTTGAAGTAGGCAGGAGATGCCAGTTCCAGCAGGGAGGTTGCTTTTTGTAACCTGAATGAGCTGCAGCTGCTACTTGACCACTTTGAAATGGTTTGATTGACAGCTACAGAGCCGATAAAACAGTTCATTGTTGATGTAACCAAGTCACACTCCAGTTAACCTCAATCTTCCTCTTTTCACCACAGCTGTTCAGTTTGGACCCACTTTCTTAATGCTGAAGTTTCTTCTTGAGTCTCTGACCTTGTTGAGAAGCCTCAATGCTTTGTTTACATTAAAATTCACACACCATTGTCTTTAACTAACCCCCTGATTGACAGGGCCAGGATATTTCACAGAAGGCAGTAGCTTTGATTGCTTTTGTTTCCCTTCACAGTTGATTAAATTTAAAATTTCTTTCCTAACTGCAGTTTGTTTTTAAAAAAAGGGGCTTTCTCTTTGTTCTCGGAAGCCAACTTTCTTCCAACTTCTAACCGTAGCATTTTTTAAACAGGCTTGTTCTTGATTCTGAAGACCGTGGCTGACTTGTTTTCCCAGGGTGGGTCTTCTGCAAGCATTTACGCTGGAATGGCATGACTGCACTTGAGGAAGCTTTCCAACCATAGGAGAAGCTGGCACCAATGCCCTGGCACTGACAGCATCACAGTGACACCCTGGCACTGTCACCCTGGCACTGCACCCTGGCACTGTCACCCTGGCCTGACAGCATCACAGTGACACCCTGGCACTGCACCCTGGCACCGCACCCTGGCACCGCACCCAGGCACTGCACCCTGGCACTGCACCCAGGCACCGCAACCAGGCACTGTCACCCAGGCACTGCACCCTGGCACTGTCACCCTGGCACCGCACCCAGGCACTGCACCCTATCACTGTCACCCAGGCACTGCACCCTGGCACTGTCACCCAGGCACTGCACCCTGGCACTGTCACCCTGGCACTGTCACCCTGGCACTGTCACCCTGGCACCGCACCCAGGCACTGCACCCTGGCACTGTCACCTTGGCACTGTCACCCTGGCACTGTCACCCTGGCACTGTCACCCAGGCACTGCACCCTGGCACTGTCACCTTGGCACTGTCACCCAGGCACTGTCACCCTGGCACCGCACCCAGGCACTGCACCCTGGCACTGTCACCTTGGCACTGTCACCCTGGCACTGTCACCCTGGCACCGCACCCAGGCACTGCACCCTGGCACTGTCACCCTGGCACTGTCACCCTGGCACCGCACCCTGGCACTGTCACCCTGGCACCGCACCCAGGCACTGCACCCTGGCACTGTCACCCAGGCACTGCACCCTGGCACTGTCACCTTGGCACTGTCACCCAGGCACTGCACCCTATCACTGTCACCCTGGCACCGCACCCTGGCACTGTCACCCTGGCACCGCACCCTATCACTGTCACCCTGGCACCGCACCCAGGCACTGTCACCGTGGCACCGCACCCAGGCACTGCACCCTATCACTGTCACCCTGGCACCGCACCCTGGCACCGCACCCTGGCACCGCACCCAGGCACTGTCACCCTGGCACTGTCACCTTGGCACTGTCCCCCTGGCACTGCAGCCTGGCACTGTCACCTTGGCACTGTCACCCTGGCACTGTCACCTTGGCACTGTCACCCTGGCACTGCACCCTGGCACCGCACCCTGGCACTGTCACCCTGGCACTGTCACCTTGGCACTGTCACCTTGGCACTGTCACGCTGGCACTGCACCCTGGCACTGTCATCTTGGCACTGTCACCCTGGCACTGCACCCTGGCACTGTCACCTTGGCACTGTCACCCTGGCACTGCACCCTGGCACTGCACCCTGGCACTGTCACCCTGGCACTGTCACCCAGGCACTGTCACCCAGGCACTGCACCGAGGCACTGTCACCCTGGCACTGTCACCTTGGCACTGTCACCCTGGCACTGCACCCAGGCACTGTCACCCTGGCACTGTCACCCTGGCACTGTCACTCTGGCACTGCACCCTGGCACTGTCACCCTGGCACTGTCACCCTGGCACTGTCACCCTGGCACTGTCACCCTGGCACTGTCACCCTATCACTGTCACCCTGGCACTGTCACCCTGGCACTGCACCCTGGCACTGTCACCCTGGCACTTTCACCCTGGCACTGTCACCCAGGCACTGTCACCCTATCACTGTCACCCTGGCACTGTCACCCTGGCACTGCACCCTGGCACTGTCACCCTGGCACTGCACCCTGGCACTGTCACCCTGGCACTGTCACCCTGGCACTGCACCCTGGCACTGTCACCCTGGCACTGTCACCCAGGCACTGTCACCCTGTCACTGTCACCCTGTCACTGTCACCCTATCACTGTCACCCTGGCACTGTCACCCTGGCACTGCACCCTGGCACTGTCACCCTGGCACCGCACCCTGGCACTGTCACCCTGGCACTGCACCCTGGCACTGTCACCCTGGCACTGTCACCCTGGCACCGCACCCAGGCACTGTCACCCTGGCACTGCACCCTGGCACTGTCACCCTGGCACTGTCACCCTGGCACTGCACCCTGGCACTGTCACCCTGGCACTGTCACCCTGGCACTGTCACCCTGGCACTGCACCCTGGCACTGTCACCCTGGCACCGTCACCCTGGCACCGTCACCCTGGCACTGTCACCCTGGCACTGTCACCCTGGCACTGCACCCTGGCACTGTCACCTTGGCACTGTCACCCTGGCACTGTCACCCTGGCACTGTCACCCTGGCACTGTCACCCTGGCACTGTCAACTTGGCACTGCACCCTGGCACTGTCGCCCTGGCACTGTCACCCTGGCACTGTCACCCTGGCACTGTCACCTTGGCACTGTCACCCTGGCACTGCACCCTGGCACTGTCACCTTGGCACTGTCACCCTGGCACTGTCACCCTGGCACTGTCACCCTGGCACTGTCACCTTGGCACTGTCACCCTGGCACTGCACCCTGGCACTGTCACCTTGGCACTGTCACCTTGGCACTGTCACCCTGGCACTGTCACCCTGGCACTGTCACCCTGGCACTGTCACCCTGGCACTGTCACCCTGGCACTGCACCCTGGCACTGTCACCTTGGCACTGTCGCCTTGGCACTGTCACCCTGGCACTGTCACCCTGGCACTGCACCCTGGCACTGTCACCCTGGCACTGTCACCCTGGCACTGTCACCCTGGCACTGCACCCTGGCACTGTCACCCTGGCACTGTCACTTTGGCACTGTCACCTTGGCACTGCACCCTGGCACTGTCACCCTGGCACTGCACCCTGGCACTGTCACCCTGGCACTGCACCCTGGCACTGTCACCTTGGCACTGTCACCCTGACACTGCATCCTGGCACTGTCACCTTGGCACTGTCACCTTGGCACTGTCACCCTGGCACTGTCACCCTGGCACTGTCACCCTCTCACTGTCACCCTGGCACTGTCACCCAGGCACTGTCACCCTGGCACTGTCACCTTGGCACTGTCACCCTGGCACTGTCACCCTGGCACTGTCACCCTCTCACTGTCACCCTGGCACTGTCACCCTCTCACTGTCACCCTGGCACTGTCACCCTGGCACTGTCACCCTGGCACTGTCACCCAGGCACTGTCACCCAGGCACTGTCACCCTCTCACTGTCACCCTCTCACTGTCACCCTGGCACTGTCACCCTGGCACTGTCACCCTGGCACTGTCACCCTGGCACTGTCACCCTGGCACTGCACCCTGGCACTGTCACCCTCTCACTGTCACCCAGGCACTGTCACCCTGGCACTGTCACCCTGGCACTGTCACCCTCTCACTGTCACCCTGGCACTGTCACCCTGGCACTGTCACCCTGGCACTGTCACCCTGGCACTGTCACCCTGGCACTGTCACCCAGGCACTGTCACCCTGGCACTGTCACCCTCTCACTGTCACCCTCTCACTGTCACCCTGGCACTGTCACCCTGGCACTGTCACCCAGGCACCGCACCCAGGCACTGCACCCTGGCACCGCACTGTGAGATTGGGCCGCCCTTTAACACCCGTGCTCCGATCTGTGTGCTGCCGGGCAGGCTGGCGGATTTCCCCTTTTGGAATTTGTTTCTCAACAGTCAGTGGATGGATCCCACCCAGCGAGCATTGCCGATGACAGCGGGAAACATTCCGGATTTCCTGCTGGAGGCAGCACTTAGTTTTAATTCCAGAGAATCACAGCCAATGGATGCCTTGGCTCTGATGTTCCTAAAATCCCTAGATTCTGGAATGGTCCCAGCGGATTGGAAGTTAGAAAATTGTAACTGCAGAGAGAGAAGGAAGACAGAGAACTACAGGCCAGTCAGCCTAACGTCAGTCACCAGGAATATGTCGCTCAGGGAGTATTAACGATGAACTTTGAAAATGTTTTTTGACAAAATTACTCAGGTTTTTGAGAATGGAGCCAGTGGGGTCGATAAAGGTAGATGTAATCCATCTGGAATTCCAAACAGCACTCAATAAAGTGCCACACAAAAGATTTACAGGCTAGATAGGGGTTAATGGATTAGAGGGTAATATATTAGCGTGGATAAAGATTGGTTAATGATCTGATTTATTATTGCCACGTGTATTAACGTACAGTAAAAAGTATTGTTTCTTGTGCGCTATACAGACAAAGCAAACCGTACAATGGACAAGGAGCAAAGAGTTAGGGATAAAACATAGAACACTACAGCACAAACAGGCCCTTCGGCCCACAAGTTGCGCCGATCACATCCATACCCACCAATAGACCTATAGACCCATCCATAGACCTATCTATAACCCCCAATCCCATCAGATCCCATATACTCATCCAGAAGTCTTTTAAAAGACCTCAGCGAGTTCGCCTCTACCACTACTGACGGCAGCCGATTCCACTCACTCACCACCCTCTGAGTGAAAAACTTACCCCTAACATCTCCTCTGTACTTGCTTCCCAGCACCTATAACCTGTGTCCTCTCGTAGCAACCATTTCAGCCCTGGGAAATAGCCTCTGAGAATCCACCCTATCTATCCCTCTCAACATCTTATAAACCTCTATCAGGTCACCTCTCAACCTTCGTTGGGTGAAGAGACCGAGCTCCCTCAACCTATCTTCATAAGGCATGCCTCCCGATCCAGGCAACATCCTTGTAAATCTCCTCTGCACCCTCTCAATAGCTTCCACATCCTTCCTGTAGTGAGGTGACCAGAACTGCGCACAGTACTCCAAGTGGGGTCTGACAAGGGTCTTATAAAGTTGCAGCATTACATAAGAACATAAGAACATAAGAAATAGGAGCAGGAGTAGGCCATCTGGCCCTTCGAGCCTGCCCCGCCATTCAATAAGATCATGGCTGATCTGTGCTCCACCTTCCCGCCCTCTCCCCATAACCCTTAATCCCTTCTCTTATCAAAAACCCATCAACCCGTTTCTTAAAAATATTTAGCGAGGCAGCCTCCACCACTTCAACGGGCAGAGAATTCCAGAGATTCACCACCCTTTGAGTGAAGAAGTTCCTCCTCAACTCTGTTCTAAACCGCCCCCCCCCTTTATCTTGAGGCTGTGCCCCCTAGTCCTACTGTCTTTTTTGAGCGGGAACAGTCTCTCCACCTCTATCCTATCCATCCCATTCATCATCTTATACGTCTCAATGAGATCTCCCCTCATTCTTCTAAACTCTAACGAGTACAAGCCTAGTTTATTCAGCCTCTCCTCATAGCTCAATCCCCTCAACTCCGGTATCAGCCGAGTAAACCTCCTCTGCACTCCCTCCAGGGCCAAAACATCCTTGCGCAGGTGCGGCGCCCAAAACTGCACACAGTACTCCAGCTGCGGCCTCACCAATGCCCTATACAGCTGCAGCAAGACCTCCCTACTTTTATATTCAATCCCCTTCGCTATGAAGGCCAGCATCCCATTCGCCTTCCTGACCACCTGCTGCACCTGCAAGCTGGGTTTTTGCGACTCATGCACAAGGACCCCGAGGTCCCTCTGCACCGTCGCCTGCTGCAGTTTTTCGCCCCGTAAGTAATAGTCCTTCCTACCATTCCTCCTACCAAAGTGGACCACCTCACACTTGCCAACATTAAATTCCATTTGCCATTTCCTGGCCCATTCGCCCAGCCTATCTAGATCCTTCTGCAGACTCTCCACACCCTCCGCACAATTTGCCTTTCCCCCAATCTTGGTGTCATCAGCAAATTCCGACACCCTGCACTTGGTTCCCTCCTCCAGATCATCTATATAAATGGTAAATAGCTGAGGCCCCAGCACCGACCCCTGGGGCACTCCACTAGTCACCAACCGCCAATCCGAATAGCACCCATTGACCCCCACTCTCTGCCTCCTATTTGACAACCAATCCTCTATCCACGCTAACACCCTACCCCCAACTCCATGTCCCCTGACCTTCTGCAATAACCTCTTGTGAGGTACCTTGTCAAACGCCTTCTGAAAATCCAGAAAGACCACATCCACCGGCTCTCCTCCATCCACTGCCCTAGACACATCCTCATAGAACTCCAGTAAATTTGTCAGACACGACTTCCCTTTAATGAAACCGTGCAGAACAAAGTGCAGAACAAAGCCATTTGGCCCACTGAGCTGGCACTGGCTCCCAATGAGCAACTCAACAAGTTCCATTCTCCACCTTCTCCCTGTAACTAATTCCCTTTCAAATGCTTCGATTCAATCTGCCCCACCATACCCTCAGAGAGTACATTCCAGATCCTAACCACTCACTGTGTGAATCTGTCTCCACCACACTCTCAGACAGTACATTCCAGATCCTAACCACTCGCTGTGTGAATCTGTCTCCACCACACTCTCAGACAGTACATTCCAGATCCTAACCACTCACTGTGTGAATCTGTCTCCACCACACTCTCAGACAGTACATTCTAGATCCTAACCACTCACTGTGTGAAATGTCACTTTTGCTACTTTTACTAATTACTTTAAGTCCCATTTTGGTAGGAATAATGGTAGGAAGGACTATTTCTTACGTGGCGAAAAACTGCAGCAGGCGACGGTGCAGAGGGACCTCGGGGTCCTTGTGCATGAGTCGCAAAAACCCAGCTTGCAGGTGCAGCAAGTGGTCAGGAAGGCGAATGGGATGCTGGCCTTCATAGCGAGGGGGATTGAATATAAAAGTAGGGAGGTCTTGCTGCGGCTGTATAGGGCATTGGTGAGGCCGCAGCTGGAGTACTGTGTGCAGTTTTGGTCGCTGCACTTACGCAAGGATATTTTGGCCTTGGAGGGAGTGCAGAGGAGGTTTACTAGGCTGATACCGGAGTTGAGGGGGTTGAGCTATGAAGAGAGGCTGAATAAACTGGGCTTGTACTCGTTAGAGTTTAGAAGAATATGGGGAGATCTCATTGAGACATATAAGATGATGAATGGGATGGATAGGATAGAGGTGGAGAGGCTCTTCCTGCTCAGAAAGGACAGTAGGACTAGGGGGCACAGCCTCAAGATAAAGGGGGGGGGGGGGCGGTTTAGAACGGAGTTGAGGAGGAACTTCTTCACTCAAAGGGTGGTGAATCTCTGGAATTCTCTACCCGTTGAAGTGGTGGAGGCTGCCTCGCTAAATATTTTTAAGACGCGGGTTGATGGGTTTTTGATAAGAGAGGGGATTAAGGGTTATGGGGAGAGGGCGGGAATGTGGAACTGAGCCACGACAGATCAGCCATGATCTTATTGAATGGCGGGGCAGGCTCGAAGGGCTAGATGGCCTACTCCTGCTCCTATTTCTTATGTTCTTATGTTCTCTCATTCTCAAATCTTCCACCAATGGGAACAGTGACTCCCTATCTATTCTGTCAAAACCCCACATGATTTTGAATGGCTCGGTCAAATCTCTCTTAGCCTTCTTTTCGTCAAGGAAATCAGTCCCAACTTCTCCAATCTATCCTCATAATTGATGTTCCTTACCCCATTCTCATGAATCTGCACTCTCTCCAGTGCATTCACATTCTTCCCAGAACCCAACATAATACAATAAGGCCAGACTAAACCCAAGTTCAGCATACCTGCCTTCCTCTTGCACTTTATGTCCCTGTTAATAAAGTCCAGAAAACTATAACCTTTATTAACTGCTCTCTCCGTCTGTCCTTCAATGGCTTATTCACAGACACACTCAGCCTCCCCCTGCTCCTGCACCTCATCAAGAACTTTGTGTCTCCATGTTTTTCCCAAAAAAATGCATCACCTCACATTCTCTGCACTGAGCGAGATCTCCACCTATCCGCCCACTCCAACCTGTCTGTGTCTTTTTGAAGTTCTACACAGTTTACAAACTTGTTTGTTTTGCATTATCCACCAATTTTGAAATTGTTCCCTCGACATCAAGATTAATATACGGTGAGGAGAAGGAAGGGTTCTGCACTGTAGGGGTTCTATGGTTCTATGGGTCCCAACACCAGTTCCCCAGAAACTCCATTACAAACCTCTCTCCCACTCAAAAAACAGCCATTCACCGCGATTTTCTCTTTGCTGTCACTCAGCCAATTCCACATCCACGTTGCTGCTGTCACTTTCATTCCATGAGTTTGAACTTTTCTCACAAGTCTGTTGTGTGACACTGTATCGAGTGCCTTTTGAAAGTCCTCGTACATCACATCAACAGTGTTACCCTCATCGACCCTCTCTGTTCCCTCCTCAAAATCTCCAGCAAGTTAAACACAATTTCCCTTTTAGAAAAAATTACTGCGGATGCTGGAATCCGAAACCAAAAGAGAAAATGCTGGAAAATCTCAGCAGGTCTGACAGCATTTGGAAGGAGAGAAAAGAGCTGACGTTCCAGGTCCAGCTGACCTTTTGTCAAAGCTTCAAAACAACAGCTCTTTTCTCTCCTTACCGATGCTGCCAGACCTGCTGAGATTTTAACATAGAACATAGAACATTACAGCACAAACAGGCCCTTCGGCCCTCGAGTTGCGCCGATCACATCAACCCCACCAATCTATAGACCTATCTATAACCCCCAATCCCATTAAACCCCATATACTCATCCAGAAGTCTTTTAAAAGACCTCAGCGAGTTCGCCTCCACCACCGATGACGGCAGCCGATTCCATTCACTCACCACCCTCTGAGTGAAAAACTTACCCCTAACATCACCTCTGTACTTCCCTCCCCGCACCTTAAATCTGTGTCCTCTCGTAGCGACCATTTCAACCCGGGGAAATAGTCTCTGAGAGTCCACCCTATCTATTCCTCTCAACATTTTATAAACTTCTATCAGGTCGCCTCTCAACCTTCGCCTCTCCAGGGAAAAGAGTCCCAGCTCCCTCAACCTATCTTCATAAGGCATGCCTCCCAGTCCAGGCAACATCCTTGTAAATCTCCTCTGCACCCTTTCAATAGCTTCTACGTCTTTCCTATAGTGAGGCGACCAGAACTGCGCACAGTACTCCAAATGAGGCCTGACGAGGGTCCTGTAAAGTTGCAGCATTACCTCCCGACTCCTAAACTCAATCCCTCGATTAATGAAGGCCAGTACACCATACGCCTTCTTGACCACCTCCTCCATCTGCGAGGCCGATTTAAGAATCCTGTGGACCCGGACCCCGAGATCCTTCTGCTCTTCAACACTACTGAGACTCCTGCCCTTAATAGTGTACTCGTTCATCCCGTTGGTTCTGCCGAAATGGACGACTACACATTTATCCGCATTTTCCAGCATTTTCTCTTTTGGTTCCCTTTTCAAAATCCATGCTGACTTTCCTTAATGAACACATTTTTGTCCATGTGAATGTTTTGTTCCGAATTATATTTTCCAGAAGTTAGATTGACTGCCCTGTGGTTACTGGGATTATCTTTAAACCATTTTCTGAAATGGATGTAGCATTTGTAATTCTCCAGTCCCCTGGGAGCAGCCCCAAATCGAAGGAAGATGGGAAAATGTTGACAAATGTCTGCACAATTTCCATTCTCATTTCCCTCAGTGTCCTTGGAAACATCTCATCTGGTCCTGGGTTCTTATCAACAGAGAGCCAATGAATACCACTGCATATCAATTCTAACATTTCTAGTGTCTGAAGTATCTCCTCTGTTATCACTGGGTAGCATCTTACTCCTTGGTAAAGAGAGGGGTAAAGTATTCATTAACCCCGCAAAACCCACAGCCTCCACACTTAAATTTCCTTTTTGGTCCCTAATTTGGGGCAGCATGGTGGCACAGTGGTTGGCACTGCTGCCTCACAGCACCTGGGTTCGATTCCGAGCTTGAGTCACTGCCTGTGTAGAGTCTGTACGTTCTCCCCGTGTCTGCGTGGGTTTCCTCCGGGTGCTCCGGTTTCCCCCCACAGTCCGAAAGACGTGCAGGTTAGGTGAATTGGCCACGGTAAATGCGTAAGCTTACAGGGATAGGGCAGGGGGAGAAGGCCTCGGAAAGACACTCTGTCAGAGAGTTAGTGCAGGCTCAATGGACCAAATGGCCTCTTCTGCACTGAAAGGATTCTTTGATTCTAATCAGCCAGTCAACAGAACCAGATTCCCTGTTCCATCAGATCTGATCTCTATCTTACTCCAATTAACTGCCTTAGATCCAGCTCACATCCTCATGTCAGCCCTTCCTGAACAAGTATCAATCAATCTCAGCCTGGAAATTCCCAATTGACAATCTGTATCCACCTCTCTATGAGAGAATGTTCCAGATTCCCACTCCCCTCTGTGTGACTTCCTGATATCCCCCCCCACCCCTGAATGCCCCTGCTCCCCCCCCCCCCCCCCCCCCCCTGTTCTGGACTCCCCGTCAGAGGAAACAGTTTGTCTCACTCGACCCGGTCAAATCCTTTCATCACTTTAAACACTGATCGGATCATCCCTTAAGACTCCAGGAAGTCTGGCCTATACAACCTGCCCACGTAATTTAACCCTTTGACGGCCAGTCAATCCCCCTCCACGATCGATATCCCTAAGCTGTGGGCCCAGACTGGACCCCGGTTACTCTGGTCTGGACACTGGATCCCGCAGTGCGACCCTGTGAGTCTGAAGCCTGTGTTCGCCACTCGGGATCCTGAGCCACTCTGAGAGTTACAGAATCATTGGGTGGGATTCTCCGACCGCGCTGGTCTAAAAGCCGGAAAATCCTGCCGGAATGTCAATGGGCCTTGACATCATCCGCAACTCACCTGCTTAGTGGTGGGCAGGGTGGGAGAATTCCAGCCTCAGGGTCATTACAACACAAGAGAATTGCCCCTGAGCTGAGCTTGTTATCCCATAATCACTCCACCCCAATCCTTCAAACATCTTCCAAACCCACGACCATCGCCATCGAGATGGTATTCCCAGGTATACCACACCTGGAGCTTCCCCTTCAATTCATTCACCATTCTGACTTACAAATATATTTCATTTGATTTATTATTGTCACATGTATTAACATACAATGAAAGGTATTGTTTCTTGGGCGCTATATAAAGCATACCGTTCATAGAGAAGGAAACAAAGAGTGCAGAATGTAGTGTTACGGTCACAGCGAGGGTGTAGAGAAAGATCAACTTAATGCGAGGTGGGTCCATTCAAATGTCTGACAGCAGCAGGGAAGAAGCTGTTCTTGAGTCGGTCGGTACGGGACCTCAGACTTTCGTATCTTTCTCCTGGCGGAAGAAGTTGGAAGAGAGAATGTCCGGGGGGAATGGGGTCCTTAATTATGTGGGAAGTGTCGACAGAGTCAACGGATGGGAGGCTGGTTTGTGTGATGGATTGGGCTACATTCACGACCCTTTGTAGCTGCTTGCAGTCTTGGGCAGAGCAGCATAGAACCCTACAGTGCAGAAACAGGCCCTTCGGCCCATCGAGTCTGCACCGAACACAATTCCACCCAGACCCTATCCCCATATCCCTACACATTTTACCTGCTAATCCCTCTAACCTACACATCCCAGGATACTAAGGGGCAATTTTAGCATAGCCAATGAACCTAACCCGCACATCTTTGGACTGTGGGAGGAAACCGGAGCACCCGGAGAAAACCCACGTAGACACGAGGAGAATGTGCAAACTCCACACAGGCAGTGACCCGAGCCGGGAATCGAACCGAGGACCCTGGAGCTGTGAAGCAGCAGTGCTAACCACTGTGCTACCATGCCGCCCGTACCAGCAGGAGCCCGTACCAAGCTGTGATACACCCAGAAAGAATGCTTTCCATGGTGCATCTGTAAAGTTGGGGAGAGTCGTAGCGGACATCATTCTTTCACTGTCGCCGGGTCAAAATCCTGGAACTCCCTCCCTAACAGCACTGTGGGTTTACCTACACCACATGGGGGTGCAGTGATTCAAAAAGGCAGCTCACCACCACCCCCTCAAGGGGCAATTAGGGATGGGCAATAAATGCTGGTTCAGCCAGCGACACCCATGTCCCGAAAATGAATTGAGAAACGGGGCAGATTCTGACTCAGGAGAAGGTTGTTACTCAGAGTAAGTGTGACCTGTTTGATAGGACAGGTGTCCAGCTACTGCACTGAAAGTTCATCCTGAACAAGCACGCCCCCACCCCCCGTTACCAATCCTCTCTGTTCACTACTCTAGCTGTGAGTGGATGAGACAGTGCAGAACCTTTTCTGTATCTGATTCCAGATCCTGCAGAAATCCATTCAACATCCGCCGTACTAGTTGGAATGCAACTCCTCCTGCCACAACTGAACCAACAATGGGGGTGCCACGTACCAGATATTCAGTCACCATTATCCCCATGCCAGAACTGTTGGTCAGGAGTTTGTAAATAAGCCACCTATTGATATCTGTTGGCTGGGGTGAAGTGAGTTGAGCTTTCAATTCCTCCACTGGCTTCCCAAACTCAGCTGACATCCTGTTGAGAGATTCCTCATCAAGACCAAAGCTCTTGTAGGAGGAGAGCACGTTCTGCTGTAATATCCTGACGTCACACGCGATCCCAGCCCTGGGATGGGAATCGTCGCTGCAACAGAAGATAAGAGAGCGAACTTCCAAACCTCTGAGCTGAGGGAACTCCTCTTCCTCTCAATCATCTGGGAAGTGGGAATCTGGATGGATCTCAGGAACGCTTGCTTTCTGTACCTGGGAATCTCTCTGCTCAAAGTTCCCAGGAGCTGTTCTGAGTCGTAACTGTTGAAATCCAGGGCCGACACCAGGAAGACCTGTGGTGACTTCACACCCTGTTCCTGTAAGTACTTCAGTGAATCTCCTCTGATCGTGTCCAGCGTCTGTTTTAGGAGAATCCCCCGCTGACTCAGCGAGGCCTGGACGTCGCTGTCAATCTTCGTACGGACAAAGTAGAAAGTCTTGTCGCTCTCGCTGATCCATTTTGCCAGTTTAGCGTGATTTTCTTTGAAGCGTTCTGAAGCTACAATGATGAAGATGTCATACCTGCTGAAGCCCACCTTTTCCCTGTAGTTCTCCAACTGGAAATCCGGCGTTCCCAGTCCGGGAAGGTCCCAGATTAGCAGCTGACCCAGGGAGGGGAGTGGGTAACTGGCTGGTCTCATGGTGGTTTCTGTGACCCCAGTACGAGCAGCACCCTCTTCGTTATCAGCTACACCTCGAATGGCATTGACCAGGGAGGATTTCCCAGCTCCGGACTCGCCAGTAACACCAATGTTCACCGGAAAGTTCTCCAGCGAGTGCAGACTTCCCACAACTTTTGAGACAAGTTCAGGGAGTCCGCCCGATTGAAAAGCAACGTTCATTTCTTCCTGTTCCTCATTGCTAAGTCGATGAATTAATTCAGATCTGAAAATGTAACAACACACAGTAACCGTCAGCAAGAAGTTACCGAACAATCTGTAAATAAAATCACAACAAAATCATACACTTAATCAACCCTCTGACATTGCGGCACTCCCTCAGCACTGACCCTCTGACAGTGCGGCACTCCCTCAGCACTGACCCTCTGACAGTGCGGCACTCCCTCAGCACTGACCCTCTGACAGTGCGGCACTCCCTCAGCACTGACCCTCTGACACTGTGGCACTCCCTCAGCACTGACCCTCTGACAGTGCGGCACTCCCTCAGCACTGACCCTCTGACAGTGCGGCACTCCCTCAGCACTGACCCTCTGACAGTGCAGCACTCCCTCAGCACTGACCCTCTGACAGTGCGGCACTCCCTCAGCACTGACCCTCTGACAGTGCGGCACTCCCTCAGCACTGACCCTCTGACAGTGCGGCACTCCCTCAGCACTGACCCTCTGACAGTGCGGCACTCCCTCAGTACTGACCCTCTGACAGTGCGGCACTCCCTCAGCACTGACCCTCTGACAGTGCGGCACTCCCTCAGCACTGACCCTCTGACAGTGCGGCACTCCCTCAGCACTGACCCTCTGACAGTGCGGCACTCCCTCAGCACTGACCCTCTGACAATGCGGCACTCCCTCAGCACTGACCCTCTGACAGTGCAGCACTCCCTCAGCACTGACCCTCTGACAGTGCGGCACTCCCTCAGCACTGACCCTCGGTCAGTGCGACACTCCCTCAGCACTGACCCTCTGACAGTGCGGCACTCCCTCAGCATTGACCCTCTGATAGTGCGGCACTCCCTCAGCACTGACCCTCTGACAGTGCGGCACTCCCTCAGCACTGACCCTCTGACAGTGCGGCACTCCCTCAGCACTGACCCTCTGACAGTGCAGCACTCCCTCAGCACTGACCCTCTGACAGTGCAGCACTCCCTCAGTACTGACCCTCTGACAGTGCGGCACTCCCTCAGCACTGACCCTCTGACAGTGCGGCACTCCCTCAGCACTGACCGTCTGACAGTGCGGCACACCCTCAGCACTGACCCTCTGACAGTGCGGCACTCCCTCAGCACTGACCCTCTGACAGTGCGGCACTCCCCTCAGTACTGACCCTCTGACAGTGCGGCACTCCCTCAGCACTGACCCTCTGACAGTGCGGCACTCCCTCAGCACTGACCCTCTGACAGTGCGGCACTCCCTCAGCACTGACCGTCTGACAGTGCGGCACTCCCTCAGCACTGACCCTCTGACAGTGCGGCACTCCCTCAGCACTGACCCTCTGACAGTGCGGCACTCCCTCAGCACTGACCCTCTGACAGTGCGGCACTCCCTCAGCACTGACCCTCTGATAGTGCGGCACTCCCTCAGCACTGACCCTCTGACAGTGCGGCAATCCCTCAGCACTGACCCTCTGACAGTGTGGCACTCCCTCAGCACTGACCCTCTGACAGTGCGGCAATCCCTCAGCACTGACCCTCTGACAGTGCGGCACTCCCTCAGCACTGACGCTCCGACAGTGCGGCACTCCCTCAGCACTGACCCTCTGACAGTGCGGCACTCCCTCAGTACTGACCCTCTGACAGTGCGGCACTCCCTCAGTACTGACCCTCTGACAGTGCGGCACTCCCTCAGCACTGACCCTCTGACAGTGCGGCACTCCCTCAGCACTGACCCTCTGACAGTGCGGCACTCCCTCAGTACTGACCCTCTGACAGTGCGGCACTCCCTCAGCACTGACCCTCTGACAGTGTGGCACTCCCTCAGTACTGACCCTCTGACAGTGCGGCACTCCCTCAGCACTGACCCTCTGACAGTGTGGCATTCCCTCAGCACTGACCCTCTGACAGTGCGGCACTCCCTCAGCACTGACCCTCTGACAGTGCGGCACACCCTCAGCACTGACCCTCTGACAGTGCGGCACTCCCTCAGCACTGACCCTCTGACAGTGCGGCACTCCCTCAGTACTGACCCTCTGACAGTGCGGCACTCCCTCAGCACTGACCCTCTGTCAGTGTGGCACTCCCTCAGCACTGATCCTCTGACAGTGCGGCACTCCCTCAGCACTGACCCTCTGACAATGTGGCACTCCCTCAGCACTGACCCTCTGACAGTGCAGCACTCCCTCAGCACTGACCCTCTGACAGTGCGGGCACTCCCTCAGCACTGACCCTCTGACAATGTGGCACTCCCTCAGCACTGACCCTCTGACAGTGCAGCACTCCCTCAGCACTGACCCTCTGACAGTGCGGCACTCCCTCAGCACTGACCTCTGACAGTGCGGCACTCCCTCAGTACTGACCCTCTGACAGTGCGGCACTCCCTCAGCACTGACCCTCTGACAATGCGGCACTCCCTCAGTACTGACCCTCTGACAATGTGGCACTCCCTCAGCATTGACCCTCTGATAGTACGGCGCTCCCTCAGCACTGACCCTCTGACAGTGCGGCACACCCTCAGCACTGACCCTCTGACAGTGCGGCACTCCCTCAGCACTGACCCTCTGACAGTGCGACACTCCCTCAGCACTGACCCTCTGACAGTGCGGCACTCCCTCAGCACTGACCCTCTGACAGTGCGGCACTCCCTCAGCACTGACCCTCTGACAGTGCGGCACTCCCTCAGTACTGACCCTCTGACAGTGCGGCACTCCCTCAGTACTGACCCTCTGACAGTGCGGCACTCCCTCAGCACTGACCCTCTGACAGTGCGGCACTCCCTCAGCACTGACCCTCTGACAGTGCGGCACTCCCTCAGTACTGACCCTCTGACAGTGCGGCACTCCCTCAGCACTGACCCTCTGACAGTGTGGCACTCCCTCAGTACTGACCCTCTGACAGTGCGGCACTCCCTCAGCACTGACCCTCTGACAGTGTGGCATTCCCTCAGCACTGACCCTCTGACAGTGCGGCACTCCCTCAGCACTGACCCTCTGACAGTGCGGCACACCCTCAGCACTGACCCTCTGACAGTGCGGCACTCCCTCAGCACTGACCCTCTGACAGTGCGGCACTCCCTCAGTACTGACCCTCTGACAGTGCGGCACTCCCTCAGCACTGACCCTCTGTCAGTGTGGCACTCCCTCAGCACTGATCCTCTGACAGTGCGGCACTCCCTCAGCACTGACCCTCTGACAATGTGGCACTCCCTCAGCACTGACCCTCTGACAGTGCAGCACTCCCTCAGCACTGACCCTCTGACAGTGCGGCACTCCCTCAGCACTGACCCTCTGACAATGTGGCACTCCCTCAGCACTGACCCTCTGACAGTGCAGCACTCCCTCAGCACTGACCCTCTGACAGTGCGGCACTCCCTCAGCACTGACCCTCTGACAGTGCGGCACTCCCTCAGTACTGACCCTCTGACAGTGCGGCACTCCCTCAGCACTGACCCTCTGACAGTGCAGCACTCCCTCAGCACTGACCCTCTGACAATGCGGCACTCCCTCAGTACTGACCCTCTGACAATGTGGCACTCCCTCAGCATTGACCCTCTGATAGTACGGCGCTCCCTCAGCACTGACCCTCTGACAGTGCGGCACACCCTCAGCACTGACCCTCTGACAGTGCGGCACTCCCTCAGCACTGACCCTCTGACAGTGCGACACTCCCTCAGCACTGACCCTCTGACAGTGCGGCACTCCCTCAGCACTGACCCTCTGACAGTGCGGCACTCCCTCAGCACTGACCCTCTGACAGTGCGGCACTCCCTCAGCACTGACGCTCTGACAGTGCGGCACTCCCTCAGCACTGACCCTCTGACAGTGCGGCACTCCCTCAGCACTGACCCTCTGACAGTGCGGCACTCCCTCAGCACTGACCCTCTGACAGTGCGGCACTCCCTCAGCACTGACCCTCTGACAGTGCGGCACTCCCTCAGCACTGACCCTCTGACAGTGCGGCACTCCCTCAGCACTGACCCTCTGACAGTGCGGCAATCTTAAGTGAAGACATTTATCATTTCCAATGCACCCTAACCCGCACATTTCTGGACTGTGGGAGGAAACCGGAGCATCCGGAGGAAACCCACACAGACACGGGGGAAATGTGCAGTCTCCGCACAGACAATATTTCCCAATCTATCTCCATTTAAGGAATAAATTAAAACAGAAAATGCTGGATAAACTCAGCCAGGCTGGCGGCATCCAAGGAGAGAAACAAAGTTAATGTTTGAGATTGCAATGATTCTCCTGTTGAAGCTGACAGGCTCGCAGTTTCTCCCCATTTTCTCTTTCATCATTGAACCCCTTCAGAGCAGGAGGAGGCCATTCTGGTTTCTAAAATGGTGCCATCTTGTGTTGGCTGGAGGCACGGTGTCCAGATGTTGTCACTGAGGGTTGGCGGGGGTGGGGGCAGGGGCAGTGAGTGGGTGAGGAATAGGAGGGGCCAAGGATGGATCCTTGAGAGCCATGATGTAGAGATGCCGGTGTTGGACTGGGGTAAACACAGGAAGTCTCACAACACCAGGTTAAAGTCCAACAGGTTTATTTGGTAGTAAAAGCCATGAGCTTTCAGAGCTTTGCTCGTTTGTCAGGTGACCGGGAGTTCTGTTCACAAACAAAGCTGTAAAGACACAAACTCAATTTACAAAATAATGGCTGGAATGCGAGTCTTTACTGGTAATCAAGTCTTAAAGGTACAGACAATGTGAGTGGAGAGAGGGTTAAGCACAGGTTAAAGAGATGTGTATTGTCTCCAGACAGGACAGTTAGTGAGATTTTGCAAGTCCAGGCAAGTCATGGGGGGGTTACAGATAATGTGACATGAACCCAAGATCCCGGTTGAGGAAGAAAATGTCATCCTGGACCACAATGTCTTCACCTTCAACAACCAGTTTTTCATCCAGACACATGGAACAGCCGTGGGGACCAAATTCACACCTCAATATGCCAACACCTTTATGTACAGGTTCAAACAAGACTTCTTCATCGCACAGGACCTTCAACCGATGCTATACACTAGATACATCGATGATATTTTCTTTCTTTGGACTCATGGTGAACAATCACTGAAACAACTATATGATGACATCAACAAATTCCACCCCACCATCAGATTCACCACGGACTACTCTCCGGAATCAGCTGCATTCTTGGACACACGCATCTCCATTAAGGACGGTCACCTCAGCACCTCACTGTACCGCAAGCCCACTGACAATCTCACAATGCTCCACTTCTCCAGTTTCCACCCTAAACATGTTAAAGAAGCTATTCCCTATGGACAAGCCCTCCGTATACACAGGATCTGCTCAGATGAGGAGGATCGTGACAGACACCTCCAGACCCTGAAAGATGCCCTCATAAGAACAGGATATGGTGCTCAACTCACAGATTGACAGTTCCAATGTGCCACAGCAAAAAACCGCACCGATCTCCTCAGAAGACAAACACAGGACACAGTGGACAGAGTACCCTTCGTCGTCCAGTACTTCCCCGGAGCGGAGAAGCTACGACACCTTCTCATGTCACCAATGAAAACGAACATCTCGTCAATGCCCTCCCCACACCCTCATTTCTTGCCTTCAAACAACCGCATAACCTCAAACAGACCATTGTTCGCAGCAAACTACCCAGCCTTCAGGAGAACAGTGACCACAACACCACACAACCCTGCCACAGCAACCTCTGCAAGACATGCCGGATCATCGACATGGATACCATTATCACACAAGACTACACTTGGAATACTGTGTACAGTTCTGGTCACCCTATTATAGAAAGGATATTATTAAACTAGAAAGAGTGCAGAAAAGATTTACTAGGATGCTCCCGGGACTTGATGGTTTGAGTTATAAGGAGAGGCTGGATAGACTGGGACTTTTTTCTCTGGAGCGTAGGAGGCTGAGGGGTGATCTTATAGAAATCTATAAAATAATGAGGGCACAGATCAGCGAGAGAGTCAATATCTTTCCCAATTTTAACGTTTAAGAAAACTTGGACAGGTTCATGGATGAGAGGGGTGTGGAGGGATATGGTTCAAGTGCAGGTCAGTGGGACTAGGCAAAAAAATGGTTCAGCACAGACAAGAAGGGCAAATGGCCTGTTTCTGAGCTGTAATGTATCTATAGTTCTAAAGGTAAGAGAGTCTAAAACTAGAGGGCATAGGTTTAAGTGAGAGGGGAGAGATACAAAAGTGTCTGGAGGGTCAATTGTTTCACACAGAGGATGATGAGTGTCTGGAACAAACTGCCAGAGGTAGTAGTAGAAGCGGGGGTACAATTTTATCTTTTAAAAGCATTTAGACAGTTACATGGATATGATGAGTATAGAGGGATATGGGCCAAATGGGGGCAATTGGGATTAGCTCAGGGGTTTAAAAAAAAGGCAGTGTGGACAAGTTAGGCCAAAGGGCCTGTTTCCATGCTGTAAATCTCTGTGACTCTACGACTCACATGAGAATACCATCCACCAGGTACACGGTACATACTCTTGCAACTCGGCCAACATTGTCTACCTGATACGTTGCAAGAAAGGATGTCCCGAAGCATGGTACATTGGGGAGACCATGCAGACGCTACGACAACGGATGAATGAACATCGCTCGACAGTCACCAGGCAAGACTGTTCCCTTCCTGTGGGCGAACACTTCAGTGGTCACGGGCATTCAGCCTCTGACCTTCGGGTAAACATTCTCCAAGGCGGCCTTCACAACACACAACAGCACAGAGTCACTGAGCAGAAACTGATTCCACATACATGAGGACGGCCTCAACCGGGATCTTGGGTTCATGTCACACTATCTGTAACCCCCCACGACTTGTCCGGGCTTGCAAAATCTCACTAACTGTCCTGCCTGGAGACAATACACATCTCTTTAACCTGTTCTTAACCCTCTCTCCACTCACATTGTCTGTACCTTTAAGACTTGATTACCTGTAAAGACTCGCTTTCCAACCATTATTTTGTAAATTGAGTTTGTGTCTTTATATGCCCTGTTTGTGAACTGAGGGGGGTGGGGGGTGAGGAGCAGGGTGGATGGAGGGTGATCGAGGAGGATGGGGGGGGGGGTTCACCAGGTCAAGGGTTGCAGACAGCTGGAGAAGGGCGAGGAGGGAAAGGTTCTCCCTGTCACCCTCACACAGGATGTCAGCTGGGAGTTTGATAAGAGCCCTTTCCGCACTGTGACAGGGATCTGAGTGGAGGGATTCAGGGATCAGTAGGGGGGAGGAGGGGGGGGAGCGAAGAGGAGAATGTTTCTATCACGCAGCGAGTTGCTGTGATCTCAGGAGCTGCCTGGTAGGACGGCAGAAGCAGATTCAATAATAACTTTCCAAAGGCAATTGGAGAAATACAAGGGGGAGGCGGTTTATAGAATTATGGAGCCTGCATTGTCCATGCTTATAAATCACTGAAAGTTAACAATACAGAATCATTACGGTGCAGAAGAAGGCCAATCGGCCCATCGTGTCCGCACTGGCTCCATTGCCATTCCCCCGCCGTTTCCCCGTACCTCTGCACGTCGTTTCTGTTCAAATAATCATCTAATGCCTTGACTGAAGCTGCCTCCACCACACTCCCAGGCAGCACACTCCAGACCCCAACCACTCATTGTGTAAGAATCTTCCCTCACATCACATCTGCCTCTTGTGTAAATGATATTAAATCTGGGCCCTCTCGTTCTCGACTCTTTTATGAGCAGGAACAGTTTTTCCCCCTCAACTCCGTCCAATCCCCTCCGGATTTTAAACATCTCCATTAAATCTCCCCTTGGCTTCTCTCCAAGAACAGTCCCAACCTCTCCAATCTAACATCATTACTGAAGTTTCTCATCTCATGGAACCGTTCTTGTAAACCTCTCCTGTTCTCTGTCCAATGTGTTTACATCCCTGTAGGTACATGAAGTAATGAGGGAGGTAAATGAGATGTTGGCCTTTATAAGAACATAAGAAATAGGAGCAGGAGTAGGCCATCTAGCCCTTCGAGCCTGCCCCGCCATTCAATAAGATCATGGCTGATCTGAAGTGGATCAGTTCCACTTTCCCGCTTTCTCCCCATAACCCTTAATTCCCTTGTCTATCATAAACCTATCCACCTGTGACTTAAATATATTTAGCGAGGCAGCCTCCACCACTTCAACGGGCAGAGAATTCCAGAGATTCACCACCCTTTGAGTGAAGAAGTTCCTCCTCAACTCCGATCTAAACCGTCCCCCCTTATCTTGAGGCTGTGCCCTCTAGTCCTACTGTCCTTTCTAAGCAGGAAGAATCTCTCTACCTCTATCCTATCCATCCCCTTCATTATCTTATACGTCTCTATAAGATCCCCCCTCATCCTTCTAAACTCCAACGAGTACAGACCCAGTCTATTTAGTCTCTCTTCATAGTCCAACCCCCTCATCTCCGGTATCAGCCTAGTGAACCTCCTCTCGAGAGAGTGTGTGTGTACAGTAGTGAACATACCCTGTTACACATGTAAGCAGCCTTGGTGAGACCAAGTATTGGGTACAGTTTTAGTCTCCTGACCTCAGGAAGGATATACTCGCCACAGAGGGAGTGCAGCGAAAGTTCACCAGACTGATTCCTGGGAGGGTGGGATTGTGGAGTGAGGAGGGGATTGGGGACAACTGGTTCTCTACAATTCTGAAGAATGAGAGGTGATCTCACTAAAACTTAGAAAATTCTTACAGGATAGATACAGGAAGGATGTTTCCCAGGGTTGGGGGGGGGGTTGGGGTTCATATAGTAAGAAGTCTCACAACAGCAGGTTAAAGTCCAACAGGATTATTTGGCAGCGAAAGCCACGAAACCAGGGGTCACAGTCTCAGAATTCAGGGCAGGTCATTCGGACAGAGATGAGGAGGAATTCCTTCACTCGGAGGGTGGGGATTTTCTGGGATGTGGGAGCTCTGTCACTGTGTGTGCTCGAGACTGAGACTGAGAACTTTCTGGATACTGATCACATCCAGGGATAAGGGGTCAGCGCGGGAAAACTGGTGTTGAGGGCGAGCCATGATCTGGCTGAATGGGTGAGCTCTATCTCACTCAGAATGAGCAGGGTTAGAGAGACTGACTGGGGTGGGGAGGGGGGAAAAGGAGGAGGGGGGAAAAGGAGGGGGAGGAAAAGGAGGGGGGAAAAGGAGGGGGGAAAAGGAGGGGGGAAAAGGAGGGGGGAAAAGGAGGGGGGAAAAGGAGGGGGGAAAAGGAGGGGGGAAAAGGAGGGGGGAAAAGGAGGGGGGAAAAGGAGGGGGGAAAAGGAGGGGGGAAAAGGAGGGGGGAAAAGGAGGGGGAAAAGGAGGGGGGAAAGGAGGGGGGAAAGGAGGGGGGGAAGGGAGGTAGGAGGGGGAAGGGGAGAAGGAGGGGTAAAGGGGGAAGGAGGGGTAAAGGGAAGGAGGGGGAAGGGGGGTAAAGGAGGGAAGGGGGGGTAAAGGAGGGAAGGGGGAAGAAGGGGGGAAGGGGGTAAAGGGGGAAGGAGGGGGAAGGAGGGGGAGGGGGGAAGGAGAGGGAAGGGGGGAAGGAGGGGAAAGGAGGGATCAGCCTCCATCTGTTGTCAGTCACTGATCAGGATTGCTCCGTCACTCACTTGATCATTTCAGGATGGTTCTCAATTCTCGAGCGAAACAACGGAAAATGATATTTGTGTGTCTGGAGGTTGCTGAGGACGTACACATCAGGATTCTGAACAGATTCTTTTGTCAGGGATTCGATACAGAACTTTCTGATCTCTTTAACAAGCTGATCTTCATTGTATTCTGCTGGAAGTCGCTGTCTATGAGCTTCGAGATCGCTGTCGATCTTTGTGCGGACAAACACAACCATCTTGTCGGTGCTCTGAAGAGTTTTGGCCAGTTGGCCATGGTGCTCTTTAAAGATTTCGGAAGCGACGATTATAAAGATCCCGTAGAGTTTGCCATTGACTTGCTTCAGGTATCGCTCAGGTTGCAAGTTTGGGCTGATCTCAGGGAGTTCCCAAATCCGGATGTTGGGATATTTTGGGAAGGAATACGCAACAGGCTGTGTGCACGAATTTCCCAGCCCAGTCTTGGCAGCTGCCTTATCGTCATCTGGGAGATCTCGCAATGTGTTAATCAGGGAAGATTTACCAGAACAGTGATCCCCAATGACAGCCAGATCCAATCCTGAACACTCGCTCAGCGAACACGGCACGGTTGTGCCTCCAATCGTTCCCCTGCTTCAAAACAAAACCACACAAATCTCAGCAGGTCTTTCAAAAACAACTCCAAACATTTCATTCTCAGGTTTTTGCTCAGATTGTCAGTGAAGGAGAAAGGGCGCGAGTGAGCGGGAGAGCGTGGGAACACACGGGAGAGGGCGCGAGTGTGCGGGAGAGCGTGGGAACACACGGGAGAGTGCGCGAGTGTGCGGGAGAGCGTGGGAACACACGGGAAAGGGCGCGAGTGAGCGGGAGAGCGTGGGAACACACGGGAGAGTGCGCGAGTGAGCGGGAGAGCGTGGGAACACACGGGAGAGTGCGCGAGTGTGCGGGAGAGCGTGGGAACACACTGGAGAGTGCGCGAGTGTGCGGGAGAGCGTGGGAACACACGGGAGAGTGCGCGAGTGTGCGGGAGAGCGTGGGAACACACGGGAGAGTGTGCGAGTGTGCGGGAGAGCGTGGGAACACACGGGAGAGTGCGCGAGTGTGCGGGAGAGCGTGGGAACACACGGGAGAGTGCGCGAGTGTGCGGGAGAGCGTGGGAACACACGGGAGAGTGTGCGAGTGTGCGGGAGAGCGTGGGAACACACGGGAGAGTGCGCGAGTGAGCGGGAGAGCGTGGGAACACACGGGAGAGGGCGCGAGTGTGCGGGAGAGCGTGGGAACACACGGGAGAGTGCGCGAGTGTGCGAGAGAGCGTGGGAACACACGGGAGAGTGTGCGAGTGTGCGGGAGAGCGTGGGAACACACGGGAGAGTGCGCGAGTGTGCGGGAGAGCGTGGGAACACACGGGAGAGTGCGCGAGTGTGCGGGAGAGCGTGGGAACACACGGGAGAGTGTGCGGGAGAGCGTGGGAACACACGGGAGAGTGCGCGAGTGTGCGGGAGAGCGTGGGAACACACGGGAGAGTGTGCGGGAGAGCGTGGGAACACACGGGAGAGTGCGCGAGTGTGCGGGAGAGCGTGGGAACACACGGGAGAGTGCACGAGTTTGCGGGAGAGCGTGGGAACACACGGGAGAGTGCGCGAGTGTGCGGGAGAGCGTGGGAACACACGGGAGAGTGCGCGAGTGTGCGGGAGAGCGTGGGAACACACGGGAGAGTGCGCGAGTGTGCGGGAGAGCGTGGGAACACACGGGAGAGTGCGAGAGTGTGCGGGAGAGCGTGGGAACACACGGGAGAGTGCGCGAGTGTGCGGGAGAGCGTGGGAACACACGGGAGAGTGCGCGAGTGTGCAGGAGAGCCTGGGAACACACGGGAGAGTGCGTGAGTGTGCGGGAGAGCGTGGGAACACACGGGAGAGTGCGGGAGAGCGTGGGAACACACGGGAGAGTGCGCGAGTGTGCGGGAGAGCATGGGAACACACGGGAGAGTGCGCGTGTGTGTGGGAGAGCGTGGGAACACACGGGAGAGTGCGCGAGTGTGCGGGAGAGCGTGGGAACACACGGGAGAGTGCGCAAGTGTGCAGGAGAGTGTGGGAACACACGGGAGAGTGCGCAAGTGTGCGGGAGAGCGTGGGAACACACGGGAGAGTGCGCAAGTGTGCGGGAGAGCGTGGGAACACACGGGAGAGTGCGCGAGTGTGCGGGAGAGCGTGGGAACACACGGGAGAGGGCGCGAGTGAGCGGGAGAACGTGGGAACACACGGGAGAGTGTGCGAGTGTGCGGGAGAGCGTGGGAACACACGGGAGAGTGCGCGAGTGTGCGGGAGAGCGTGGGAACACATGGGAGAGTGCGCGAGTGTGCGGGAGAGCGTGGGAACACACGGGCGATAATTATGAGGGATTTCAATCTGCATATTGATTGGTTGTCTCAAGTCGGACGCGGTGGGCTTGAGAAAGAGTTCTTGGAATGCTGTCGGGATATTTTCCTTGAACAGTGTGTGGCGGACCCAACAAGGGAGTGAGCTATCTTATATCTGGTATTGTGTAACAAGGAAGAATTAGGGATCTTGTTGTGAGGGATCTTCTTGGGACGAGCGATCATTGTATGGTTGAGTTTTTGATGCAGATGGAGGATGAGAAAGTAGGGTCCCGAACCTGTGTCCTCTGTTTGAACAGAGGGGAGTACGATAGGATGAGAGAGGAATTGGTGAATGTAGATTGGGGGCGCAGATTGGTCGGTAGGACGACTGAGGAACAGTGGAGGATCTTTAAGGAGATCTTCTTCGGTGCTCAGCAGAAATATATTCCGATGGGAAAGAAGGAATGTAGGAGAAGGGATAACCAGCTGTGGTTAACGAAGGAAATATTAAATTAAAAGCTGATGCGTTTAGAGTGGCTAAAAGTAGTGGGCGAGTAGAAGTATATGGGGTTTAATGGGATTGAGGGTTATAGATAGGTCTATAGATTGGTGGGGTTGATGTGATCGGCGCAACTCGAGGGCCGAAGGGCCTGTTTGTGCTGTAATGTTCTATGTTCTATGTTCTAAGATTGGGAGAGGTTCAAAAATCAACAAAGAATGACTAAGAAGTTGATAAAGGAAGGATAGACTATGAGGCTAAACCAGCACTAAATATAAAAAAGGACAGGAAAAGTTTTTACAAATATATAAAGAGGAGGAGGCTGGCTAGGGTGAATGTTGGACCCTTAGAGGATGAGAGGGGGGATTTCGTGGTAGGAGATGAGAAAATGGCTGAGGCCTTAAATAAGTTTTTTGCCTCGGTCTTCACGGAGGAAGATGCGAATAGTTTGCCGGATATTAAAGATAGAAGGATAGTAGGAGTTGAGGGCCTGAATGCGATTACTGTCACTAGAGTGGTAGTGCTTGATAGACTAATGGGACTGATGGTGGACAAGTCCCCAGGACTGGATGGAATGCATCCCAGGGTTCTGAAGGAAATGGCAGAGGTGATAGTAGATGCCTTAGTGATTATTTACCAAAATTCGCTGGATTCCGGGTAAATGCCAGACGTTTGGAAACCGGCTAATATTACGCCGCTGTTTAAAAAAGGTAGCAGGCAAAAGGCAGGGAATTCACTCAAAGGGTGGTGAATCTCTGGAATTCTCTGCCCGTTGAAGTGGTGGAGGCTGCCTCGCTAAATATTTTTAAGACGTGGGTTGATAGGTTTTTGATAAGAGAGGGGATTAAGGGTTATGGGGAGAGGGCGGGAAAGTGGAACTGAAACACTTCAGATCAGCCATGATCTTATTGAATGACGGGGCAGGCTCGAAGGGCCAGATGGCCTACTCCTGCTCCTATTTCAGGCTCGGAGGGCCAGATGGCCTACTCCTGCTCCTATTTCTTATGTTCTTATTATTCGCCAGTTAGTTTTACGTCTGTAGTTGGAAAAATGCTTGAATCTGTCATCAAAGAAGAAATAGCGAGGCACCTGGAAAGGAATGGTTTGATAGAGCAGACACAGCACGGATTCGTTAAGGGGAGGTCGTGTTTGACAAATTTATTGGATTTCTATGAAGATGTGACTAGTGCGGAGACAGAGGGGAACCAGTGGATGTGGTGTTTCTCGATTTTCAAAAGGCGTTTGATAAGGTGCCTCATAAAAGGCTGCTACAGATGGTTAGGGGACATGGAGTTGGGGGTAAGGTGTTAGCGTGGATAGAGGATTGGCTGTCAAATAGGAAGCAGAGAGTGGGGGTCAATGGATGCTATTCGGGTTGGCGGTTGGTGACTAGTGGAGTGCCCCAGGGATCGGTGCTGGGGCCTCAGCTATTTACCATTTATATAGACGATCTGGAGGAGGGGGCTGAGTGTAGGATGACAAAATTTGCTGACGACACGAAGATGAGTGGAAAAGCAAATTGCGCGGAGGGTGTGGAAAGTCTGCAGAGGGATCTGGATAGGCTGAGCGAGTGGGCTAGGACCTGACAGATGGAGTTCAATGTTAGCGAGTGTGGGGTTATCCACTTTGGCAGAAATAATAGCAGGAGGGATTATTATTTAAAGGGCGAAAAACTGCAGCAGGCGACGGTGCAGAGGGACCTGGGGGTCCTTGTGCATGAGTCGCAAAAACCCAGCTTGCAGGTGCAGCAGGTGGTCAGGAAGGCGAATGGGATGCTGGCCTTCATAGCGAAGGGGATTGAATATAAAAGTAGGGAGGTCTTGCTGCAACTGTACAGGGCATTGGTGAGGCCGCAGCTGGAGTACTGTGTGCAGTTTTGGGCGCCGCACCTGCGCAAGGATATTTTGGCCTTGGAGGGAGTGCAGAGGAGGTTTACTAGGCTGATACCGGAGTTGAGGGGGTTGAGCTATGAGGAGAGGCTGAATAAACTAGGCTTGTACTCATTAGAGTTTAGAAGAATGAGGGGAGATCTCATTGAGACGTATAAGATGATGAATGGGATGGATAGGATAGAGGTGGAGAGACTCTTCCCGCTCAAAAAAGACAGTAGGACTAGGGGGCACAGCCTCAAGATAAAGGGGAGTTGGTTTAGAACAGAGTTGAGGAGGAACTTCATCACTCAAAGGGTGGTGAATCTCTGGAATTCTCTGCCCGTTGAAGTGGTGGAGGCTGCCTCGCTAAATATTTTTAAGAAGCGGGTTGATGGGTTTTTGATAAGAGAAGGGATTAAGGGTTATGGGGAGAGGGCGGGAAGATGGAACTGAGTCACGACAGATCAGCCATGATCTTATTGAATGGCGGGGCAGGCTCGAAGGGCCAGATGGCCTACTCCTGCTCCTATTTCTTATGTTGTTAAGAGTGCGCGAGTGCGCCGGAGAGCGTGGAAGCACATGGAAGAGCACAGGAGCGTGTGTGTGAGAGTGCGGGAGTGTGTGTGAGAGTGCGGGAGTGAGTGTGAGACTGTGGGAGTGAGTGTGAGAGTGCGGGAGTGAGTGTGAGACTGTGGGAGTGAGTGTGAGAGTGCGGGAGTGTGTGTGAGATTGCAGGAGTGTGTGTGAGAGTGCAGGAGTGTGTGTGAGAGTGCGGGAGTGTGTGTGAGAGTGCGGGAGTGTGTGTGAGAGTGCAGGAGTGTGTGTGAGAGTGCAGGAGTGTGTGTGAGAGTGCAGGAGTGTGTCTGAGAGGGCAGGAGTGTGTCTGAGAGGGCAGGAGTGTGTCTGAGAGGGCAGGAGTGTGTGTGGGAGTGCAGGAGTGTGTGTGAGAGTGCAGGAATGTGTCTGAGAGGGCAGGAGTGTGTGTGAGAGTGCAGGAGTGTGTGTGGGAGTGCGGGAGTGTGTGTGAGAGTGCGGGAGTGTGTGTGAGAGTGCGGGAGTGTGTGTGAGAGTGCGGGAGTGTGTGTGGGAGTGCGGGAGTGTGTGTGAGAGTGTGGGAGTGTGTGTGAGAGTGCGGGAGTGTGTGTGAGAGTGCAGGAGTGTGTGTGAGAGTGCAGGAGTGTGTGTGAGAGTGCGGGAGTGTGTGTGAGAGTGCAGGAGTGTGTGTGAGAGTGCAGGAGTGTGTGTGAGAGTGCGGGAGTGTGTGTGAGAGTGCGGGAGTGTGTGTGAGAGTGCGGGAGTGTGTGTGAGAGTGCGGGAGTGTGTGTGAGAGTGCGGGAGTGTGAGTGAGAGTGCAGGAGTGTGTGTGGGAGTGCGGGAGTGTGTGTGAGAGTGCGGGAGTGTGTGTGAGAGTGCGGGAGTGTGTGTGAGAGTGCGGGAGTGTGTGTGAGAGTGCGGGAATGTGTGTGAGAGTGCGGGAGTGTGTGTGAGAGTGCAGGAGTGTGTGTGGGAGTGCGGGAGTGTGTGTGAGAGTGCGGGAGTGTGTGTGAGAGTGCGGGAGTGTGTGTGAGAGTGCGGGAGTGTGTGTGAGAGTGCGGGAGTGTGTGTGGGAGTGCAGGAGTGTGTGTGAGAGTGCGGGAGTGTGTGTGAGAGTGCGGGAGTGTGTGTGAGAGTGCGGGAGTGTGTGTGAGAGTGCGGGAGTGTGTGTGAGAGTGCAGGAGTGTGTGTGGGAGTGCGGGAGTGTGTGTGAGAGTGCGGGAGTGTGTGTGAGAGTGCGGGAGTGTGTGTGAGAGTGCGGGAGTGTGTGTGAGAGTGCAGGAGTGTGTGTGGGAGTGCGGGAGTGTGTGTGAGAGTGCGGGAGTGTGTGTGGCAGTGCAGGAGTGTGTGTGAGAGTGTGGGAGTGTGTGTGAGAGTGCGGGAGTGTGTGTGAGAGTGCGGGAGTGTGTGTGAGAGTGCGGGAGTGTGTGTGAGACTGTGGGAGTGAGTGTGGGAGTGCAGGAGTGTGTGTGAGACTGTGGGAGTGAGTGTGGGAGTGCGGGAGTGTGTGTGGGAGTGCGGGAGTGTGTGTGGCAGTGCAGGAGTGTGTGTGAGAGTGCGGGAGTGTGTGTGAGAGTGCGGGAGTGTGTGTGAGAGTGCGGGAGTGTGTGTGAGAGTGCGGGAGTGTGTGTGAGAGTGCGGGAGTGTGAGTGGGAGTGTGGGAGTGTGTGTGGGAGTGCGGGAGTGTGTGTGGGAGTGCGGGAGTGAGTGCGAGAGTGCGGGAGTGTGTGTGAGAGTGCAGGAATGTGTCTGAGAGGGCAGGAGTGTGTGTGAGAGTGCGGGAGTGAGTGTGAGACTGTGGGAGTGAGTGTGAGAGTGCGGGAGTGAGTGTGAGACTGTGGGAGTGAGTGTGAGAGTGCGGGAGTGTGTGTGAGATTGCAGGAGTGTGTGTGAGAGTGCGGGAGTGTGTGTGAGAGTGCGGGAGTGTGTGTGAGAGTGCGGGAGTGAGTGTGAGACTGTGGGAGTGAGTGTGAGAGTGCGGGAGTGTGTGTGAGAGTGCAGGAATGCGTGTGAGAGTGCAGGAGTGTGTCTGAGAGGGCAGGAGTGTGTCTGAGAGGGCAGGAGTGTGTGTGGGAGTGCAGGAGTGTGTGTGAGAGTGCAGGAATGTGTCTGAGAGGGCAGGAGTGTGTGTGAGAGTGCAGGAGTGTGTGTGGGAGTGCGGGAGTGTGTGTGAGAGTGCGGGAGTGTGTGTGAGAGTGCGGGAGTGTGTGTGAGAGTGCGGGAGTGTGTGTGGGAGTGCGGGAGTGTGTGTGAGAGTGTGGGAGTGTGTGTGAGAGTGCGGGAGTGTGTGTGAGAGTGCAGGAGTGTGTGTGAGAGTGCAGGAGTGTGTGTGAGAGTGCGGGAGTGTGTGTGAGAGTGCAGGAGTGTGTGTGAGAGTGCAGGAGTGTGTGTGAGAGTGCGGGAGTGTGTGTGAGAGTGCGGGAGTGTGTGTGAGAGTGCGGGAGTGTGTGTGAGAGTGCGGGAGTGTGTGTGAGAGTGCGGGAGTGTGTGTGAGAGTGCGGGAGTGTGAGTGAGAGTGCAGGAGTGTGTGTGGGAGTGCGGGAGTGTGTGTGAGAGTGCGGGAGTGTGTGTGAGAGTGCGGGAGTGTGTGTGAGAGTGCGGGAGTGTGTGTGAGAGTGCGGGAATGTGTGTGAGAGTGCGGGAGTGTGTGTGAGAGTGCAGGAGTGTGTGTGGGAGTGCGGGAGTGTGTGTGAGAGTGCGGGAGTGTGTGTGAGAGTGCGGGAGTGTGTGTGAGAGTGCGGGAGTGTGTGTGAGAGTGCGGGAGTGTGTGTGGGAGTGCAGGAGTGTGTGTGAGAGTGCGGGAGTGTGTGTGAGAGTGCGGGAGTGTGTGTGAGAGTGCGGGAGTGTGTGTGAGAGTGCGGGAGTGTGTGTGAGAGTGCAGGAGTGTGTGTGGGAGTGCGGGAGTGTGTGTGAGAGTGCGGGAGTGTGTGTGAGAGTGCGGGAGTGTGTGTGAGAGTGCGGGAGTGTGTGTGAGAGTGCAGGAGTGTGTGTGGGAGTGCGGGAGTGTGTGTGAGAGTGCGGGAGTGTGTGTGGCAGTGCAGGAGTGTGTGTGAGAGTGTGGGAGTGTGTGTGAGAGTGCGGGAGTGTGTGTGAGAGTGCGGGAGTGTGTGTGAGAGTGCGGGAGTGTGTGTGAGACTGTGGGAGTGAGTGTGGGAGTGCAGGAGTGTGTGTGAGACTGTGGGAGTGAGTGTGGGAGTGCGGGAGTGTGTGTGGGAGTGCGGGAGTGTGTGTGGCAGTGCAGGAGTGTGTGTGAGAGTGCGGGAGTGTGTGTGAGAGTGCGGGAGTGTGTGTGAGAGTGCGGGAGTGTGTGTGAGAGTGCGGGAGTGTGTGTGAGAGTGCGGGAGTGTGAGTGGGAGTGTGGGAGTGTGTGTGGGAGTGCGGGAGTGTGTGTGGGAGTGCGGGAGTGAGTGCGAGAGTGCGGGAGTGTGTGTGAGAGTGCGGGAGTGTGTGCGAGAGTGCGGGAGTGTGTGCGAGAGTGCGGGAGTGTGTGTGAGAGTGCGGGAGTGTATGCGAGAGTGCGGGAGTGTGTGTGAGAGTGCGGGAGTGAGTGCGAGAGTGCGGGAGTGAGTGCGGGAGTGTGTGTGAGAGTGCGGGAGTGAGTGCGAGAGTGCGGGAGTGTGTGTGGGAGTGAGTGTGGGAGTGCGGGAGTGTGTGTGAGAGTGTGGGAGTGAGTGTGAGAGTGCAGGACTGTGTGCGAGAGTGCGGGAGTGTGTGTGAGAGTGCGGGAGTGTGTGCGAGAGTGCGGGAGTGTGTGTGAGAGTGCGGGAGTGTGTGTGAGAGTGCGGGAGTGTGTGCGAGATTGCGGGAGTGTGTGCGAGAGTGCGGGAGAGTGTGTGAGAGTGCGGGACTGTGTGCGAGAGTGCGGGAGTGTGAGTGGGAGTGCGGGAGTGAGTGCGAGAGTGCGGGAGTGTGTGCGAGAGTGCGGGAGTGAGTGCGAGAGTGCGGGAGTGAGTGCGAGAGTGCGGGAGTGTGTGCGAGAGTGCGGGAGTGAGTGCGAGAGTGCGGGAGTGAGTGCGACAGTGCGGGAGTGAGTGCGACAGTGCGGGAGTGTGTGTGAGAGTGCGGGAGTGAGTGCGAGAGTGCGGGAGTGTGTGTGGGAGTGAGTGTGAGAGTGCAGGAATGTGTGTGAGAGTGCGGGAGTGTGTGTGGGAGTGAGTGTGAGAGTGCAGGAGTGTGTGCGAGAGTGCGGGACTGTGTGCGAGCGTGCGGGAGTGTGTGCGAGAGTGCGGGAGTGAGTGCGGGAGTGTGTGCGAGAGAGCGGGAGGGTGTGCGAGAGTGCGGGAGTGAGTGCGAGAGTGCGGGAGTGTGTGCGAGAGTTCGGGAGTGAGTGTGAGAGTGCGGGAGTGTGTGTGAGAGTGCGGGAGTGTGTGTGGGAGTGCGGGAGTGTGTGTGAGAGTGCGGGAGTGTGTGTGGGAGTGCGGGAGTGTGTGTGGGAGTGCGGGAGTGTGTGTGAGAGTGCGGGAGTGTGTGCGAGAGTGCGGGAGTGTGTGCGAGAGTGCGGGAGTGTGTGCGAGAGTGCGGGAGTGTGTGCGAGAGTGCGGGAGTGTGTGTGAGAGTGCGGGAGTGTGTGTGGGAGTGCGGGAGTGTGTGTGGGAGTGCGGGAGTGTGTGTGAGAGTGCGGGAGTGTGTGTGAGAGTGCGGGAGTGTGTGCGAGAGTGCGGGAGTGTGTGCGAGAGTGCGGGAGTGTGTGCGAGAGTGCAGGAGTTTGTGTGAGAGTGTGGGAGAGTGTGTGAGAGTGTGGGAGTGTGTGTGAGAGTGCAGGAATGTGTGTGAGAGTGCAGGAGTGTGTGTGAGAGGGCAGGAGTGTGTGTGAGAGTGCAGGAGTGTGTGTGAGAGTGCGGGAGTGTGTGCGAGAGTGCAGGAGTGTGTGTGAGAGTGTGGGAGTGAGTGTGAGAGTGCAGGAGTGTGTGTGAGAGTGCGGGAGTGTGTGTGAGAGTGCAGGAGCGTGTGTGAGAGTACGGGAGTGTGTGTGAGAGTGCAGGAGTGTGTGCAAGAGTGCGGGAGTGTGTGTGGGAGTGTGTGTGAGAGTGCAGGAATGTGTGTGAGAGTGCAGGAGTGTGTGTGAGAGTGTGGGAGTGTGTGTGAGAGTGTGGGAGTGTGTGTCAGAATGCGGGAGTGTGTGTGAGAGTGCGGGTGTGTGTGTGAGAGTGCGGGAGTGTGTCTGAGAGTGCAGGAGTGTGTGTGAGAGTGCAGGAATGTGTGTGAGAGTGCAGGAGTGTGTGTGAGAGTGTGGGAGTGTGTGTGAGAGTGTGGGAGTGTGTGTGAGAGTGCAGGAATGTGTGTGAGAGTGCGAAGTGTGTGTGAGAGTGCAGGAGTGTGTGAGAGAGTGCAGGAGTGTGTGTGACAGTGCGGGAGTGTGTGTGAGAGGGCAGGAGCATGTCTGAGAGTGCAGGAATGTGTGTGGGAGTGCGGGAGTGTGTGTGGGAGTGCGGGAGTGTGTGTCAGAATGCGGGAGTGTGTCTGAGAGTGCAGGAGTGTGTGTGAGATGCAGGAATGTGTGTGAGAGTGCAGGAGTGTGTGTGAGAGTGTGGGAGTGTGTGTGAGAGTGCGGGAGTGAGTGTGAGAGGGCAGGAATGTGTGTGAGAGTGCGAAGTGTGTGTGAGAGTGCAGGAGTGTGTGTGAGAGTGCAGGAGTGTATGTGAGAGTGTGGGAGTGTGTGTGAGAGTGCGGGAGTGTGTCTGAGAGTGCAGGAGTGTGTGTGAGAGTGCAGGAGTGTGTGTGAGAGTGCAGGAGTGTATGTGAGAGTGCGGGAGTGTGTGTGAGAGGGCAGGAGCGTGTCTGAGAGTGCAGGAGTGTGTGTGAGAGTGCAGGAGTGTGTGTGAGAGTGCGGGAGTGTGTGTGAGAGTGCAGGAATGTGTGTGAGAGTGCGGGAGTGTGTGTGAGAGTGCGGGAGTGAGTGCGAGAATGCGGGAGTGAGTGCGAGAGTGCGGGAGTGACTGCGACAGTGCGGGAGTGTGTGTGGGAGTGAGTGTGAGAGTGCAGAAGTGTGTGCGAGAGTGCGGGAGTGTGTGCGGGAGTGTGTGCGAGAGTGCGGGAGTGTGTGTGAGAGTGCGGGAGTGTGTGCGAGAGTGCGGGAGTGTTTGCGAGAGTGCGGGAGTGAGTGCGAGAGTGCGGGAGTGTGTGCAAGAGTGCGGGAGTGAGTGCGAGAGTGCGGGAGTGAGTGTGAGAGTGCGGGAGTGTGTGTGAGAGTGCGGGAGTGTGTGTGGGAGTGCGGGAGTGTGTGTGGGAGTGCGGGAGTGTGTGCGAGAGTGCGGGAGTGTTTGCAGGAGTGTGTGTGAGAGTGTGGGAGTGTGTGTGAGCGTGTGGGAGTGTGTGTGAGAGTGTGGGAGTGTGTGTGAGAGTGCAGGAATGTGTGTGAGAGTGCAGGAGTGTGTGTGAGAGGGCTGGAGTGTGTGTGAGAGTGCAGGAGTGTGTGTGAGAGTGCGGGAATGTGTGCGAGAGTGCAGGAGTGTGTGTGAGAGTGTGGGAGTGTGTGTGAGAGTGCAGGAGTGTGTGTGAGAGTGCAGGAGTGTGTGTGAGAGTGCAGGAATGTGTGTGAGAATGTGGGAATGTGTGTGAGAGTGTGGGAGTGTGTGTGAGAGTGCAGGAATGTGTGTGAGAGTGCGGGAGTGTGTGTCAGAGTGCAGGAGTGTGTGTGAGAGGGCAGGAGTGTGTGTGAGAGTGCAGGAGCGTGTCTGAGAGTGCGGGAGTGTGTGTGAGAGGGCAGGAGCGTGTTTGAGAGTGCAGGAGTGTGTGTGAGAGTGCAGGAGTGTGTGTGAGAGTGCGGGAGAGTGTGTGAGAGTGTGGGAATGTGTGTGAGAGGGCAGGAATGTGTGTGAGAGTGCAGGAGTGTGTGTGAGAGTGCAGGAATGTGTGTGATAGTGCAGGAGTGTGTGTGAGAGTGCAGGAATGTGTGTGAGAGTGCAGGAATGTGTGTGAGAGTGCAGGAGTGTGTCTGAGAGGGCAGGAGTGTGTGAGAGTGCAGGAATGTGTGTGAGAGTGCAGGAGTGTGTGTGAGAGTGCAGGAGTGTGTGTGAGAGTGCAGGAGTGTGTGTGAGAGTGCGGGAGTGTGTGTGAGAGGGCAGGAGCGTGTCTGAGAGTGCAGGAGTGTGTGTGAGAGTGCAGGAGTGTGTGTGAGAGTGCGGGAGTGTGTGTGAGAGTGCAGGAATGTGTGTGAGAGTGCAGGAATGTGTGTGAGAGTGCAGGAGTGTGTGTGAGAGGGCAGGAATGTGTGTGAGAGTGCAGGAGTGTGTGTGAGAGTGCAGGAATGTGTGTGATAGTGCAGGAGTGTGTGTGAGAGTGCAGGTATGTCTGTGAGAGTGCGGGAGTGTGTGTGAGAGTGCGGGAGTGTGTGTGGGAGTGCGGGAGTGTGTGTGGGAGTGCGGGAGTGTGTGTGAGAGTGCGGGAGTGTGTGCGAGAGTGCGGGAATGTGTGCGAGAGTGCAGGAGTGTGTGTGAGAGTGTGGGAGTGTGTGTGAGAGTGTGGGAGTGTGTGTGAGAGTGCAGGAATGTGTGTGAGAGTGCAGGAGTGTGTGTGAGAGGGCTGGAGTGTGTGTGACAGTGCAGGAGTGTGTGTGAGAGTGCGGGAGTGTGTGCGAGAGGGCAGGAGTGTGTGTGAGAGTGTGGGAGTGTGTGTGAGAGTGCAGGAGTGTGTGTGAGAGTGCGGGAGTGTGTGTGAGAGTGCAGGAGCATGTGTGAGAGTGCGGGAGTGTGTGTGAGAGTGCAGGAGTGTGTGTGAGAGTGCGGGAGGGTGTGTGAGAGTGCAGGAGTGTGTGTGAGAGTGCAGAAATGTGTGTGAGAGTGCAGGAGTGTGTGTGAGAGTGTGGGAGTGTGTGTGAGAGTGTGGGAGTGTGTGTCAGAATGCGGGTGTGTGTGTGAGAGTGCGGGAGTGTGTGTGAGAGTGCGGGAGTGTGTGTGAGAGTGCAGGAGTGTGTGTGAGAGTGCGGGAGTGTGTGTGAGAGGGCAGGAGCGTGTCTGAGAGTGCAGGAGTGTGTGTGAGAGTGCAGGAGTGTGTGTGAGAGTGCAGGAATGTGTGTGACAGTGCAGGAATGTGTGTGAGAGTGCAGGAGTGTGTGTGAGAGGGCAGGAATGTGTGTGAGAGGGCAGGAGTGTGTGTGAGAGTGCAGGAATGTGTGTGATAGTGCAGGAGTGTGTGTGAGAGTGCAGGAATGTCTGTGAGAGTGCAGGAATGTGTGTGAGAGTGCAGGAGTGTGTGTGAGAGTGCGGGAGTGTGTGTGAGAGGGCAGGAGCGTGTCTGAGAGTGCAGGAGTGTGTGTGAGAGTGCAGGAGTGTGTGTGAGAGTGCAGGAGTGTGTGTGAGAGTGCGGGAGTGTGTGTGAGAGTGCAGGAATGTGTGTGAGAGTGCGGGAGTGTGTGTGAGAGGGCAGGAGCGTGTCTGAGAGTGCAGGAGTGTGTGTGAGAGTGCAGGAGTGTGTGTGAGAGTGCAGGAGTGTGTGTGAGAGTGCGGGAGTGTGTGTGAGAGTGCAGGAATGTGTGTGAGAGTGCAGGAATGTGTGTGAGAGTGCAGGAGTGTGTGTGAGAGGGCAGGAATGTGTGTGAGCGTGCAGGAGTGTGTGTGAGAGTGCAGGAGTGTGTGTGAGAGTGCAGGAGTGTGTGTGAGAGTGCGGGAGTGTGTGTGAGAGTGCAGGAGTGTGTGTGAGAGTGCGGGAGTGTGTGTGAGAGGGCAGGAGCGTGTCTGAGAGTGCAGGAGTGTGTGTGAGAGTGCAGGAGTGTGTGTGAGAGTGCAGGAGTGTGTGTGAGAGTGCGGGAGTGTGTGTGAGAGTGCAGGAATGTGTGTGAGAGTGCAGGAATGTGTGTGAGAGTGCAGGAGTGTGTGTGAGAGGGCAGGAATGTGTGTGAGAGTGCAGGAGTGTGTGTGAGAGTGCAGGAATGTGTGTGATAGTGCAGGAGTGTGTGTGAGAGTGCAGGAATGTGTGTGAGAGTGCAGGAATGTGTGTGAGAGTGCAGGAGTGTGTCTGAGAGGGCAGGAGTGTGTGTGAGTGTGCAGGAATGTGTGTGAGAGTGCAGGAGTGTGTGTGAGACTGCAGGAGTGTGTGTGAGAGGGCAGGAGTGTGTGTGTGAGTGCAGGAATGTGTGTGAGAGTGCAGGAGTGAGTGCGAGAGTGCAGGAATGTGTGTGAGAGTGCAGGAGTGTGTGTGAGAGTGCGGGAGTGTGTGTGAGAGTGCGGGAGTGTGTGTGAGAGGGCAGGAGTGTGTGTGAGAGTGCGGGAATGTGTGTGAGAGTGCGGGTGTGTGTGTGAGAGTGCGGGAGTGTGTGTGAGAGTGTAGGAGTGTGTGTGAGACTGCAGGAGTGTGTGTGAGAGGGCAGGAGTGTGTGTGAGAGTGCAGGAGTGTGTGTGAGAGGGCAGGAGTGTGTGTGAGAGTGCAGGAATGTGTGTGATAGTGCAGGAGTGTGTGTGAGAGTGCAGGAATGTCTGTGAGAGTGCAGGAATGTGTGTGAGAGTGCAGGAGTGTGTGTGAGAGTGCGGGAGTGTGTGTGAGAGGGCAGGAGCGTGTCTGAGAGTGCAGGAGTGTGTGTGAGAGTGCAGGAGTGTGTGTGAGAGTGCAGGAGTGTGTGTGAGAGTGCGGGAGTGTGTGTGAGAGTGCAGGAATGTGTGTGAGAGTGCGGGAGTGTGTGTGAGAGGGCAGGAGCGTGTCTGAGAGTGCAGGAGTGTGTGTGAGAGTGCAGGAGTGTGTGTGAGAGTGCAGGAGTGTGTGTGAGAGTGCGGGAGTGTGTGTGAGAGTGCAGGAATGTGTGTGAGAGTGCAGGAATGTGTGTGAGAGTGCAGGAGTGTGTGTGAGAGGGCAGGAATGTGTGTGAGAGTGCAGGAGTGTGTGTGAGAGTGCAGGAGTGTGTGTGAGAGTGCAGGAGTGTGTGTGAGAGTGCGGGAGTGTGTGTGAGAGTGCAGGAGTGTGTGTGAGAGTGCGGGAGTGTGTGTGAGAGGGCAGGAGCGTGTCTGAGAGTGCAGGAGTGTGTGTGAGAGTGCAGGAGTGTGTGTGAGAGTGCAGGAGTGTGTGTGAGAGTGCGGGAGTGTGTGTGAGAGTGCAGGAATGTGTGTGAGAGTGCAGGAATGTGTGTGAGAGTGCAGGAGTGTGTGTGAGAGGGCAGGAATGTGTGTGAGAGTGCAGGAGTGTGTGTGAGAGTGCAGGAATGTGTGTGATAGTGCAGGAGTGTGTGTGAGAGTGCAGGAATGTGTGTGAGAGTGCAGGAATGTGTGTGAGAGTGCAGGAGTGTGTCTGAGAGGGCAGGAGTGTGTGTGAGTGTGCAGGAATGTGTGTGAGAGTGCAGGAGTGTGTGTGAGACTGCAGGAGTGTGTGTGAGAGGGCAGGAGTGTGTGTGTGAGTGCAGGAATGTGTGTGAGAGTGCAGGAGTGAGTGCGAGAGTGCAGGAATGTGTGTGAGAGTGCAGGAGTGTGTGTGAGAGTGCGGGAGTGTGTGTGAGAGGGCAGGAGTGTGTGTGAGAGTGCGGGAATGTGTGTGAGAGTGCGGGTGTGTGTGTGAGAGTGCGGGAGTGTGTGTGAGAGTGTAGGAGTGTGTGTGAGACTGCAGGAGTGTGTGTGAGAGGGCAGGAGTGTGTGTGAGAGTGCAGGAGTGTGTGTGAGAGGGCAGGAGTGTGTGTGAGAGGGCAGGAGTGTGTGTGAGAGGGCAGGAGCGTGTGTGAGAGTGCAGGAGTGTGTGTGAGAGTGCAGGAGTGTGTGTGAGTGTGCGGGAGTGTGTGTGAGAGTGTGGGAGTGTGTGTGAGAGTGCAGGAATGTGTGTGAGAGTGCAGGAGTTTGTGTGAGAGTGCGGGAGTGTGTGTGAGAGTGCGGGAGTGTGTGTGAGAGGGCAGGAGTGTGTGTGAGAGTGCGGGAGTGTGTGTGAGAGTGCGGGAGTGTGTGTGAGAGTGCGGGAGTGTGTGTGAGAGTGTGGGAGTGTGTGTGAGACTGCGGGAGTGCGTGTGAGAGAGCGGGAGTGTGTGTGAGAGTGCAGGAGTGTGTTTGAGAGGGCAGGAGTGTGTGTGAGAGGGCAGGAGCGTGTGTGAGAGTGCAGGAGTGTGTGTGAGAGTGCAGGAGTGTGTGTGAGTGTGCGGGAGTGTGTTTGAGAGTGTGGGAGTGTGTGTGAGAGTGCAGGAATGTGTGTGAGAGTGCGGGAGTGTGTGTGAGAGTGCAGGAGCGTGTGTGAGAGTGCGGGAGTGAGTGTGAGAGTGCAGGAGTGTGTGTGAGAGGGCAGGAGTGTGTGTGAGAGTGCGGGAGTGTGTGCGAGACTGCAGGACTGTGTGTGAGAGTGTGGGAGTGTGTGTGAGAGTGGGGAGTGTGTGTGAGAATGCAGGAATGTGTGTGAGAGTGCAGGAGTGTGTGTGAGAGTGCAGGAGTGTGTGTGAGAGTGCAGGAGTGTGTGTGAGAGTGCAGGAGTGTGTGTGAGAGGGCAGGAGTGTGTCTGAGAGTGCAGGAGTGTGTGTGAGAGTGCAGGAGTGTGTGTGAGAGTGCAGGAGTGTGTGTGAGAGTGCGGGAGTGTGTGTGAGAGTGCAGGAATGTGTGTGAGAGTGCGGGAGTGTGTGTGAGAGGGCAGGAGCGTGTCTGAGAGTGCAGGAGTGTGTGTGAGAGTGCAGGAGTGTGTGTGAGAGTGCAGGAGTGTGTGTGAGAGTGCGGGAGTGTGTGTGAGAGTGCAGGAATGTGTGTGAGAGTGCAGGAATGTGTGTGAGAGTGCAGGAGTGTGTGTGAGAGGGCAGGAATGTCTGTGAGAGTGCAGGAGTGTGTGTGAGAGTGCAGGAGTGTGTGTGAGAGTGCAGGAGTGTGTGTGAGAGTGCGGGAGTGTGTGTGAGAGTGCAGGAGTGTGTGTGAGAGTGCGGGAGTGTGTGTGAGAGGGCAGGAGCGTGTCTGAGAGTGCAGGAGTGTGTGTGAGAGTGCAGGAGTGTGTGTGAGAGTGCAGGAGTGTGTGTGAGAGTGCGGGAGTGTGTGTGAGAGTGCAGGAATGTGTGTGAGAGTGCAGGAATGTGTGTGAGAGTGCAGGAGTGTGTGTGAGAGGGCAGGAATGTGTGTTTGAGTGCAGGAGTGTGTGTGAGAGTGCAGGAATGTGTGTGATAGTGCAGGAGTGTGTGTGAGAGTGCAGGAATGTGTGTGAGAGTGCAGGAATGTGTGTGAGAGTGCAGGAGTGTGTCTGAGAGGGCAGGAGTGTGTGTGAGTGTGCAGGAATGTGTGTGAGAGTGCAGGAGTGTGTGTGAGACTGCAGGAGTGTGTGTGAGAGGGCAGGAGTGTGTGTGTGAGTGCAGGAATGTGTGAGAGTGTGCAGGAGTGAGTGCGAGAGTGCAGGAATGTGTGTGAGAGTGCAGGAGTGTGTGTGAGAGTGCGGGAGTGTGTGTGAGAGTGCGGGAGTGTGTGTGAGAGGGCAGGAGTGTGTGTGAGAGTGCGGGAATGTGTGTGAGAGTGCGGGTGTGTGTGTGAGAGTGCGGGAGTGTGTGTGAGAGTGTAGGAGTGTGTGTGAGACTGCAGGAGTGTGTGTGAGAGGGCAGGAGTGTGTGTGATAGTGCAGGAGTGTGTGTGAGAGGGCAGGAGTGTGTGTGAGAGGGCAGGAGCGTGTGTGAGAGTGCAGGAGTGTGTGTGAGAGTGCGGGAGTGTGTGTGAGAGTGTGGGAGTGTGTGTGAGAGTGCAGGAATGTGTGTGAGAGTGCAGGAGTTTGTGTGAGAGTGCGGGAGTGTGTGTGAGAGTGCGGGAGTGTGTGTGAGAGGGCAGGAGTGTGTGTGAGAGTGCGGGAGTGTGTGTGAGAGTGCGGGAGTGTGTGTGAGAGTGCGGGAGTGTGTGTGAGAGTGTGGGAGTGTGTGTGAGACTGCGGGAGTGCGTGTGAGAGAGCGGGAGTGTGTGTGAGAGTGCAGGAGTGTGTTTGAGAGGGCAGGAGTGTGTGTGAGAGGGCAGGAGCGTGTGTGAGAGTGCAGGAGCGTGTGTGAGAGTGCAGGAGTGTGTGTGAGTGTGCGGGAGTGTGTTTGAGAGTGTGGGAGTGTGTGTGAGAGTGCAGGAATGTGTGTGAGAGTGCGGGAGTGTGTGTGAGAGTGCAGGAGCGTGTGTGAGAGTGCGGGAGTGAATGTGAGAGTGCAGGAGTGTGTGTGAGAGGGCAGGAGTGTGTGTGAGAGTGCGGGAGTGTGTGCGAGACTGCAGGAGTGTGTGTGAGAGTGTGGGAGTGTGTGTGAGAGTGGGGAGTGTGTGTGAGAATGCAGGAATGTGTGTGAGAGTGTAGGAGTGTGTGTGAGTGGGAAGGAGTGTGTGTGAGAGTGCAGGAGTGTGTGTGAGAGTGTGTGTGAGAGTGCGGGAGTGTGTGCGAGAGTGCAGGAGTGTGTGTGAGAGTGTGGGAGTGTGTGTGAGAGTGTGGGAGTGTGTGTGAGAGTGCGGGAGTGTTTGTGAGAGTGCAGGTGCGTTTATGAGAGTGCGGGAGTGTGTGTGAGAGTGCAGGAATGTGTGTGATAGTGCAGGAGTGTGTGTGAGAGTGCAGGAATGTCTGTGAGAGTGCAGGAATGTGTGTGAGAGTGCAGGAGTGTGTGTGAGAGTGCGGGAGTGTGTGTGAGAGGGCAGGAGCGTGTCTGAGAGTGCAGGAGTGTGTGTGAGAGTGCAGGAGTGTGTGTGAGAGTGCAGGAGTGTGTGTGAGAGTGCGGGAGTGTGTGTGAGAGTGCAGGAATGTGTGTGAGAGTGCGGGAGTGTGTGTGAGAGGGCAGGAGCGTGTCTGAGAGTGCAGGAGTGTGTGTGAGAGTGCAGGAGTGTGTGTGAGAGTGCAGGAGTGTGTGTGAGAGTGCAGGAGTGTGTGTGAGAGTGCAGGAATGTGTGTGAGAGTGCAGGAGTGTGTGTGAGAGGGCAGGAATGTGTGTGAGAGTGCAGGAGTGTGTGTGAGAGTGCAGGAGTGTGTGTGAGAGTGCAGGAGTGTGTGTGAGAGTGCGGGAGTGTGTGTGAGAGTGCAGGAGTGTGTGTGAGAGTGCGGGAGTGTGTGTGAGAGGGCAGGAGCGTGTCTGAGAGTGCAGGAGTGTGTGTGAGAGTGCAGGAGTGTGTGTGAGAGTGCAGGAGTGTGTGTGAGAGTGCGGGAGTGTGTGTGAGAGTGTGGGAGTGTGTGTGAGAGTGCAGGAATGTGTGTGAGAGTGCAGGAGTTTGTGTGAGAGTGCGGGAGTGTGTGTGAGAGTGCGGGAGTGTGTGTGAGAGGGCAGGAGTGTGTGTGAGAGTGCGGGAGTGTGTGTGAGAGTGCGGGAGTGTGTGTGAGAGTGCGGGAGTGTGTGTGAGAGTGTGGGAGTGTGTGTGAGACTGCGGGAGTGCGTGTGAGAGAGCGGGAGTGTGTGTGAGAGTGCAGGAGTGTGTTTGAGAGGGCAGGAGTGTGTGTGAGAGGGCAGGAGCGTGTGTGAGAGTGCAGGAGCGTGTGTGAGAGTGCAGGAGTGTGTGTGAGTGTGCGGGAGTGTGTTTGAGAGTGTGGGAGTGTGTGTGAGAGTGCAGGAATGTGTGTGAGAGTGCGGGAGTGTGTGTGAGAGTGCAGGAGCGTGTGTGAGAGTGCGGGAGTGAGTGTGAGAGTGCAGGAGTGTGTGTGAGAGGGCAGGAGTGTGTGTGAGAGTGCAGGAGTGTGTGCGAGACTGCAGGAGTGTGTGTGAGAGTGTGGGAGTGTGTGTGAGAGTGGGGAGTGTGTGTGAGAATGCAGGAATGTGTGTGAGAGTGTAGGAGTGTGTGTGAGTGGGAAGGAGTGTGTGTGAGAGTGCAGGAGTGTGTGTGAGAGTGTGTGTGAGAGTGCGGGAGTGTATGCGAGAGTGCAGGAGTGTGTGTGAGAGTGTGGGAGTGTGTGTGAGAGTGTGGGAGTGTGTGTGAGAGTGCGGGAGTGTTTGTGAGAGTGCAGGTGCGTTTATGAGAGTGCGGGAGTGTGTGTGAGAGTGCAGGAATGTTTGTGATAGTGCAGGAGTGTGTGTGAGAGTGCAGGAATGTCTGTGAGAGTGCAGGAATGTGTGTGAGAGTGCAGGAGTGTGTGTGAGAGTGCGGGAGTGTGTGTGAGAGGGCAGGAGCGTGTCTGAGAGTGCAGGAGTGTGTGTGAGAGTGCAGGAGTGTGTGTGAGAGTGCAGGAGTGTGTGTGAGAGTGCGGGAGTGTGTGTGAGAGTGCAGGAATGTGTGTGAGAGTGCGGGAGTGTGTGTGAGAGGGCAGGAGCGTGTCTGAGAGTGCAGGAGTGTGTGTGAGAGTGCAGGAGTGTGTGTGAGAGTGCAGGAGTGTGTGTGAGAGTGCGGGAGTGTGTGTGAGAGTGCAGGAATGTGTGTGAGAGTGCAGGAATGTGTGTGAGAGTGCAGGAGTGTGTGTGAGAGGGCAGGAATGTGTGTGAGAGTGCAGGAGTGTGTGTGAGAGTGCAGGAGTGTGTGTGAGAGTGCAGGAGTGTGTGTGAGAGTGCGGGAGTGTGTGTGAGAGTGCAGGAGTGTGTGTGAGAGTGCGGGAGTGTGTGTGAGAGGGCAGGAGCGTGTCTGAGAGTGCAGGAGTGTGTGTGAGAGTGCAGGAGTGTGTGTGAGAGTGCAGGAGTGTGTGTGAGAGTGCGGGAGTGTGTGTGAGAGTGCAGGAATGTGTGTGAGAGTGCAGGAATGTGTGTGAGAGTGCAGGAGTGTGTGTGAGAGGGCAGGAATGTGTGTGAGAGTGCAGGAGTGTGTGTGAGAGTGCAGGAATGTGTGTGATAGTGCAGGAGTGTGTGTGAGAGTGCAGGAATGTGTGTGAGAGTGCAGGAATGTGTGTGAGAGTGCAGGAGTGTGTCTGAGAGGGCAGGAGTGTGTGTGAGTGTGCAGGAATGTGTGTGAGAGTGCAGGAGTGTGTGTGAGACTGCAGGAGTGTGTGTGAGAGGGCAGGAGTGTGTGTGTGAGTGCAGGAATGTGTGTGAGAGTGCAGGAGTGAGTGCGAGAGTGCAGGAATGTGTGTGAGAGTGCAGGAGTGTGTGTGAGAGTGCGGGAGTGTGTGTGAGAGTGCGGGAGTGTGTGTGAGAGGGCAGGAGTGTGTGTGAGAGTGCGGGAATGTGTGTGAGAGTGCGGGTGTGTGTGTGAGAGTGCGGGAGTGTGTGTGAGAGTGTAGGAGTGTGTGTGAGACTGCAGGAGTGTGTGTGAGAGGGCAGGAGTGTGTGTGAGAGGGCAGGAGCGTGTGTGAGAGTGCAGGAGTGTGTGTGAGAGTGCAGGAGTGTGTGTGAGTGTGCGGGAATGTGTGTGAGAGTGTGGGAGTGTGTGTGAGAGTGCAGGAATGTGTGTGAGAGTGCAGGAGTTTGTGTGAGAGTGCGGGAGTGTGTGTGAGAGTGCGGGAGTGTGTGTGAGAGGGCAGGAGTGTGTGTGAGAGTGCGGGAGTGTGTGTGAGAGTGCGGGAGTGTGTGTGAGAGTGCGGGAGTGTGTGTGAGAGTGTGGGAGTGTGTGTGAGACTGCGGGAGTGCGTGTGAGAGAACGGGAGTGTGTGTGAGAGTGCAGGAGTGTGTTTGAGAGGGCAGGAGTGTGTGTGAGAGGGCAGGAGCGTGTGTGAGAGTGCAGGAGTGTGTGTGAGAGTGCAGGAGTGTGTGTGAGTGTGCGGGAGTGTGTTTGAGAGTGTGGGAGTGTGTGTGAGAGTGCAGGAATGTGTGTGAGAGTGCGGGAGTGTGTGTGAGAGTGCAGGAGTGTGTGTGAGAGGGCAGGAGTGTGTGTGAGAGTGCGGGAGTGTGTGCGAGACTGCAGGAGTGTGTGTGAGAGTGTGGGAGTGTGTGTGAGAGTGGGGAGTGTGTGTGAGAATGCAGGAATGTGTGTGAGAGTGTAGGAGTGTGTGTGAGTGGGAAGGAGTGTGTGTGAGAGTGCAGGAGTGTGTGTGAGAGTGTGTGTGAGAGTGCGGGAGTGTGTGCGAGAGTGCAGGAGTGTGTGTGAGAGTGTGGGAGTGTGTGTGAGAGTGTGGGAGTGTGTGTGAGAGTGCAGGAGCGTGTGTGAGAGTGCGGGAGTGAGTGTGAGAGTGCAGGAGTGTGTGTGAGAGGGCAGGAGTGTGTGTGAGAGTGCGGGAGTGTGTGTGAGAGTGCGGGAGTGTGTGTGAGAGTGCGGGAGTGTGTGTGAGAGTGTGGGAGTGTGTGTGAGACTGCGGGAGTGCGTGTGAGAGAACGGGAGTGTGTGTGAGAGTGCAGGAGTGTGTTTGAGAGGGCAGGAGTGTGTGTGAGAGTGTGGGAGTGTGTGTGAGAGTGTGGGAGTGTGTGTGAGAGTGCGGGAGTGTTTGTGAGAGTGCAGGTGCGTTTATGAGAGTGCGGGAGTGTGTGTGAGAGTGCAGGAATGTGTGTGAGAGTGCAGGAGTGTGTGTGAGAGTGTGGGAGTGTGTGTGAGAGTGCGGGAGTGTGTGTGAGAGTGCGGGAGTGTGTGTGAGAGTGCGGGAGTGTGTGTGAGAGTGCGGGAGTGTGTGTGAGAGTGCAGGAGTGTGTGTGAGAGTGCAGGAATGTGTGTGAGAGTGCAGGAGTGTGTGTGAGAGTGTGGGAGTGTGTGTGAGAGTGCGGGAGTGTGTGTGAGAGTGCGGGAGTGTGTGTGAGAGTGCGGGAGTGTGTGTGAGAGTGCAGGAGTGTGTGTGAGAGTGCAGGAATGTGTGTGAGAGTGCAGGAGTGTGTGTGAGAGTGCAGGAGTGTGTGTGAGAGTGCAGGAGTGTGTGTGAGAGTGCGGGAGTGTGTGTGAGAGTGCAGGAGTGTGTGTGAGAGTGCGGGAGTGTGTGTGAGAGGGCAGGAGCGTGTCTGAGAGTGCAGGAGTGTGTGTGAGAGTGCAGGAGTGTGTGTGAGAGTGCAGGAGTGTGTGTGAGAGTGCGGGAGTGTGTGTGAGAGTGTGGGAGTGTGTGTGAGAGTGCAGGAATGTGTGTGAGAGTGCAGGAGTTTGTGTGAGAGTGCGGGAGTGTGTGTGAGAGTGCGGGAGTGTGTGTGAGAGGGCAGGAGTGTGTGTGAGAGTGCGGGAGTGTGTGTGAGAGTGCGGGAGTGTGTGTGAGAGTGCGGGAGTGTGTGTGAGAGTGTGGGAGTGTGTGTGAGACTGCGGGAGTGCGTGTGAGAGAGCGGGAGTGTGTGTGAGAGTGCAGGAGTGTGTTTGAGAGGGCAGGAGTGTGTGTGAGAGGGCAGGAGCGTGTGTGAGAGTGCAGGAGCGTGTGTGAGAGTGCAGGAGTGTGTGTGAGTGTGCGGGAGTGTGTTTGAGAGTGTGGGAGTGTGTGTGAGAGTGCAGGAATGTGTGTGAGAGTGCGGGAGTGTGTGTGAGAGTGCAGGAGCGTGTGTGAGAGTGCGGGAGTGAGTGTGAGAGTGCAGGAGTGTGTGTGAGAGGGCAGGAGTGTGTGTGAGAGTGCAGGAGTGTGTGCGAGACTGCAGGAGTGTGTGTGAGAGTGTGGGAGTGTGTGTGAGAGTGGGGAGTGTGTGTGAGAATGCAGGAATGTGTGTGAGAGTGTAGGAGTGTGTGTGAGTGGGAAGGAGTGTGTGTGATAGTGCAGGAGTGTGTGTGAGAGTGTGTGTGAGAGTGCGGGAGTGTATGCGAGAGTGCAGGAGTGTGTGTGAGAGTGTGGGAGTGTGTGTGAGAGTGTGGGAGTGTGTGTGAGAGTGCGGGAGTGTTTGTGAGAGTGCAGGTGCGTTTATGAGAGTGCGGGAGTGTGTGTGAGAGTGCAGGAATGTTTGTGATAGTGCAGGAGTGTGTGTGAGAGTGCAGGAATGTCTGTGAGAGTGCAGGAATGTGTGTGAGAGTGCAGGAGTGTGTGTGAGAGTGCGGGAGTGTGTGTGAGAGGGCAGGAGCGTGTCTGAGAGTGCAGGAGTGTGTGTGAGAGTGCAGGAGTGTGTGTGAGAGTGCAGGAGTGTGTGTGAGAGTGCGGGAGTGTGTGTGAGAGTGCAGGAATGTGTGTGAGAGTGCGGGAGTGTGTGTGAGAGGGCAGGAGCGTGTCTGAGAGTGCAGGAGTGTGTGTGAGAGTGCAGGAGTGTGTGTGAGAGTGCAGGAGTGTGTGTGAGAGTGCGGGAGTGTGTGTGAGAGTGCAGGAATGTGTGTGAGAGTGCAGGAATGTGTGTGAGAGTGCAGGAGTGTGTGTGAGAGGGCAGGAATGTGTGTGAGAGTGCAGGAGTGTGTGTGAGAGTGCAGGAGTGTGTGTGAGAGTGCAGGAGTGTGTGTGAGAGTGCGGGAGTGTGTGTGAGAGTGCAGGAGTGTGTGTGAGAGTGCGGGAGTGTGTGTGAGAGGGCAGGAGCGTGTCTGAGAGTGCAGGAGTGTGTGTGAGAGTGCAGGAGTGTGTGTGAGAGTGCAGGAGTGTGTGTGAGAGTGCGGGAGTGTGTGTGAGAGTGCAGGAATGTGTGTGAGAGTGCAGGAATGTGTGTGAGAGTGCAGGAGTGTGTGTGAGAGGGCAGGAATGTGTGTGAGAGTGCAGGAGTGTGTGTGAGAGTGCAGGAATGTGTGTGATAGTGCAGGAGTGTGTGTGAGAGTGCAGGAATGTGTGTGAGAGTGCAGGAATGTGTGTGAGAGTGCAGGAGTGTGTCTGAGAGGGCAGGAGTGTGTGTGAGTGTGCAGGAATGTGTGTGAGAGTGCAGGAGTGTGTGTGAGACTGCAGGAGTGTGTGTGAGAGGGCAGGAGTGTGTGTGTGAGTGCAGGAATGTGTGTGAGAGTGCAGGAGTGAGTGCGAGAGTGCAGGAATGTGTGTGAGAGTGCAGGAGTGTGTGTGAGAGTGCGGGAGTGTGTGTGAGAGTGCGGGAGTGTGTGTGAGAGGGCAGGAGTGTGTGTGAGAGTGCGGGAATGTGTGTGAGAGTGCGGGTGTGTGTGTGAGAGTGCGGGAGTGTGTGTGAGAGTGTAGGAGTGTGTGTGAGACTGCAGGAGTGTGTGTGAGAGGGCAGGAGTGTGTGTGAGAGGGCAGGAGCGTGTGTGAGAGTGCAGGAGTGTGTGTGAGAGTGCAGGAGTGTGTGTGAGTGTGCGGGAATGTGTGTGAGAGTGTGGGAGTGTGTGTGAGAGTGCAGGAATGTGTGTGAGAGTGCAGGAGTTTGTGTGAGAGTGCGGGAGTGTGTGTGAGAGTGCGGGAGTGTGTGTGAGAGGGCAGGAGTGTGTGTGAGAGTGCGGGAGTGTGTGTGAGAGTGCGGGAGTGTGTGTGAGAGTGCGGGAGTGTGTGTGAGAGTGTGGGAGTGTGTGTGAGACTGCGGGAGTGCGTGTGAGAGAACGGGAGTGTGTGTGAGAGTGCAGGAGTGTGTTTGAGAGGGCAGGAGTGTGTGTGAGAGGGCAGGAGCGTGTGTGAGAGTGCAGGAGTGTGTGTGAGAGTGCAGGAGTGTGTGTGAGTGTGCGGGAGTGTGTTTGAGAGTGTGGGAGTGTGTGTGAGAGTGCAGGAATGTGTGTGAGAGTGCGGGAGTGTGTGTGAGAGTGCAGGAGTGTGTGTGAGAGGGCAGGAGTGTGTGTGAGAGTGCGGGAGTGTGTGCGAGACTGCAGGAGTGTGTGTGAGAGTGTGGGAGTGTGTGTGAGAGTGGGGAGTGTGTGTGAGAATGCAGGAATGTGTGTGAGAGTGTAGGAGTGTGTGTGAGTGGGAAGGAGTGTGTGTGAGAGTGCAGGAGTGTGTGTGAGAGTGTGTGTGAGAGTGCGGGAGTGTGTGCGAGAGTGCAGGAGTGTGTGTGAGAGTGTGGGAGTGTGTGTGAGAGTGTGGGAGTGTGTGTGAGAGTGCGGGAGTGTTTGTGAGAGTGCAGGTGCGTTTATGAGAGTGCGGGAGTGTGTGTGAGAGTGCAGGAATGTGTGTGAGAGTGCAGGAGTGTGTGTGAGAGTGTGGGAGTGTGTGTGAGAGTGCGGGAGTGTGTGTGAGAGTGCGGGAGTGTGTGTGAGAGTGCGGGAGTGTGTGTGAGAGTGCGGGAGTGTGTGTGAGAGTGCAGGAGTGTGTGTGAGAGTGCAGGAATGTGTGTGAGAGTGCAGGAGTGTGTGTGAGAGTGTGGGAGTGTGTGTGAGAGTGCGGGAGTGTGTGTGAGAGTGCGGGAGTGTGTGTGAGAGTGCGGGAGTGTGTGTGAGAGTGCAGGAGTGTGTGTGAGAGTGCAGGAATGTGTGTGAGAGTGGAGGAGTGTGTGTGAGAGTGCGGGAGTGTGTGTGAGATTGCAGGAGTGTGTGTGAGAGTGCAGGAGTGTGTGTGAGAGTGCGGGAGTGTGTGTGAGAGTGCAGGAGTGTGTGTGAGAGTGCGGGAGTGTGTGTGAGAGGGCAGGAGTGTGTCTGAGAGTGCAGGAGTGTGTGTGAGAGTGCGGGAGTGTGTGTGAGAGTGCAGGAGTGTGTGTGAGAGTGCAGGAGTGTGTGTGAGAGTGCAGGAGTGTGTGTGAGAGTGCAGGAGTGTGTGTGAGAGTGCAGGAGTGTGTGTGAGAGTGCAGGAGTGTGTGTGAGAGTGCGGGAGTCTTTGTGAGAGTGCAGGAGTGTGTGTGAGAGTGCAGGAGTGTGTGAGAGTGCAGGAGTGTGTGTGAGAGTGCAGGAGTGTGTGTGAGAGTGCAGGAGTGTGTGTGAGAGTGCAGGAGTGTGTGTGAGAGTGCAGGAGTGTGTGTGAGAGTGCCGGGGCATGTGCGAGAACACGGGAGTGTGAGGGAGAGTGCGAGAAGTTGCAAGTGTGGGCCTGTGAATCTCTGCCTTTATGTTTTATGATTTATTCAGTGATTTGAGTCTCAGTGACAAGGCTGACATTTATCGGATTGCCCCTGAGGAGTTGAACTTCCTCCTGAAACACAATGGCGTGACCCCCTCAGTGCTTCCAGAGGCAGATGAGAGGCAGCCGCTTTGCTGGGTCTCTGCAGTCACAGGTATTCCGGACTGGGTGAGGGCGGCAGATTTCCTTCCCTGAAGGACATTGGTGAACCAGGTGGGTTTTTGTGATAATCAGATATTTGCATGATCATCATTACTGACCGAAGGGAAATGTTAACCCGATGGACAGCATGAAGTTGGAAAATCCCTGGATAAAGCTTTGCAATTCCTGGCCCAATGATCCTGAGACGTGCCAAGTTCCTGGGGCTGGAACGGGATCAAATCTACAGGAGTCAGTGACACACTTCTATAACCTTTCCACCAATCAGAACGATGTGGCTAGTTTTCCTCTACCCCCTCCCCCTCCTCCCCACCCATCTCCATCCCCCCTCCCTCCCCCATCCCCCCCTCCTCCCAACCCCCCTCTCCCCACCCCCCTCCCCCTCCTCCCCCCCCACCTCCCACCTCCCTCCCCCTCCCACCCCCATCCCCCCCTCCTCCCAACCCCCCCTCTCCCCTCCCCCCTCCCCATCTCCCTCCCCCTCCCTCCCCCCTCCCCCCAACCCCCCTCTCCCCACCCCCCTCCCCCTCCTCCCCACCCTCCTCCCACCCCCCACCACCTCCCCCACCCCCCCCCTCCCACCCCCCCCCCACTCCCCTCCTCCCACCCCTCTCCCCCCACCACCCTCCCTCTCCCCCCACCACACACCCCCCCCACCCCCCCTCCCCCCCCACCCTCTCCCCCCCCCCCTGCACCCCCACCACATCCCCACTACCTCCCCCCCTCCCCCAGTGTTAAACAAACTCAACAAGTCACCCTCGGAGACCCAGGTCCAGGGATACCTCGGGATGGAGAGTTTCCTCCTCTGATCAGTTGGGAAGGATTGGCCCGGACACTCCACTCCCCCCAGCCCGAGGGTCCAGCCCGAGGGTCCATCCCTCAGGAGCCACCCTCTCCAGCCCGAGAAAACTTTATATCTTCCAATGAGATCACCTCTCCCTCCTCTCCAGGTAACACTCCTGAGAGCCGGCCCACACCCAACCTTTCACCAAATCCATACATACTTGTTCAGTTCCTCAATCTTCCGTTCGATTGTGTCACGGAAGAGGGGAAATTGATAGCTGTCAGTGTTAGTGTTACAGACCAGGAATACCGGTGAAGATTCAACACCTTCCTCTGACAGAACATCGCGACCCGAGGAGGTAACCGTTTCCAGAAAACGATCCAGATCTCTGACAGAGTTAATGATGCAGCGATGTTGGTTAATATCTACATCGATCTTGGTGCGCACAAAGTAGCAAAACTTGCCCTTCGCCTGGCAATCCTTGGCAAACTTCACATCTTCAGAAACAAAACTATCCACTGAAGAAACAATGATGAAAAGATGATACTGCTCCAATTTGCTGCCCATTGGATAGACAGAGTCAAACTCCCAGATTGTGACATTTGGATATCTGGGATGGGAGAAGCGGCTTTCAGGAGTCTGGGAGGATTCCGTGTTCTCCTTGTCCAGCAGAGCATTGATCAGAGAGGTTTTCCCAGCACCGCGAGGGCCCAGCACTCCAATCCACACCGACTCCGACTTCCCAGAACTAATCCAGGAACCCATGGCAACGGAATCACCAAACCAACAGCGACAATTCCAATCTCTTCACCCTGACAACACAACACAGGAATATCTCAGCAACACCGGACAGGTACAGCACGGGGTTAGATACAGACTAAAGCTCCCTCTACACTGTCCCCCCATCAAACACTCCCAGGACAGGTACAGCACGGGGTTAGATACAGAGTAAAGCTCCCTCTACACTGTCCCCCCATCAAACACTCCCAGGACAGGTACAGCACGGGGTTAGATACAGAGTAAAGCTCCCTCTACACTGTCCCCCCATCAAACACTCCCAGGACAGGTACAGCACGGGGTTAAATACAGAGTAAAGCTCCCTCTACACTGTCCCCATCAAACACTCCCAGGACAGGTACAGCACGGGGTTAGATACAGAGTAAAGCTCCCTCTACACTGTCCCCCCATCAAACACTCCCAGGACAGGTACAGCACAGGGTTAGATACAGAGTAAAGCTCCCTCTACACTGTCCCCATCAAACACTCCCAGGACAGGTACAGCACGGGGTTAGATACAGAGTAAAGCTCCCTCTACATTGTCCCCCCATCAAACACTCCCAGGACAGGTACAACACTGGGTTAGATACAGAGTAAAGCTCCCTCTGCACTGTCCCCCCATCAAACACTCCCAGGACAGGTACAGCACAGGGTTAGATACAGAGTAAAGCTCCCTCTACACTGTCCCCCCATCAAACACTCCCAGGACAGGTACAGCACAGGGTTAGATACAGAGTAAAGCTCCCTCTACACTGTCCCCATCAAACACTCCCAGGACAGGTACAGCACGGGGTTAGATACAGAGTAAAGCTCCCTCTACACTGTCCCCCCATCAAACACTCCCAGGACAGGTACAGCACGGGGTTAGATACAGAGTAAAGCTCCCTCTACACTGTCCCCCCATCAAACACTCCCAGGACAGGTACAGCACGGGGTTAAATACAGAGTAAAGCTCCCTCTACACTGTCCCCATCAAACACTCCCAGGACAGGTACAGCACGGGGTTAGATACAGAGTAAAGCTCCCTCTACACTGTCCCCCCATCAAACACTCCCAGGACAGGTACAGCACAGGGTTAGATACAGAGTAAAGCTCCCTCTACACTGTCCCCATCAAACACTCCCAGGACAGGTACAGCACGGGGTTAGATACAGAGTAAAACTCCCTCTACATTGTCCCCCCATCAAACACTCCCAGGACAGGTACAACACTGGGTTAGATACAGAGTAAAGCTCCCTCTGCACTGTCCCCCCATCAAACACTCCCAGGACAGGTACAGCACAGGGTTAGATACAGAGTAAAGCTCCCTCTACACTGTCCCCCCATCAAACACTCCCAGGACAGGTACAGCACGGGGTTAGATACAGAGTAAAGCTCCCTCGACACTGTCTCCCCATCAAACACTCCCAGGACAGGTACAGCACGGGGTTAGATACAGAGTAAAGCTCCCTCGACACTGTCCCCCATCAAACACTCCCAGGACAGGTACAGCACGGGGTTAGATACAGAGTAAAGCTCCCTCTACACTGTCCTGATGCTCTGAATGGGGATAATATCTCGTAGGGGGGGTCTTTCAGGTCTGAATATCTGGGGGTAATGGTGTTGGTATCTGCTGGGATCGGCTGATACCAATTTCATCCAATCAGCAGCAACACAGGTATGGTTTTAAATGGACGCTATGGAAGAATGAGGCAGAATCGATAAGAGGCCATTCAGCCCATTGTGCCTGTGCTGACTCTGTGAAACAGCCGTCTCAATATTCCCACTTCCTTTTCCCGCAGTCCTGTCAACTTCTTGGAAATTCCCCATTGCCTTTGGAAAGTTATTATTGAATCTGCTTCCGCCGTCCTGTCAGGCAGCGCCTGAGATCACAGCAACTCGCTGTAAAAAAAAACATTCGCCTCATTTCCCCTCTGGTTCTTTTCCCGATTCTCTCCAATCTGTGTCCCTCTAGTTACCCACCCTCCTGCCCCTGGAAACACTTTCTCCTCATCATTTTGAACCCCTCGATTAAATCTCTCCTGAACCTTCTCTGCTGTAAGGAGAAGGATTCCAGCTTCTCCAGGCTCTGCATTAACTGGAATCTCTCATTCCTGCTCCCAATGCAGTAAATCCCCTCGCACCCTCACCACAACTCTGACATCCTTCCCACAGTCTGGGGCCTGGGATTGGACATCATTCTGGGCTCTGAGATTTACTCTCTGCCCCCAGTGATTCGAGTTTACAAAATGGGGAAAGAACATACTCACCGTGTCCTGGTTCACGCTGCTGCAAACTGCAGAGAGCGAGATACAGAGAGACTGAAACCAGCCAGTTTAAACACACAAGGAGCCTGAGCTGAGAGAATTCCAGTTCGTGATCCAGGGAAAAACCAGTCTGGGCACATCTACAAACACATTCACCACTTTCAGTTTCTGTTCTGAATTCCAACCAATCATTTATCCTAAATAGTCACTGCTTTGCCAAGTCACATGTCCATGTGTTGTTTCAATAGTTTGTATTACTGCCTGTGCATTCATCACTATGTCCCAGACAGACAGCAGACATTAACTAGCTACTAGAGTGAGTGAGAGAGAGAGAGTGAGAGTGAGCAAGAGAATAAGAGAGTGAGAGAGAGAGTGTGAGAGTGAGCGAGAGAGAGTGAGCGAGAGAGTGAGTGTGAGAGAGTGTGAGCGAGAGAATGAGAGAGAGTGAGCGAGAGAGTGAGTGTGAGAGAGTGTGAGCGAGAGAATGAGAGAGTGAGCGAATGAGTGAGAGAGTGAGCGAGAGAGTGAGAGTGTGAGCAAGAGAGTGAGAGAGTGAGTGTGAGCAAGAGAATGAGAGAGCGAGAGAGAGTGAGCGAGAGTGAGCGAGAGAGAGTGAGCGAGAGAGTGAGTGTGAGAGAGTGTGAGCGAGAGAATGAGAGAGAATGAGAGAGAGTGAGCGAGAGAGTGAGTGTGAGAGTGTGAGCGAGAGAATGAGAGAGCGAGAGAGAGTGAGCGAGAGAGTGAGTGTGAGAGAGTGTGAGCGAGAGAATGAGAGAGTGACTGAGAGAGTGAGCGAGAGAATGAGAGAGTGAGAGTGAGTGAGAGAGTGAGAGTGAGAGAGTGAGAGTGAGAGAGTGAGAGACTGAGTGAGAGACTAAGTGAGAGAGTGAGCGAGAGAATGAGAGAGTGAATGAGAGGGAGAGAGTGTGAGCGAGAGACTGAGAGTGAGTGAGAGAATGAGTAGAGAGTGAGTGAGAGAGTGAATGAGAGAGTGAGAGAATGAGTGAGAGTGAGCGAGAGAATGAGCGAGAGAGTGAGAGTGAGCAAGAGATTGAATGAGAGAGTGAGAGAATGAGTGAGAGAGTGAGCGAGAGAGTGAGCAAGAGAATGAGAGTGAGCGAGAGGGTGAGCAAGAGAATGAGAGTGAGCGAGTGTGAGCAAGAATGAGAGAGTGAGAGTGAGCAAAAGAGTGAATGATAGACTAAGAGAGTGAGCAAGAGACTGAGTGAGAGAACAAGAGAGAGAGTGAGAGTGAGCAAGAGACTGAGCGAGAGAGTAAGAGTGAGAGAGAATGAGCGAGAGAGTGAGAGTGAGTGAGGAAGTGAATGAGAGAGTGAGAGAATGAGTGAAAGAGTGAGTGAAAGAGTAAGCGTGTGAGCGAGAGAGTGAGTGAGCAGGAAAATGTCACGAGAATGGTGGTTGAGATGAGGAAATTATGTCGATAGATTGGAGAACTTGGAACGGTTTTCCTTGGGAAAGAGAAGGGTAATAGATCCAGGGCAACTTGATGAAGTTTTAACTGTAAAAACTGTATTGCCAGCAGGGTATTTATATAAAGATTCGCAGGGTGAGGGTAAACAACCTCCGGGGTCCCGAGTTCCTCAACCCATAGTCCAGACCCTCCCACCGATTGGCTCAGCCTGCTGGAGCCAATCCATAGGGTCCTCACCAGTCACATGGCCCTCAGACCATGCCCCCTCCTTCAAAGGCCAGGCGACAAAGGGAAGGTGGAGAAGAGATTTGATAGAGATGTTCAAAATCCTGAGGGTTCTGGACAGAGTGAAACTGTTCCCATTTGAGGAGCAGAGGACCCTGATTTAAGGGAAATGGTAGAAGGAGGAATGGAGACCCGGGGAGGAATATTTCACACAGCGAGTAGGTAGAGTCTGGAATGTTCTGTCTGAGCGTGTGGTGGATTCAATCACAACATTCAAAAGGGAACCGGACAATTATCTGAAGAGAAATGATAAGTGGGGTTACGTGGAAATGGTGGTACAGCTCCTCCACAGGGTCAGAATGGAGAAAGGGCTGAATGGCCTCTCTCTGTGCCTTAAGCATTCTGAGGAGGGGAACATTGAATCTCCAAAATAATGTGTGTTGGGTTCAGGTGAGATATTAAACATCTCTAACTGGGTCCCCAGCCAGTCACTCCCGATTCGGGGGAGGGTCAGGGGAGCAGACAAAGAACATAAGAAATAGGAGCAGGAGTAGGCCATCTGGCCCTTCGAGCCTGCCCCGCCATTCAATAAGATCATGGCTGATCTGTCGTGGCTCAGTTCCACCTTCCCGCCCTCTCCCCATAACCCTTAATCCCTTCTCTTATCAAAAACCCATCAACCCGCTTCTTAAAAATATTTAGCGAGGCAGCCTCCACCACTTCAACGGGCAGAGAATTCCAGAGATTCACCACCCTTTGAGTGAAGAAGTTCCTCCTCAACTCCGTTCTAAACTGACCCCCCTTATCTTGAGGCTGTGCCCCCTAGTCCTGCTGTCCTTTCTGAGCGGGAAGAATCTCTCTACCTCTACCCTATCCATCCCATTCATCATCTTATACAATATGCTCAGAGGGATAGATTCCCCGTTACTTCCTGGGCTTTCAGTTGGAGCCCAGGACAGTTACACTGCTACAAATCAATAGACAGGAACATCAGAAGAGATAGGTGAGGCGTTGAATGAATATTTTTCTTCAGTGTTCACTAAGGAGAGGGGCCATGTTTTTGAGGATGAGGGTGATATACAAGCTGATAGGATGGAGGAGGTAGATGTTCTGAGGGAAGATGTATTAACAATTTTGAAAACCTGAGGGTGGATAAGTCTTCTGGGCCAGATGGGATCATCCTAGGATAGTTTGGGAGGCACAGGACGAGATTGCGGAGCCTTTAGCTTTGATCTTTGGGCCCTCTCTGTCCACGGAGATTGTGCCAGAGGACTGGAGAGTGGTGAATGTTGTTCCTCTCTTCAAGAAAGGAAATAGGAATGATCCTGGTAATTATAGGCTGGTTAGTCTTACTTCAGTGGTTGGTAAGTTAATGGAAAAGGTCCTGAGAGATAGGATTTACGACCATTTGGAAAGATGCAGTTTAATCCGGGATAGTCAGCACGGTTTTGTGAAGAGTAAGTCTTGCCTCGCAAATTTGATTGAATTCTTTGAGAAGGTAACTAAGTGAGTAGACAAAGGTAGAGCAGTTGATGTTGTTTACATGGATTTTAGTAAGGCGTTTGATAAGGTTCCCCATGATAGGCTCATGAAGAAAGTAAGGAGGTGTGGGATAGAGGGAAATTTGGCCGATTGGATTAGTAACTGGCTGTATCATAGAAAAAGTCTGACAACACCAGGTTTTAGTCCAACCTATTTATTTGATAATATTCTCACAAGCTTTCGAGGGGACTGCCTCTTCATCAGGTGAATGGAGAGTTCGACGAAGAGGCAGTCCCCTCGAAAGCTTGTGAGTATATTATCAAATAAATAGGTTGGACTAAAACCTGGTGTTGTCAGACTTTTTACTGTGTTTACGCCAGTCCAACGCCGGCATACCCACATCATGTATCATAGAAGACAGAGGGTGGTGGTGGAGGGAAAATTTTCAGATTGGAGACCAGTTACCAGTGGTGTACCACAGGGGTCAGTGCTGGGTCCTCTGATATTGTGATTTTTATCAATGACTTGGAAGAGGGGGCTGAAGGGTGGGTTAGTAAATTTGCTGATGACACCAAGATTGGTGGAGTAGTGGATGAGGTGGAGGGCTCTTGCAGGCTGCAAAGAGACATTGATAGGATGCAGAGCTGGGCTGAAAAGTGGCAGATGGAGTTTAACCCTGATAAGTGTGAGGTGATTCATTTTGGTAGGACAAACTTGAATGTGGATTACAGGGTCAACGGCAGGGTTCTGAGGAATGTGGAGGAACAGAGAGATCTTGGAGTTCATATCCACAGACCTCTGAAGGCTGCCACTCAAGTGGATAGAGCCGTGAAGAAGGCTTATAGTGTGTTAGTGTTTATTAACAGGGGGTTTGAGTTTAAGAGCCGTGGGGTTATGCTGCAACTGTACAGGACCTTGGTGAGACCACATTTGGAATATTGTGTTCAGTTCCGGTCACCTCACTATAAGAAGGATGTGGAAGCATTGGAGAGAGTGCAGAGGAGATTTACCAGGATGCTGCCTGGTTTGGAGGGTAGGTCTTATGAGGAAAGGTTGAGGGAGCTGGGGCTTTTCTCTTTAGAGCGGAGGAGGATGAGAGGCAACTTAATAGAGGTTTATAAGGTGATGAGGGGGATAGAGTGGACGTTCAGAAACTATTTCCTCGGGTGGATGTGGCTGTCACTAGGGGGCATAACTATAAGGTTGATGGTGGGAGATATAGGAGGGATGTCCGAGGTAGATTCTTTACTCAGAGAGTGGTTGGGGTGTGGAATGCACTGCCTGCTGTGATAGTGGAGTCGGACACTTTAGGAACTTTCAAGCGGTTATTGGGTAGACACATGGAGCATTCCAGAATGATAGGGAATGGGATAGACTGATCTTGGGTTCGGACATAGCTCGACACTTTTGTGCCGAGCAGTGTGGAAAATCAGAAGGATCTAGGGGTCCGAGATCATAGGACGCTCAAAGCATCTACGCAGGTTGAAGCTGTGGTTAAGAAGGTGTATGGTGTACTGACCTTCATCAATCGAGGGATTGAGTTTAGGAGTCGAGAGATAATGTTGCAGCTTTATAGGACCCTGGTCAGACCCCACTTGGAGTACTGAGCTCAGTTCTGATCACCTCATTACAGGAAGGATGTGGAAGCCATAGAAAGAGTGCAGTGGAGATTTACAAGGATGTTGCCTGGATTGGGGAGCGTGCCTTATGAAGATAGGTTGAGGGAGCTCAGCCTTTTCTCCTTGGAGAGACGAAGGTTGAGGGGGTGACCTGATGGAGGTGTATAAGATGTTGAGATCGAGTGGATAGTCAGAGGCTTTTTCCCAGGGCTGAAGTGGTTGCCACAAGAGGACACGGGTTTAGGGTGCTGGGGAGTAGGTACAGAGGAGATGTCAGGGGTAAGTTTTTCACTCAGGGGGTGGTGGGTGAGTGGAATGGGCTGTCAGCAACAATGGTGGGGGAGGATTCGATAGGGTCTTTTAAGAGACTTTTAGATGAGTGCATGGAACTTAGTAAGATAGAGAAGGGTTATAGGTAAACCTAGTAATCTCTAAGGTAGGGACATGTTCGGCACAACTTTGTGGGCCGAAGGGCCTGTATTGTGCTGAAGATTTTCTATGTTTCTATGTAACATTGAGGGCCGAAAGGCCTGTACTGTGCTGTATCTCTGTTCTATCAATCACAGAGACTTTGTAAGTGACCCAAAATCAAAACTCTCCATTATTCAGCCAAAAAGCCAGCACAGAGCATCAGCTAGACAGATTGCGAAGACATAAGACCGTAGGAGATAGGAACAGGAGGCCACTCAGCCCCTCGAGCCTGCTCCCCCACTCAATATGATCATGGCTGATCTGATTCTTGCCCATTCCCCGGTAACCTTTCACATAAGAACATAAGAAATAGGAGCAGGAGTAGGCCATCTGGCCCTTCGAGCCTGCCCCGCCATTCAATAAGATCATGGCTGATCTGTCGTGACTCAGTTCCACATTCCCGCTTTCTCCCCATAACCCTTAATCCCCTCGCCTAATCCCCTTGTCACCCCCGGTAACCTTTCACCCCCGGTAACCTTTCACCCCCTGTAACCTTTCACCCCCTTATTAATCAGCAATCTATCTCACTCTGCCTTTAAAATAGTCAAAGACTCGGCTCCCACTGCCTTCTGAGGAAGAGAATTCCCAAAACAAACCAAAACAATTCCAGACAGAATATCCACAATGATTTACAGCTCTCCACATCCCCACCCTCTGATAAAGAGTCACAGAGACTGGAAGTGTTCACTCTCTCTGTCCACAGGTGCTATCAGAGCTGCTGGGTTTGTGCAACTTCCTGTTTTTACCAGAAACCTACCAGTAAACCCAGATCTCGTAACCATTGCAACACTTTGACAATCTGACCACAATCGAGAAACCAGCAAACCCAATGAGCTTCAGCATTTCAATCCATACTTCAGTACAAATAGGGACATTTACCAAGATAATCCTCAAGTGTTTAACCCTGCCCTTACTCTGATAACGTGTGTGTGAGAGTGTGTGTGTCAGTGAGTGTGTGTGTGAATGTGTGTGAATATGAGTGTGTAAGTGTATGTGTGTGTTTGAGTGAGTGTGTGTGATTGTGATTGAGTGTGAATGTGAGTGTGTGTGTAAGAGAGAGTGTGTGTGTGAGTGTGGATGTGATTGTGTTTGAGTGTGTGTGTGTATGTGTGATTGTGTGTGAGTGTGTGTGTGTGTGTGTGTGTGAATGTGATTGTGTTTGAGTGTATGTGTGATTGTGAATGTGTGTGTGATTGTGTGTGTGAGTGTGAATGTGATTGTGTTTGAGTGTGTGTGTATGTGTGATTGTGTATGTGTGATTGTGTGTGTGAGTGTGAATGTGATTGTGTTTGAGTGTGTGTGTATGTGTGATTGTGTATGTGTGATTGTGTGTGTGTGAGTGTGTATGAGTGTGTGTGTGTGAGTGTGTGTGTGTATGTGTGATTGTGTATGTGTGATTGTGTATGTGTGATTGTGTGTGTGTGAGTGTGTGTGTGTGTGTGAGTGTGTGTGTGTATGTGTGATTGTGTGTGAGTGTGTGTGTATGAGTGTGTGTGTGTGTGAGTGTGAATGTGATTGTGTTTGAGTGTATGTGTGATTGTGAATGTGTGTGTGATTGTGTGTGTGAGTGTGGATGTGATTGTGTTTGAGTGTGTGTGTGTATGTGTGATTGTGTGTGAGTGTGTGTGTGTGTGTGTGAGTGTGTGTGTGTATGTGTGATTGTGTGTGAGTGTGTGTGTATGAGTGTGTGTGTGTGTGAGTGTGAATGTGATTGTGTTTGAGTGTATGTGTGATTGTGAATGTGTGTGTGATTGTGTGTGTGAGTGTGAATGTGATTGTGTTTGAGTGTGTGTGTATGTGTGATTGTGTATGTGTGATTGTGTGTGTGTGAGTGTGTATGAGTGTGTGTGTGTGTGTGTGTGTGTGTGTGTGTGTGTGTGTGTACAATGTCTCCCACATCCCTTTGTCCATCCACACTTCCCAATACATCACCTTTTAAATCATATTCTTCCTTTCTGTTTTTCACGCCAAAGTGTATAATTTCACATTTAGCCACATGGTACGGGATCTATCCTGTGTTTTCCCACTCACAACTTGTCTAAATCACCTTGAAGTCTCCCTGCATCCTCCTCACAGCTCACAATGCCAATCAGTTTGTGTCGTCAGCAAACTTGGAAATGTTACATTTGGATTCTTCATCCAGGTCATTTATAAATATTGTGACCAGCTGGGGCCCAAGCACTGAGCCCTGCGGCCCCCCACTAGTCACTGTCAGCCAGTCGGAACAAGACCCATTTATTCCCATTCTCTATTCCCCATTTGTTGATCTGTGCCAGTACATTACCCCCTATTCCCTGGGCTTCAATTTTACCCACTGACCTCTTATGAGGGACATTACCAAAAGCCTTCTGAAAGCCCAAATACACCACATCCACTAGTTCTCCCGTGTCTATTCTCCCTGTTACATCCTCAGAAAACTCCAGTCAATTTATTAAGCATGATTTGCTTTTCATAATCCCATGCTGGCTTTGTCCAATCCGGTTAATACTTTTCAAAATGTTCTGTTATCACATCTTTTACTATAGACTCCAGCATTTTTCTGATTCCTGATGTCAGGTTAACTGGTTTATAATTCTCCCTTTTCTCTCTCTCTCCCTTTTTAAATAGTGGGGTTACATTTGCCACCGTCCAATCTGCAGGAACAGCTCCAGAGTCTATAGAATTTTACAAGATGTCCAACAATGCATCCAATATTTCCAGAGCCTTTTCCTTTAATACTCTGGGATGTAGATTACCAGCTGCCCTGGGGATTGTCAGCCTTTAACCCCATTCATTTCCCCAGCACCATTTTCTTACTAATACTGATTTCCTTCAATCCCACCCTCTCACTTGGTTCCTGAATATTTCTGGGAGATTATTTGTGCTCGCTTTTGTGAAGACAGTATCAAAATATGTGTTCATTTCTTCTGCCATTTCTTTGTTTCCCAATATAATTTTTCCAGTTTCCGGTGTTACTGGTTTTTTTCTCTTTACCTGGATGGGAATCAGGAGAGAAAGCGGGAAAGTGGAACTGATCCACTTCAGATCAGATCTTATGGTAGGAAGGATTATTACTTACGGGGCGAAAAACTGCAGCAGGCGACGGTGCAGAGGGACCTCGGGGTCCTTGTGCATGAGTCGCAAAAACCCAGCCTGCAGGTGCAGCAGGTGGTCAGGAAGGCGAATGGGATGCTGGCCTTCATAGCGAGGGGGATTGAATATAAAAGTAGGGAGGTCTTGCTACAGCTGTATAGGGCATTGGTGAGGCCGCAGCTGGAGTACTGTGTGCAGTTTTGGGCGCCGCACTTATGCAAGGATATTTTGGCCCTGGAGGGAGTGCAGAGGAGGTTTACTCGGCTGATACCAGAGTTGAAGGGGTTGAGCTATGAGGAGAGGCTGAATAAACTAGGCTTGTACTCATTAGAGTTTAGAAGAATGAGGGGAGATCTCATTGAGACGTATACGATGATGAATGGGATGGATAGGATAGAGGTGGAGAGACTCTTCCCGCTCAGAAAAGACAGTAGGACTAGGGGGCACAGCCTCAAGATAAAGGGGGGGGCAGTTTAGAACAGAGTTGAGGAGGAGCTTCTTCACTCAAAGGGTGGTAAATCTCTGGAATTCTCTGCCCGTTGAAGTGGTGGAGGCTACCTCGCTAAATATTTTTAAGACGCGGGTTGATGGGTTTTTGATAAGAGAAGGGATTAAGGGTTATGGGGAGAGGGCGGGAAGGTGGAACTGAGCCACGATAGATCAGCCATGATCTTATTGAATGGCGGGGCAGGCTCGAAGGGCCGGATGGCCTACTCCTGCTCCTATTTCTTATGTTCTTACATATTTATAGAAGCTTTTATGGTCACTTTCTATGTTCCCTGCAACCTTGCTTCCGTTCTCTATTTTACGGCCTCGCTCATTTGCATTCACCGCTCCCTATTCCACGGTGGGCCAGCCTGGAGAATTCCCTTTGATCCGGGGCAGGGTGCAGAGGCCTCAGCAGCCACTAGGGAGTGCTGTAAGCTAAGGAAGCGGTCAGTGTGCGGAGAGAGAGGGAGGGAGAGGGAGAGAGAGGGAGGGAGAGGGAGGGAGGGAGAGGGAGGGAGAGGGAGGGACTCCTCCCAACGCAACAAGATTCAACAAACAAGCTCGATTCATCAACCTCTGCCTCCACTGCCACACGGTTCACAAACTGCTCTGTCCTTGGAAACCAGCGTCCCACCCCCACCTCCCCTCGGCTCCCTGGAGTGTGTTGTCACCTCCCAAATCCCGGAACACCGTCTTTCGGTCCCTCCACTCAGATCCCTGTCACAAAGGGTCTTATCAAACTCCCAGCTGACATCCTGTCTGAGGGTGACGGGGAGAACCTTTCCCTCCTCGTCCTTCACTGACCCACACTCCCCCCCCCCCACCCCCTGTGCTCACTGACCCACACTCCCCCCCCCCCCACCCCCTGTGCTCACTGACCCACACTCCCCCCCCCCCCACCCCCTGTGCTCACTGACCCACACTGCTCCCCCCACATTCCCCCCCCCACCCCCTGTGCTCACTGACCCACACTGCCCCCCCCACATTCCCCCCCCCACCCCCTGTGCTCACTGACCCACACTGCCCCCCCCCACATTCCCCCCCCCACCCCCTGTGCTCACTGACCCACACTGCCCCCCCCCCCCACATCCCCCCCCACCCCCTGTGCTCACTGACCCACACTGCCCCCCCCCCACATCCCCCCCCACCCCCTGTGCTCACTGACCCACACTGCCCCCCCCCACCCCCTGTGCTCACTGACCCACACTGCCCCCCCCCCACATCCCCCCCACCCCCTGTGCTCACTGACCCACACTCCCCCCCCCCCACCCCCTGTGCTCACTGACCCACACTGCCCCCCCCACCCCCTGTGCTCACTGACCCACACTGCCCCCCCCCACATCCCCCCCCACCCCCTGTGCTCACTGACCCACACTGCCCCTCACTGCACCCCCCTCCACCAACCACCTCCCCCCCACCCCACCACCTCCATGTTGCAATAATCTCACTTATTGAGTGATTAAGTGGGCCTTTAGCTGACAGTTTTGTTCTGACCCTGTATTGTACGGAGTCAGAGTTCACATATTTCAAACTCTCTCCTTGATTGCAAATCACTTCATGGCCTCTGCTCCCTATCCCTGCAATCTCCTCCCTATCCCTACAATCCCCTCCCTATCCCTGCAATCCCCTCCCTATCCCTGCAATCTCCTCCCTATCCCTGCAATCCCCTCCCTATCCCTGCAATCTCCTCCCTATCCCTGCAATCTCTTCCCTATCCCTTTAACCTCTCCCCAATCCCTTTAATCTCCTCCCTATCCCTATAGGCTGATAGGATGGAGGAGGTAGATGTTCTGAGGGAAGATGTATTACCAACTTTGAAAACCTGAGGGCGGATAATTCCCCTGGGCCAGATGGGATATATCCTAGGATACTTTGGGAGGCAAGGGATGAGATTGCAGAGCCTTTAGCTTTGATCTTTGGGTCCTCACTGTCCACGGGGATTGTACCAGAGGACTAGAGAGTGGCGAATCTTGTTCCTCTCCAAGAAAGGAAATAGGAATGACCCTGGTAATTATAGGCCGGTTACTTCAGTGGTTGGTAAGTTAATGGAAAGGGTCCTGAGAGATAGGATTTATGACCATTTGGAAAGATGCAGTTTAATCCGGGATAGTCAGCACGGTTTTGTGAAGGGTAAGTCCTGTCTCACAAATTTGATTGAATTCTTTGAGGAGGTAACTAAGTTTAAACTAACTTTGAGGAGGTAGACGAAGGTAGAGCAGTTGATGTTGTTTACGTGGATTTTAGTAAGGTGTTTGATAAGGTTCCCCATGGTAGGCTCATGAAGAAAGTAAGGAGGTGTGGGATAGAAGGAAATTTGGCTAATTGGATAAGTAACTGGCTGTATCATTGAAGACAGAGGGAAAATTTTCAGACTGGAGACCAGTTACCAGCGGTGTGCCACAGGGATCAGTGCTGGGTCCTCTGCTATTTGTAATTTTTATCAATGACTTGGAAGAGGGGGCTGAAGGGTGGGTTAGTAAATTTGCTGATGACACCAAGATTGGTGGAGTAGTGGATGAGGTGGAGGGCTCTTGTAGGCTGCAAAGAGACATTGATAGGATGCAGAGCTGGGCTGAAAAATGGCAGATGGAGTTTAACCCTGATAAGTGCGAGGTGATTAATTTTGGTAGGACAAACTTGAATGTGGATTACAGGGTCAACAGCAGGGTTCTGAGGAATGTGGAGGAACAGAGAGATCTTGGGGTTCATATCCACAGATCTCTGAAAGTTGCCACTCAAGTGGATAGAGCCGTGAAGAAGGCTTATAGTGTGTTAGTGTTTATTAACAGGGGGTTTGAGTTTAAGAGCCGTGGGGTTATGCTACAACTATACCGGACCTTGGTGAGACCACATTTGGAATATTGTGTACAGTTCTGGTCACCTCACTATAAGAAGGATGTGGAAGCATTGGAGAGAGTGCAGAGGAGATTTACCAGGATGCTGCCTGGTTTGGAGGGTAGGTCTTATGAGGAAAGGTTGAAGGAGCTGGGGCTTTTCTCTTTAGAGCGGAGGAGGATGAGAGGCAACTTAATAGAGGTTTATAAGGTGATGAGGGGGATAGAGTGGACATTCAGAGACTATTTCCTCGGGTGGATGTAGCTGTTACTAGGGGGCATAACTATAAGGTTCATGGTGGGAGATAGAGGAGGGATGTCTGAGGTAGGTTCTTTATTCAGAGAGTGGTTGGGGTGTGGAATGCACTGCCTGCTGTGATAGTGGAGTCGGACACTTTAGGAACTTTCAAGTGGTTATTGGACAGGCACATGGAGCATACCAGAATGATAGGGAGTGGGATAGACTGATCTTGGGATTGGACATAGCTCGGCACAACATCGAGGGCCGAAGGGCCTGTACTGTGCTGGACTGTTCTATGTTCTATGTTACCCTGCAATCTCCTCCCTATCCCTGCAATCTCCTCCCTATCCCTGCAATCTCCTCCCTATCCCTGTCATCTCTTCCAGCCTCATATCACTCCAAACGTCTCTCCACTATTGGCAGCCGTGCTTACAGCTGTTGTTCTGGGAGCTCTGGAATTCCCTCCCTAAAGCTCTCCACCTCACTCTCGTCTTATAAGACAGTTCTTTAGACTCCTGTTTAAATGAAAATCTGCTTACATGACTTGGTATCAAATTCTGTTTGATCATCATTCTCATGAAGCTTTTTGGGATGTTTCACTGTGCGCATGAGGTGCTATTCAAATATAAGTTGTTGTTGTTTCACATACAGTGAAAAGTATTGTTTCTTGCGTGCCACACAGACAAAACATACCATTCATAGAGAAGGAAAGGCGACAGTGCAGAATGTAGTAAGAACATAAGAAATAGGAGCAGGAGTAGGCCATCCAGCCCCTCGAGCCTGCCCCACCATTCATTAAGATCATGTCTGATCTGTCGTGGCTCAGTTCCACATTCCCGCCCTCTCCCCATAACCCTTAATCCCCTCGCTTATCAAAAACCCATCAACCCGCGTCTTAAAAATATTTAGCGAGGCAGCCTCCACCACTTCAACGGGCAGAGAATTCCAGAGATTCACCACCCTTTGAGTGAAGAAGTTCCTCCTCAACTCTGTTCTAAACCGCCTCCCCTTTATCTTGAGGCTGTGCCCCCTAGTCCTACTGTCTTTTTTGAGCGGGAAAAGTCTTTCCACCTCTATCCTATCCATCCCATTCATCATCTTATACGTCTCAATGAGATCTTCCCTCATTCTTCTAAACTCTAACGAGTACAAGCCTAGTTTATTCAGCCTCTCTTCATAGCTCAACCCCCTCAACTCCGGTATCAGCCGAGTAAACCTCCTCTGCACTCCCTCCAAGGCCAAAATATCCTTGCATAAGTGCGGCGACCAAAACTGCACACAGTACTCCAGCTGCGGCCTCACCAGTGCACTGTACAGTTGCAGCAAGACCTCCCTACTTTTATATTCAATTTTATACTTTTATATTGACTGTGTTACAGTCATAGCTAGGATGCAGAGAAAGGTCAACTTAATGTGAGGTGGGTCCATTCAAAAGTCTGACAGCAGCAGGGAAGAAGCTGTTCTTGAGTCGGTCGGTACGTCACCTCAGACTTTTGTATCTTTCCCTGACGGAAGAAGGTCTGGGGTGTGTGGGGTCCTTAATTATGCCAACTGCTTTGCCGAGGCAGTGGGAAGTGTAGACGGAGTCAATGGATGGGAGGCTGGTTTGTGTGATGGATTGGGCTACATTCACCACCCTTTGTAGCTACTTGGGCAGAGCAGGAGCCCAGACCAAGCTGTGATACAACCAGAAAGAATGCTTTCTATGAGGCATCTGTAAAAGTTGGTGAGAGTTATAGCTGACATTTCCTTAGTCTTCTGGGAAAGTAGAGGCCTTGGTGGGCTTTCTAAACTATAGTGTTGGTATGGAGGAGACCAGGATAGGTGATCTGGACATTAAAAACTTGAAGCTTGCGACCATTTCTACTTTGTCCCTATTGATGTAGACAGAGGCATGTTCTTCTTTACTCTTCCTGAGGTCAATAACAATGTCTTTCATTTTGTTGACATCAAGGAAGAGATTATTGTTGCCACACCAGTTCACCAGATTCCCTGTCTCATTGGCCGCTCCTTCACTGTCACTGGGTCAGAATCCTGGAACTCCCTCCCTAACAGCACTGTGGGTTTACCTACACTATGTGGACAGCTGCGGCTCAAGAAGGCAGCTCACCACCACCACCTCAAGGGCAATTAGGTACAGGTAATAAATGCTGACCTAGCCAGTGAGGCTCACATCCCAAGAATTACATTTTAAACTTAGGTGATGAGCTGTGTTTACACTCAGCCTAAGTGATGTTTGTGGGATTGCGCCCCCACCCCCCCACAGACTGTGAAAGATAGAGTGGATACAGCCATTCACACCTCGCCTGTGGCTTGTGTTCTCAATGGAGCCCTAAGTCCCCATCTCCCCCTCTCCCCATGGCCACCTCTGAAAGACTCGGCCAACAAAGGTCAAAGAAGCTGCCACATTAGCAACTCAGTGTGTGAGATCAGCCTAGGGATCAGTAACTATTCCCATATTGTGGAGATGCTGGCGTTGGACTGGGGTGGGCACAGTGAGAAGTCTCACAACACCAGGTTAAAGTCCATCCTCCACTCACCTGGTGAAGGAGCAGCGCTCCGAAAGCTCGTGATTCCAAATAAAGCTGTTGAACTTAAACCTGGTGTTGTGAGACTTCTTACTCTGGCCATTCCCATTCTGTTAATGTTTCCCTCTCCTCAGGTGTGAACCCCTTCACTTGCTAACCTGCTGTTCCCTATCCTCGACCCCTCCAGTGTCCCATCCAGGTGTTTCTGCTTGGCAACACCCATTCGATTCTACACGGCGAAGGTACAGAGGGATTTATGAGGAATGGAGAATTTTAGCAATGAGGACTGGGCTTGTTTTCTTTGGCATAGGGAGACTGGGCAATGATTTTGCGTGAGTGTGTCATGTTCAATCTTGTGAACCAGGTGAGCCTGTTGAAAATTTCTGAAAAGGGATTGAAAAATGAAGTGTAAATCCAAGGTCATGCATGATCAGTAATCCTTGAGGGGTTGGAGCCTTGAAAGTTGATAAGTCGCCAGGGCTAGATGGATTATTTCCGAGACTGCTGAATGAGCTGAGAAAAGAAATAGCAGATGCTCTGAAGATGATTTTCCAGTTCTCACTAGATACAAGGATTCCTGAGGATCAAAGGAAATGACAAACAATTATAGACAGGCCAGTTAGTTTGATATTGGTGCTGGGCAAACTGTAGAATGAATCCTGAGAGATAGGATTAACTGTCCCAGAGAAAGACATTGACCTGTCAGGGATGGTCAGCATGGATCTTTTAAAGAAAGGTCTTTCCTCACAAACCTGATTGAGTTCTTTAAGGAAGTGAGAAGAAGGATTGATGAAGGAGATGCAGTGGATGTTGTGTATATGGATTTTAACGAGGCGTTTGACAAGGTCACACATGGCAGATTAGTCAATAAGGTAAAAGTGTGTGGGCTACAGGGTAATGTAGCAAACTGGATTAAAGATTGACTCAGTAACCGGAAACAAAGGATAATGATGGATGGATGCCTTTACAAATGGAAAGTTGTTTCAAGTAAGGTTTCAATGTTTGGTGTTGGGACCTTTGCTGCTTGTATTATATATTAACAATTTGGACATGAACATGGGGGGGACATGATTGGAAAATTTGCAAACAGCACAAAGATAGACCGAGGACAGGATTGTGTAGATGATAGCTACAATCTACAAAAGGATATTGATGGGTTGGTGGAGTGGGCGGTAAAGTGGAAGATGGATTTTAACACAGAAATGTGAGGCAATGCATTGAGAATCATGGAATTTCTACAGTACAGGAAGAGGCCATTCAGCCCATCGAGTCTGCACCAACCACAATCCCACCCAGACCCTATCCCCATAACCCCAGTGATTTACCCTCACTAGTCCCCCTGACACTAAGGAGCAAATTTATCAAGGCCAATCCACCTGCATATCTTTGGAGTGTGGACGGAAACCGGAGCACCCGGAGAAAACCCACACAGACACGGGGAGAATGTGCAAATTCCACACAGGCAGTGACCCAAGCCGGGAATCGAACCGGGTCCCTGGTGCTGTGAGGCAGCAGCGCCAATCACTGTGCCACCCTCGGGAAGTCTAACAGTCACACAGAATACACAATATATGGGAATGTACTCAGTATGGATGAAGGGAGAGATCTTGGCGTACAGTACAGTGTCCTCCCCCCACACCCACCCTCTCTGTCCCCCCTAACCCCACTGTCACCCCCACCCCACCCTCTCTGTCCCCCCCACCCCCACACCCACCATCTCTGTCACCCCCACCCTCTCTGTCCCCCCACCCCTACCCCCTGTCTCCCCCACCCCCACCCCCCTCTGTCCCCCCCACCCCCTCTGTCCTCCCCAACCCCACCCCTTCTGTCCCCCCCCATCCGAACCCCCTCTGTCCCCCCCACCCCCTCTGTCCCCCCCACCCCCCACCCCCTCTGTCCCCCCGCAACCCCTCTGTCCCCCCCCACCCCCTCTGTCCCCCCCCACCCCCTCTGTCCCCCCCACCGCCTGTCACCCCCCTGTCCCCACCCCCTGTCCCCCCCACCCCCTCTGTACGCCCCCACAACCCCCTCTGTCCCCCCCCCACCACCACCCCCTCTGTCACCCCCACCCCCACCCCCTCTGTCTCCCCCCCACCCCCACCCCCCTCTGTCCCCCCCACCCCCTCTGTCCCCCCCAACCCCACCCCCTATGTACCCCCCCACCCCCCACCACCCTGTACCCCGCCAGCCCCACACCCTCTGTCCCCCACAACCCCCCATTGTCCCCCCCCACCCCCTCTGTCCCCCCCACCCCTCCCACTCTGTCGTCCCCCAACCCCCACCCCCACCCCCTCTGTCTCCCCCCCACCCCCTCCCCCCTCTGTCCCCCCCACCCCACCCTCTCTGCCCCCCCCAAACCCACCCCCTCTGTCCCCCCCACCCCCACCCCCTCTGTCCCCCCGCACCCCCTCTGTCCCCCCCCACCCCCTCTGTCCCCCCCACCCCCTCTGTCACCCCCACCCCCACCCCCTCTGTCCCCCCACACCCCTTCTGTCCCCCCCACCCCCTCCGTTCCCCCCCCCACCCCTTCTGTCCCCCCCAACCCCACCACCTCGGTCCCCCCCACCCCCTCTGCCTGCCCTCTCCCCCTCCCCCCCTGTCCCCCCCACCCCCTCTGTCCCCACCCACCCCCGTCCCCTCTGTCCTCCCCCCACCCCCTCTGTCCCCCCCACCTCCACCCCCCTCTGTCCCCCCAACCCCTCTGTCCCCCCCACCTCCACCCCCCTCTGTCCCCCCACCCCCACCCCCTCTGTCCCCCCCACACCCACCCCCTCTGTCCCCCCCATCCGAACCCCCTCTGTCCCCCCACCCCCACCCCCTCTGTCCCCCCCACCCCCACCCCCTCTGTCCCCCCCACACCACCCCCTCTGTCCCCCCACATCCGAACCCCCTCTGTCCCCCCCACCCCCACCCCCACCCCCTCTGTCCCCCCCCATCCGAACCCCCTCTGTCCCCCCGCCCCCTCTGTTTCCCCCACCCCCTCTGTCTCCCTCCACACTCTCCCCCCACCCCCTCCTCCCCCCCCCCACCCCCCCTCTCTCCCCCCCCCACCCCCCCCCTCTCTCCCCCCTCCCCCCCCACCCCCCCTCTCTCCCCCCTCCCCACCCTCCCCCCCCACCCTCCCCCCCCTCTCTCCCCCCCTCCCCCCCCCACCCCCCCTCTCTCCCCCCTCCCCCCCCCACCCCCCCCTCTCTCCCCCCTCCCCACCCTCCCCCCCACCCCCCTCTGTCCCCCCTCCCCACCCCCCCCCTCTCCCCCCCTCCCCACCCCCCCCTCCCCACCCCCCCCCTCTCCCCCCCTCCCCACCCCCCCCTCTCCCCCCCTCCCCACCCCCCCCCTCTCCCCCCCCCTCTCCCCCCCTCCCCACCCCCCCCTCCCCACCCCCCCTCTCTCCCCCCCCTCCCCTCTCCGCCCCCTCACCACCCCCCCTCTCCCCCCCTCCCCACCCCCCCCTCTCCCCCCCCTCCCCACCCCCCCCTCCCCACCCTCCCCTCTCCCCCCCCTCCCCACCCCCCCCCTCCCCACCCTCCCCACCCCCCCTCTCCCCCCCCTCCCCACCCCCCCCCCTCCCCTCCCCCCACCCCCCCCTCCCCTCCCCCCACCCCCCCCCTCTCCCCTCCCCCCACCCCCCCCTCTCCCCCCCTCCCCACCCCCCCCTCCCCCCCTCCCCACCCCCCCCTCTCCCCCCCCCTCCCCACCCCCCCTCTCCCCTCCCCCCCCTCTCCCCTCCCCCCACCCCCCCTCTCTCCCCCCTCCCCACCCCCTCTCTCCCCCCTCCCCACCCCCCTCTCTCCCTCTCCCCACCCCCCCTCTCTCACCCCTCTCTCCCACCCCTCTCCCCCCCCTCCCCACCCCCCCTCTACCCCTCCCCCCCCTCCCCCCCCCTCAACCCCCACCCCCTCCCCCCCCCTCTACCCCCCTCCCCCCCCCTCTACCCCCCTCCCCCCCCCTCTACCCCCACCCCCTCCCCCCCCTCTACCCCCCTCCCCCCCCCTCTACCCCCCCTCCCCCCCCTCTACCCCCCCTCCCCCCCCTCTACCCCCTCCTCCCCACCCCCTCTCCCCCCCCTCTCCCCACCCCCCCTCCCCCCCTCTCCCACCCCCCCTCCCCACCCCCTCTCCCCACCCCCTCTCCCCACCCCCTCTCCCCCCCCTCTCCCCACCCCCTCTCCCCACCCCCCTCCCCCACCCCCCCTCCCCACCCCCTCTCCCCACCCCCTCTCCCCACCCCCTCTCCCCCCCCCCCTCTCCCCACCCCCCCCCCCTCCCCACCCCCCCCTCTCCCCACCCCCCCCCTCTCCCCACCCCCCCCTCTCCCCACCCCCCCTCCCCACCCCCCCTCCCCACCCCCCCCTCCCCACCCCCTCTCCCCACCCCCCCTCCCCACCCCCTCTCCCCACCCCCTCTCCCCACCCCCCCCCTCTCCCCACCCCCCCCCCTCTCCCCACCCCCCCCCTCTCCCCACCCCCCCTCTCTCCCCCCTCCCCACCCCCCCCCTCTCCCCACCCCCCTCTCTCCCCCCTCCCCACCCCCCTCTCTCCCCCCTCCCCACCCCCCTCTCTCACCCCCTCCCCACCCCCCTCTCTCCCCCCTCCCCACCCCCCTCTCTCCTGGGTGTTGGGGTTGGGGTGGGGTTGGGGGTGGGTGTGGGGGAGGGGGTGGGGAGAGGGGGGGGGTGGGGGTGGGGAGAGGGGGTGGGGGTGGGGAGAGGGGGTGGGGGTGGGGAGAGGGTTGGGTGTGGGGAGAGGGGGGTGGGGGTGGGGGTGGGGAGAGGGGGGGTGGGGGTGGGGAGAGGGGGGGGTGGGTGTGGGGGTGGGGAGAGGGGGTGGGGGTGGGGAGTGGGGGTGGGGTGGGGAGTGGGGGTGGGGGTGGGGAGAGGGGGGGGGTGGGTGTGGGGGTGGGGTTGGGTGTGGGTGTGGGGGTGGGGAGAGGGTTGGGGGTGGGGTGTGGGTGTGGGGGTGGGGAGAGGGGGGGTGGGGTTGGGGGGGTGTGGGGGTGGGGTTGGGGAGAGGGGGACACAGTGAGCACGTGA